>NTHP01000316.1:1093736-1144686 GCA_003416845.1 Oplegnathus fasciatus | reverse complement strand
CCTGTATTAAAAGCAAGCATGATCACAAATACAGTAACATTTACAAATATATGAGAACAGAAAGAGAAAACATAGTGCCAGGGAATAAATAAAACAAAATACACATGTGCAGGCAGCTGTTCACATCCGTTAGAAATAAAATAAGAATTTAAACTGAGGTGAGGCACCAGTGGTGGAAGTAAGTAAGTACATTTACTTAAGTACTGTACTTAAGTTCAATTTTGAGGTACTTGTACTTTACTATATATATATATATATATATATATATATATATATATATATATATATATATTACGAGTATTTCAATTTTATGCTACTTTATACTTCTACTCCACTATAATTCAGAGGCAAAATTGCACTTTTTACTATATTTGTCTGACAGCTTTAGTTACTATAGTTACTTTGCAGATTCAGATTATTAATACAAAATATAAATCATAAATTATGATATATTATTAAGGGTCGAGCTACCCAGAAGTAGTTGAAATTAGTTCCATCTTTACCAGCTGCGACATCAGTGATGCTTATAAATTAATGCATCGATAATTATAATTCAGTAATATATAATATATAATATATTTTATTCTGAAATGGGCCATTCTGCATAATGTGTACTTTCACTTTAAGTACTTTAAGTGTATTTTTTTGCTATCAGGCTACTGTTGTACTTTTTCTTAAGAAAGGTTTTGAATGCAGGACTTTGACTTGTAACAGAGTAGTTTTTACACTGTAGTATTACTACATTTATTTAAGTAAAAGTACATTCAAGTAGTTTTAATTCATAATCTTATAAGCCGTAAAGATACTTTGGACTTTAAGTCCTCTCTTATTGTGCAACTTATAAATGATTCAGTTTTATTGGTCATATGTAGGTTAACACGGGGTCAACGAAACAATGAAATGTGTTGGACGAGAAAACAGCTCAGCTGAGCAGTAAGAAGAGCACTAGATGCAATAACAGCACTAGACATATAAAGATAAAATAAACAGATAAAATATAATGAAATATAACACTATATACATGTATAAAAATGAGGTATTGTGTTTAAAAGTAAAAGTGGCATGTGTAAACAGAAGTATTGCACATTGGGTATGTATCAGAGTTGTAATAAATAAAAGACACACATTTAATTTTGTATATATGGAATTCGCCCCAATATATAAACAGTTTAATTAAATAGGAAACATTTCTAAATTAAAAATCACTTGACCAGTTTTTCTGCACCTTTTCCTCCCATGGATGTTGTGTTGCCTCCGCGGCGCCAGGGGGCGACACCGCCGTCACCTCATGTATCTGCGGCAGAGGTGAAAGGTTGAGTGTGACAGCGCCGCATGCACGATGTTGTGTTGTTGATGCAGGACATTTAAAAGGTTTCATTACTTCAAGCTGTTTCTTCTCGGTGAGTTTTTAAAGGTTTCTTTATTACGTCTGTCAGCTGTAACGTTAATGTTAATGTTATGGTCTGTTAATTTGAGCTGTTGCTGTTAAATATCACGTCGCTCCTTCTGTTTTAAAGGTAAGCTAACACCTCCACTTCCATTATCGGACTAAACTTGCCTTTCCTTCCTCAACCATCAGTTTGGTCCTTAAAACCGCAAACAAACCAGTTATTTACACCGTCAAAGGACTTTTAAAGCTGCACTGTTATTGTCAAGTTATCTGACTGTCGGTGTGTTGATACTGATGCCTTGTGAGGAGCACTGAGACAAGGCTGAAGAAACCAGCCAACAGGCAGTGATGGAAGAAGTACTCAGGTCTTGTACTTCAGTAAAAGTAGTAATACCACTGTGTAGAAATACTCTGTTACAAGTAAAAGTCTGCATTCATAATTTTACTTCAGTAAAAGTACAAAAGCATCAAAATATACTTGAAGTACCAAAAGTAAAAGTACTCATACTGCAGAATGGCTCATTTCAGAATAATGAATATTATATTATTGAATTATAATCACTGTTCATCACTTTAATGTTGCAGCTGGTAAAGATGGGACTCATTCTAGCTACTTTATCTGCAGGGTAGCTTGTGAATTTTTCCCCCAGGGATCAATAAAGGTTTATCTTAATCTACAATATTACATCATAATTTATTCATTGATTATATTGTTTATTATTCATCTGAATCTGCAAAGTAACGAGTAAGAAAATACCAAATTGACTCACATTATGTAGCCTTAATTCGAAATATGATTGTGAACCTGTTTTTAAGTCTTTGCCTGTTTAATAGGGGTGTTGTCATCCACATTTTGGTTTAAAATGGAACAGTGTTGGACAGGGTTGTGTCCACTAATGGGTACTTTTAGAAAATATTTCACACCGAGTAAAACTGAAAAGCAACCTTTTATATATATGATTGTTCAAGCAGGTAGATGAATTCACTGTTCAGACCAACTGTAATGTTGATGTAAGACCAAGAAACGACATCACTGAAGCCATTTCAAAGATTTCTGTTGTTTTTATCACTGTATTGATATTATACTGATGTATCACCCAGATATAATAGTCAGCACTGAACATGTTTATTTTTTGCTGTTTCAGGTGTTTTGCAGCCTTTGGGTCCAAAATGCGGAACTTGAAGCTGCTGAAGAGCCTGCGGAGCTCGGAGCTGCAGGGTCCGGGCTCCCCTCAGTGTTTCTCTGTGCGGGCTGACACCGGCTCGCTGCTGGTCGCCTCCCACTACTCCATCACAGAGTACGACCCACGAACTGGCCAGGTGAGCTGTCACATGACACCCTGTACTTGTATTCTATTTAAACAGCACACTAGCTCTGTTTACTCACTTATTTTAGCTATTTCATTGAGGATAGTAATGTGTTTAGAGATGCGTCCAAGTTGGAATAAGTAATAAAGGAAAGGTGCAGCTTTTTAATTAGGAATCTTAGTTATAAACTACATGTGGAGGTGACTGTCACCAACTTTCCTGCCTTCTGTTCTGCAGGTGGTCAGTGAGGCCTCGTTGACGGCCGAGGGTTTCCTCCCGGAGGACGGCGGTGGAATGGTGGTTGGACTGCAGGACCTGGCTGAACTCGAGTCGGCGTGTTTGGCCACAGCTGGTGGCGACGTCGTCCTTTTCAACTTCAACACCTGCCAGGTTAGCAGCACAGAAAAGCTGGACAGTTTCTTCAAAGGGCTGTGTGGCAGTTAAAAGTTGGCCTTAGGTTAGAATTTGTTATAAGTCAAAGTCAGGAGGAGGCATTATGTCAGTGAGGGTCCTCACAAACTGTGTGTGATCATGTTCCACAGTTAGAGTGTGTTGGCAGTGTGGACAGCGGTCTGACCTCGATGAGTTGGAGTCCTGATGAAGAGCTCGTCATTCTCACTACTGGTCAGTACGTTATACAAACATCAAAAACATGTTAATTATAAAAATGTTGATTTGCAGTTTTAAATCAAAAGCTTCCACCTTAATCTTAACGCTTTGAATCATCAGTTTCTTAGCTGAATTGTCGGATTATCTCTGCATCACTGCACACAGAACAAAGCACCAAGAAGTCTACTCTTGTCTCAACAGTGAGCTAAAGTCCAGCACATACGCAATCCCGTTTATAAAGTTGTTACCATTAAATAAATAATAAGTACATTTACATAGATATACGTACATATATAACCGTGGTTACAGATCAGTGCTTGGTTAATTGATTCTTAGTTAAATATATTAAGCAGTGTCACTAATGAAGAAATCTCTAATGATTTGTGCTCACAGGTCAGGAAACGATCATCATGATGACCAAAGACTTCGAGCCGATCACTGAGGTCGGAATCCACCAGGATGACTTTGGTGAAGGTACGGTGGCTCCGAGCGGACTCTGTGGCTCCCAACCTGAGGGTCAGGACCAACAGAGGGTCGCGGGATGATTCGTGGAATGTAGAAATATTTGTAATATGGCTGAATGATAATAATATTTAGATAAAATCATTCAACTACTGTGTATTGTGTGTTTGGCAGGGAAATTCATCACGGTGGGTTGGGGGAAGAAGGAGACCCAGTTCCACGGCTCAGAGGGGAAACAGGCAGCACAGAGGAAGATCCAGGTCAGCGTTCAAATACAGAAACATCATGGCTTGAAAACAAAACAAAAAAATATAGAAAATTAATGAAACATTTGTTTGATACGAAAATATTCTGAATGATGTGAACATGCACCCACAGGAGGTGCAGCCGACTGCAGCCTGGGACGACCGCAGGCCACGGGTGACGTGGCGAGGTGATGGTCAGCTGTTTGCCGTCAGCGCCGTCTGTCTTCAGACTGGAGCCAGGAAGGTCCGAGTCTGGAACAGAGAGGGTGTCCTGCAGGCCACAAGCGAGCCCATCAACGGCCTGGAGCAGGCGCTTTGCTGGAAGTAAGACTGCTGCCAAGCAGTTTTCTTTCAGTTCATTAAATTAATTTTAGGTTTTGCTCCTTTCCTTGTGAAGAACTGTATAAATGTGTGAAAGACCCTGGTGTCTTATAAAAACGTTAGCAGTTGCCTGGGTGCCGGTGTAAAATTACCTCTTTGGACTGAGTGAAAGAGTTTTAGAAGTGTGAGTTTATATAAAATCTTCTCCTGGTGTCTCAGACCCTCAGGCAGCCTGATAGCGAGCACTCAGCGTCATCCCAACAAACACAGTGTGGTTTTCATGGAGAAGAACGGACTGCTGCACGGAGACTTCACCCTCCCGTTCAGCAAAGACCAGGCCAAGGTACGTTCAGCTAAACCTGACTCACATGTGATTTTTAGAAAGATCGAATAATGAACTTCAGCTAGTCATTTATATTTTTCAAAACCAATATAAAACACTTTGGTTGATGTGTGTGTGTGTGTGTTTCAGGTGAAGGATTTGCTGTGGAACAGCGACTCCACTGTTTTAGCTGTTTGGTTGGAGGACATGACCGCTGGAGAAGACAAACAAGTCAACACTTACAGTAAGTTCAGACAAAGTTGTAGCCGGTCCCTCAGGCCAGTCACTGTAATGTTGAACGTGTTGCACCACGTCAGTGACTTAAATCATTGATGAGTCAAAATCCAATCACATGAGACATTTTGCATGTCAAACAGAATAGTTTAAAACTGTGCCAAACCATCGAGTTTGGAATATGTGGTCCATGAAGACAGTGAGGGAAGGAGAAGGAAATTAAAAAAATAAAATTGATCAGTCAGTGATTTTGTTTTTATGGTCAGTCAGCATTGTGCAGAAACATTTGGGTCTCAGTTGTTATTGATTGGGACACTTTCTGTCGTGGATGAATGCATTAATAAATAAATAAATGACTAAGAATATGAATGACCCACCTTAAATTTGTCCGTGCTCCGTCTGCAGTCCAGCTGTGGACGGTGGGGAACTACCACTGGTATCTGAAGCAGAGCCTGGACTTTGGCAGAGACTCTCAGAAGGCTCCAGTCTGTGTCTGCTGGGACCCTGAGCGCCCCCTAAGGCTCCACATGGTGACCCGCAGCTGGACCAGCATCACCTACGACTGGGGCTGGACAACTGAGAGGAGCCCCGGGCTGGACGCCACCGACAACGCCAACGTGGCTGTGATCGATGGAGGTGAGGGCCAATGAGACGAGAGGACATGGAACTGTGGGATGACTCCAACATGATGTTAATGTTTATTTAAACCCCCTCAGATAAAATCCTGGTGACAACGTTCAGGCAGTGCGTGGTTCCTCCTCCCATGTGTTCATTTGAGCTGCAGCTGACGTCACCAGTCAACCAGGTGACCTTCCTCTGCCAGCCTCAGAGAACCAATCAGCTGGCAGCGCTGACTTCTGACGGACAGATCTCAGTCTACAGCCAAGGTGGGTTATCCAATGTTTTCCATAAAGACAGAAATCATCAGAATGTGAGTAAAATGAAGGTTGTTGAGTGTTGTTGCATCCTTCACCTGATGTTACAGAAATGCTGAGAATGTTGAGAAATGCGAATATGAGTGGGGAGAGTAAAATCCACACTTACTACAGGAATACCAAATACCAAAAGGGAGACCGATGCTGCACTTGTGCCGAACAAAATGAAGTCTGGTCTGATGAATTGACATAAACACGGATGTGTATCTATTTGTTCTGGGTCTTAATATTGTTCTGATCTGATTCTGATTATATTATCTGTCCAGATTCAGGAGAACAGGCTGACAAAACAACGAATGGGTTCCGGACGGTGTCTCGTCCCCTGGTCCTCCAGAAAACCTTCAGGTAACACAACAACCTCCACTGCTGCTGTTTCCTGGTGACGCACTCTTGGTTGTCTGATCACTGCAGCCGATTCACTGTCTGAACTTCACCTGATCGGTCTTTTGTCCAAAATCAAAATGTGCCAAATGTTACTGTTAAACTTTTTCATTGTTTGCTGGTGTTCGCTCGATGATTTCTCTCTCCCGTTCCTCTGACTTTCCTGCTGTCTCCCTGCAGAGTGACTGTTCTCCAGGAGCAGCCTCTGGCCCTGCGGCAGCTGCTGTGGCTGCAGGACGAGCTGTTTGTGGGTGTGAGCTCCAGTCTGCTGCCCACCTCCTCCACCCTCCTGATGCTCCGCCCTGCTCATGACGCCGATGACACACTCGCTGTCAGGTCAGCAAGGCTGAACTGAAAACACTGACATGGCGGCAGCAGCAGGAGCAGTCTCCTTTAGCCTAGAATGAATCCAGTGAATTATTCCACAGCCGTGTTGTAAGGGAGGACTCAGCACAGTGTTTTTATGTTTCAGGTCTGAGATAGAAGTGGACGGTGTTGTGGCCAGTGTGGTTCACTGCTCCCAGACTGGCACTGTGGCACTACAGCTGGAGGATGGACAGATCAGGAAGCTGCTCTGGGGTAAGTCACCAACACTCTTGTCTGGAGGGTCTGACTTTTAGGCCTCCCAAATAGATTCATCCGGCTGAAGTAGAGTTGCATAATAATTTGCTACCTGGTAGAGTCATGCTCTATAACAGGGTATTAAAGTCCTTAAATTAACTGAAGTCTCGAATTATCTATACGAAAGTGATCAAATGTATGAGGTTAAGCTTTCCGTCCTCTTTTTTTGTTTGTCTGTTTGTTTGTTAGTTAGCTAGTTAACTAAATGCAGATTCAAATATTCTTAAAATAACATATTTCAAAGATTTTTCAGCAAAGTTATATGCTCTCTTTGGGCTTTCTTGTTATTTGAGAGATTTTTCTTCCATTTTTCTGACAAATTTTGATGCTTACTTTCATAACCGAGGAGAATGTCACCGAAGTGTGTAAAATGCATAACTTTATAAAAAAAATCTTCCCTTTTTTCTGTGCAGATTGTCCTGAGCCGTCAGTGGAGGATTGGCGTGACTCCAGCGGATGTAGCATCAACTTCCCTGTTCCCTGCGTTCAGACGGCCCTCTGCAGCATCAGTGGGGAGGTAGAAACACATAGACTTACAATGACGTGACTGATTATAAGTGAGTGCTTGTGTACAGGCCTAAATGCATATGTTTCTCTTTGCTTTACCGTTATGTCTTCAGGAATGTCTACTCGGCCTGACAGACAGATCCCACCTGTACGCTGGAGACACAGAGGTATGCTGTCAACTTTAGCTCGCTCAATATGTTCATCGCGAGGTGAGGCCAATGGAAAATGTGTTCATTTATCTCTGCTTCTTTCTCAGCTGGCCTCCAATATTTCCTCCTTCGCCGTTTGCAACGACTTCCTCCTCATCACCACACACTCCCACACCTGCCGCTGCCTCCAGCTGAGCACACTCAGTGTCAAAGGTAAGGATGGAGGCGCACGCACACGCACAGAAAAGTCCAGAGTGTGTGTCTGCTCAGGTGAACATACATTCAGATACGTGATCTTAGAAAAAAAAATGCAAAACTTGTAATTTCAAGTAACAACAAATGCCCAATAATTATGTTTACTGCCACACCAACAGTAGTGAGCAGGAGACAGTGATATGGGGCAACTTATTGTGCAGTTCCCAAAGATCTATATTTACCTTTGTTCCAGGGTCAGTGTCATCCATTTAAATTTGGCATTTTCACCAGCGCCACATGGGTCAATATCCATCTAAATAAAACTGCTTATCGCTTCCGTTATTGCTTTGACCTGGTGAAGTAAAGTACAGTGTTTTTTTGGAAGCACAGTAGCCACTAACATTAGCTTTGTTGTTAGCTTGTCTTACAGGCAGTGTTAACATCTGTGCTGTGTTCTTCCGTCCTTCTGAAATGAGCAGTGAGGTTGGTGTTGCTGCTGGTATATTTTATGGCACAGCTGAGTTGAATGACCTTTGACCCCGCAGGGCTGCAGGCAGCCTTGGCCTCAGATGGAGGTCAGAATGACGAGACGCTGCGGCGGGTGGAGAGGGGATCCAAGATCGTCACTGTGGTCCCACAAGACACCAGAGTGATTCTACAGGTCGGTTTAACAAACACACACACAGACGTGTTGCTGCCTTTCACTGCTTCCTGTATTAAATGCAAATTTGCCTGTCTGACTGTGTGTATTTTCATGCAAATCCAGATAAAAAAATTTAAAACATTTTCTATTATTATGACAAATGAGGAATTTAGAGGTATGCATTCTCAGATTTATTTTGGTGTGTTTGTGTCCAGATGCCTCGTGGGAATCTGGAGACCGTGCATCATCGAGCGCTGGTGTTGGCTCAACTCAGGAAGTGGTTGGACAGGTGAGTTTTCTATTCCTCCATCATATCACCTGCTTGTTTTTTTACAAGATATGTTGAGGGTCACATCACTTTTGAATTTAGTCTTAATCTCAGTGACTAACAGATCTTAACTACGCCAAACCCATCTGTTATCTTATATTGTCATTTTTTAACTAAACTTTTTAATACTTAAACTTAACCTTCTTGACGTTATGTAAATGTCACGATTTGTAGCCTGATACTTCAAGACTGCAAGCAGAGAGTGAGCAAAAGTGTTAAAATTGCACCAAAGTACGTCTAAATGATAAAGTACCTGATGTTTTGTGTTTTTCAGTTTGAGATTCAGAGATGCCTTTGAGTGTATGAGGAAGCTGAGGATCAACCTGAACTTCATTTATGACCACAACCCAAAGGTGCATAAAAGATTGAATGTGTAGTTTTATGACATCACATTTTTTATTTTGTCTATAGCAGGAAGTTTATTCATATGTTTCTTGTTCACAGCTTCATTAAAACGTAAAACCAAACACTGACACCATGTGCGTTTCTGATGGTCATGTTTCACTGTCCATCTCTTACTGCAGGTTTTCCTGGAGAACATGGAGACCTTCATCACACAACTCAACTCCATCAACCACGTCAACCTCTTCCTCACTGAGCTCAAGTAAGTTTTTAGATATGCCAGAGTAGACTTTCAGTTAAGGAAAGCAGCTCTCATTTTCAGAGCTGGTATTTTACTCACATTCTGCAATTTTTCTTTGGTACCCAGAGAGGAGGATACGACCAGCAGCATGTACCCCCGCCCTGAGAGCAGCCTGGTCCAGACCCAGCCTGTTTCCAGGCAGAAGAAGGTGGATGTAGTTTGTGATGCTTTGCGGAGCGCCATGGAATCAATGGGTCCAAACAAGTCAGTGATACTGAAACGTGTTTATAAAAATCTGCTTAAAATGTTGAATGGAATTCTTAATAACACATAATAAAACAATAATGTTGTCAACCGTCCAGGTTCTTTCTGTCCATACTGACGGCTCATGTGAAGAAGACGGTTCCAGAGCTGGAGATCGCTCTGCAGAAAGTCCACGAGCTTCGAGGTGAGCACACTGGTGACCTGCAGGAGTTTGTGATAAAGCTAAACTGAACTCTGCTTCACTCAGCTACACACGCACAGGAGCAGATATTGGGGGCAGGTGATTTTTTTTTGTCCCTCATTGTGTGCTGTGTTTGTGTATTTGTTCAGTGAACCCTCCTGACGCTCCCGGTGCTGTGAGTGCCGAAGAGGCGTTGAAGTACCTCCTCTTCCTCGTCAACGTCAACGACCTGTACGAACACTCTCTGGGAACGTACGACTTTGATCTCGTGCTCATGGTGGCCGAGAAATCCCAGAAGGTAAAAGACAGCAGAGGAAACCTCTTCTTCATGACTTGTTTTATTTGACTTAAGACTGTTACAAAGTGCTTCACAGCACAAACACAAATGAAAATCCAAAGTACCATGACATTGTACATCAAACACAACCAGTTATGTTAATGAGTTTATAAAGTAAGCCTTCACTTCTATTCGCATACCACCTGTGATATTTATGACCTCTGTATCTTTTATCTTTAAGAAGTTTTCAAGGAAACATTTTGTCCTCATTAATGTGCAGATTTATGCCACAAACACCACACGTGGAGTAAAAATTAAATAAGAGGATGTCAAGCTGACACATATCGCAGATTTACTCATTAATATGTTAACTTGTACCACAAGGTGTTCCAAGATCTAATTAGATAATCAGCTCTGAAAGGAGAAAACGTTTCTGTAATGTATTAGTTCAGAGTTTTTGCATCTTTACTGTTCTTAGGGGGACATTTTGTTGTGTGAAATATGTTTGTGGGAAACACAAACAAGCCATGAAGTTTAATCCAGAAAGGAGGGCGTATACATAAGAAGCAGTGCACGAACAAGAGAAGAGAACAAAGGCAAAACAACCAGCAGAGCCCATTCACTGTTTTTTACAGTCATTATATATCTGTGTTGGTGGATGAATTTTTCATTATGTATCAGTTCATTTTTTATCCACAATCCCTGCAGGACCCCAAAGAGTACCTTCCCTTCTTGAACATGCTGAAGAGCCTGGAGCTGAACTACCAGCGCTACACCATCGACAAACACCTGAAGCGCTACAGGAAGGCCCTGCATCACCTCAGCAAGTGTGGTCAGTCTAAATGTTCCTGTCAGCTTTGCTCTTTTTACTGCCATTCATTTTTATCAGGAAGCCACCATTGGCTGTGAGATTCTCCAATTACAAGACTCGTATCTTTGGGTAATGGCCATGCAGATGTCCAAAAAACTTGAGAAAGTCAATACAGCAATCACGATGTTTCGCTTCTCTTAAGTCTCAAATGTCTCACTACCAATGAGGAACCATTAATAAGTACTTTGATCTAAGTAAAATCTGTTCATCTAAAAAAGTGGAATAGCAAGCTGTAAATGATGTGCTAATGTTTGCAACATCTGGACAATCGCGAGAGTGTTTTTCAGCTGAATACACGTCGACTGTGACTCTGTTGTGAGCTGTTGTGCTTTGTGTTCAGGAGAGGAACATTTCCCTGAAGCTTTGCAGCTCGTGAAGGAGCAGAAACTCTACAGTGAAGCTCTGCGACTGTACACAGCAGACGGTGCTCACTACAAGGTACAAACGCAGACAGCTCAAGTTCCTCGAGCTGGTGGTCAAACTATTTGAATGCTATATATTTACTCTATTTAATCACTTTTGGCTTCATCAATTTGTGAAAGACAGTTAATTAATTTTTGCATTCTTTCATCAATCATCAGTCATTTTGCTACATCTGTAAACACCAGTTATGCCTCTACATCATGGTTAGTTGAGTAGGTATACAAAAATTTAGGTGGTTATATATATTTTTATCGGACAACTTACTTTTTTAAGATTATCCTAAAAATGGATCTTAGCAATGCAAGATACAAGAAAACTCCACAGGGCCCCTTTAAGCAATATATGAAGACCTGTTTTGACCCCTGAACTTTGGCCTTTGACCTCCAGGCTCTGAGCTGCGCTTACGCTCAGCACCTGGTAGAGCAGCAACAGGCGGAGCAGGCCGGCCTGTTGCTATGGCGATGCGGAGAGCCAGCCAGCGCCCTGCAGGCATTCGCCAGCAGCTCCAGTTGGAGAAACGCCATCTGTGTGGCACAGCAAATCCCGCTACCACCGGACCAGTTGGCTCTGCTGGCCAGAGACCTGGCAGGTAACCATAACAACAAGTAGATGGACTGAAAGATAAAAATGCAGGTTGACAGTCAGACAGGTAGCCAGTGAGCTGGTGAGACAACGGTACAATTCTACCAGAGTGTCACTGGATATAAATCCTAAAATAGCTCGTTTCCTTCCTTTACAGAGAAGCTGACTGAACAGCGACGGTACTCAGAAGCTGCTCTGCTGTTGGACCAGTACGCCAAAGTAAGACCCTCTCCAGCGAGAAGCTGCTGGACAAAATGTCTTCTAATGAAGCAGCTTAAAATAAAATAAATGTGAAATGATCCTGTGACGTTTGATTTTATTGTCAAAATGTTATAAAAAATCATCCAGCAACAGACCACTCCTTGTCTGCAGCTGCTTGTTGAGGCTGAAATATTTCTGTTTCCAATAGGACTGTGAGGAGGCCATCTTGGCTCTGATCACTGGTGCAGTCTGGGAGGAGGCACTCCGATTGGTCAGTAAAAAAAAATTATTTTATTTCTTCATTTATTTTATTTTGACATTACCATTTTGTAAAATGTGAAAAACATACAACATTAAGCTGTCACACATTTTAAAACATGTATGTATGTATGAAGTGAAAAATATTTTCTTTGCTTCAGATTTACATGCACAACAGACAGGACATCACTGAAACCAACCTAAAACCTGCCCTGTTGGAAGGTAGGCCCATTCAAACTGGCCTGTTCAGCCATCTGTGATTGATTCATGCTAACTACCCAGTTCTTCTTCTACTGTTTATAGATCTGTGTGTGATATTGATGTTAACTGCAGTTTGCCTGAACATGTGTGCTGTTACTCAACTGTCAACTGTGTTCTCTCGAATGCCCAAGACAAATTTGTCCTAAGGGAGACAATAAAGGCTAATCTAATCTAATCTACTGCTTATTCCTTAGCAGATCAGAAATAAAAGAAGGGGTCGAACAGGCCAAACAGCGTTTTGTTTTGTAATGATGTCTTGTTGGCTATTTATGGTGTTGTCCTGTTTCAGCTGTCAGCACCCAGACTGCCTTCCTGGAGGCTCAAGTGGTGACGTTCACGCGGCACAGGACCCGCCTGGCTGTGGTTCGAGAGCAGAAAGAGAAGGCCAGGCTGGACATGCTGGGTGAGAATAAGTCAAAATTGACAGGACATACAGTAGTCATCATATTATCACCACTATATGGCTATATACAAGGAAGGAATTAAGTAGAAAATACATTGTATGTTTATATTCTGTAGTTGAAATCAGAGTTACAACCCTCCGTGTTCTTCCTCAGATGAGGATGGTCCAGACTGTCCCGATGCTGAGCTTTACTCTGAAGCCAGCAGCGTGATGACCGGCTCCAAATACTCCCAGAGTAACTCCCGCATCTCCTCGTAAGACAAACACACACACACATATAAAAAATGTTGTTCAGAATCCACAAAGCGTAGCTCATGTGATAAATAATTTAATTTTGATTACTGGTTTGATGTTCGTGCTCTGCCTGCAGGAGATCATCGAAGAACCGTCGCAAAGCAGAGCGTAAGAAGTTGAGTCTGAAGGAAGGAAGCCCGATGGAGGACAGAGCGCTGATGTACGCTCTGGGTGAGATTATCACCACTGTGGACAAGATGAGAGGTACAGACGCAAACACTCAAAGGCTCTAAATAATTTTTATATAATTTACTTTATATGTGTAAAAACTTTAATAATGTTGTGACCATCCGTGTTTGATTTGTTAGCTTCCCTCCAAACTAAGATGGAGTTGTTTCCGCTTGTTGAAAAATGACGACAGCTCTGTAGTGTACAGTGTAGAGATAGCAGTAAAATGGTAGGAAGCAGCCAGGGATGATGGGAAATGTGGTTCATTTGTCCCTCCTCCCCCGCAGAGGAAGTGCACAGCCTGCTGAAGGCCCTGGTGCTGTTCCAGTTCGACAAACAGGCGGAGAAGGTGCAGCTGGCCTACGAGGAGGCTCTGCAGGTGATGGAGGCAGCGGTTCCTGAGGTGTGGCCTGAAGGCCTGCAGAACAGTCAAGCTCCGGTAAATATAACACCATATTATCATATTTTTATACTCACATTAATGTGCTTTTTTTCACACTACAAACTAAAGAGGAAAATATGAAGCACACGTGTCTACATCCATTCTGTGTGAAGGAGAATGCAGCATCGTTCATATCATTTTTGATTTCTAAATATTCTTTGTACTTTTTTTGTATTTTTAATTTAACTGTGGTCTCGTTCTTTCTTTTCAGCTCACTGGGCCAAACTCGACCGCAAACAGCATCATGGCTTCTTTCCAGCAGCAGCAGAGACCTGCAGCTTCACAACAAGGTCAGCAGAATTAGTAGTGTTAAATGAGTGTTTGTCATCTCATTATCTTCACCTTTTTGGTCACACAAACACTCACAGGTCACTGTTGGCACGACTTCGTTTAATTTTATTGATGTGTATCTGACCTGTGCCGTATGTGAGCGGCTCTCAGAAATGAGTTGGTAAAGCGTAAAGACAGTAGGGATCAATGGAAAGTCATTTTCATTTCTCTATTTCCAATCATTTTTCTGTTTCCAACATCATTTCTCTTTTTTTTTCTTTGTAGCTACTGAGGTCCTGACGCCACCAAAGATGAGAAACGGCGTCAAGTGGAAGCTCTCTATTCTGACATAAATTAGTTTTGTTTTTTTGGTTTTTTTACTGTAAAGTCAAATGGTAATTATGTAATAAATAAAGATTCAGTTAATGTCTCCTCCTACCAAATGTGTTCATTCTCTGGAGTTCAGAAACTTGACATGATATCACATCCAGGTATTTCCAGAATTTACATAAGTAATGCAGAACTTTTACTTGTAACAGAGTATTTCTACACCGTGTTATTGCTACTTTTAATTAAGTAAAAGATCTGAATATACTTCTTCTAACACTGCACCACACTACATGTGGGCGTTTGGGGTTGTAGCTTTAAAATGTAACTGCTTTTATTCTAAAAGTTGTTTTACAAACCTTAAATACTGTTTTGACTTTATGTTGAAAAGGGAATCTTTTCTTGATACTTAACACTGTTTCGATTAGTGAAATCTGTGTTAGTTCAGGAAGCGAAGCCTTTATGTTTTTAATGAATGTAAAAGTTTAAACAGCATATTATTTTCTTTATTCAAAAGATTTAGCTTCTTTTTAAACTTCGAAACATGTCCGACACACAGCACTGAACAGATTGAGTGTTGCAGTCACACAGTTTGGTCCTGAAGTATTTAGACAGTGACACATTTTTGTTGTTTTGGCTCTGTATTCCTGCACAATGGATTTGAACTGACACAGTGACTACGAGTGTGAAGTCCCGCCTAGTTTGAGGGTGTTTACACTGAGATTCTGTGTAAACAGTGTGTAACTGTTCCTGCTGAAACACCACCCTCATGACTTTACCGTCATAGTCCTTCATTTCAAATCCGGTGAGCCACCACAACCCCGTACAGTATAAATGTTTTTTCATATATAAATAAAGAAGTTATTTTCAGTAAAGCGGCTGGCGTGGCCTCTTGAGGGTCGACAGTTTGTTTTGTTGTATTTGTGAGAACTGAACTTGTGACCTTGCTGATAGAACAATTCAGCCGGAAACATGGAAGGAAACAGGAAAAGACATTTAATGTGACTTTTGACAGCAACCAGAAATGTGGCCTTAAGGAAGGAACTGTTCCCTCAGTTGCTCTGCTGCTCCACAGCAGAAGTTGAGACTGTTCAATTCTCAGGTGTGTGTGTACAGGTGTAAAACAGCATGTTGCTGAAAAGGACTATGGTGCCCAGCTGTTTTGTCCTCGATAAATAACAGCATCCAAAAAAAGAAAAAAGTGACATGAATCCAGTGGAGATGGGTGTTTCTGAACTAAGTCCTGCTTTGTTCTCGTATTATCTTTAGTCATCATCACACCCTCTTTGCCCGTTTTGCAGCAGCAGCACGCCTCTGGTTCATGGCCTTGGTGGTGACACGGAGCTTACGCAGGCGTAGCTGTCGCAGCCGGAGCTGCAGGTCCTTGGGGAGCTTCCCACCCTTCGCCAAAATGTCTTTTAGCCTCTGTTTGGGCATCTTGGTGAGGCGGAAGTCGCAGATTGTGGGGAAGTGGTCGTACATGACCTGGCAGGTGCGGGAGGACGGGATGTAGCCCTCTGCGCTGGCTGTCACCCGGTACTCACCGGGATTCAGCAGCCGCCAGTAGTCGCCATCAGCAACTGAAAAAGGAAAGACAGAAGAAGTTGACAGTGAGCAGTGATCATGAGCAGAGACCTGAAGTAACACTCAGGATGTGATTAACACAAAACAAATAAAAATACTGTTAAATTATATGGCAGTGTGGAACTACATCCTAAATCCACTGGCCTTTGTACTGTTAAAGCACTTTATTCAGCTTATCACTACAATATATTCCTTCTGATGAGAAAAAAGAAACAAATCCACAAGATTCATATAGAAGTGTGCCAGGAAGTACATGAATCAAATATCCTTGTGAGACTTTTTGTTGTAATAGTTCCATTTACAAAGTGTTTATTTTGGATGACAGTTGAGAAAGAGGAGTAAAATATAAAATAGCTAAACAGTATCTTTATATATTACTTTTGTACGTTCAGAAAGTTTTCTTCATGAATTCCAGACCTTGATTTAATGAGCATCTGATGTGAGATGTAAGACTGTACCTGATCTAATATGATGATCAATGTCATCAACTTTAATGATGGCATCTGCTATCCCAGCCTCTGTATCTTTGTCACGAACCACACCCTTAATTCCACGGTGAACCTAAAAAAAAAGAGACATGACCGTTTTAATGGTGCTGTAGATGTAAAACAGCAACGCGCTGTAACTGTAACTGTTGTCACCAGATGTGGCTCCTCATTTTCTTATAATTATAGGAAGAAGAATATTAAGATATATGGGAAAGCAGCAAAAAAGTGGAAAAACAAAGATTAAGGAAGAGGAACTAAAGATGAAAAAAGATGATAAAATTATCAGCATTCTAGCAGAGCTCAACCGAAGCAGCCAGACCTGCTCCATGTAAACCAGCAGAGACTCTCTGTTGTTCTCCCACTCGATGGGAAGCTCACTGGCGTGAGGAAATTTATCACAGGACAACTCCACCGTCACCTCGAAACAGTTGGTGTGCAGGTAGCTGAAATCATTCATACCTGCAAGGAAGGAAAAACACACAGAAAGTGATACTTTCAGTTTAGTTTTCTTCTTTGATGGAGTCTCTGCTGGAGTCGGGTTCAAATGTTTATCTCATTTTAGACTTCAAGCTGTCGTCTGTCTGTTTCTGCACGTTCACAACACCAACAAGTTGTTTCATTTCATTGCTGTTGGTCTGTGGTGAAATATCAGCAGCTGACTAGATAATATACTATTTAACCCTTTCAGCCCCGGGCCAAAAACTGCATGGATGTATTGCACATTTCATTTTCTTTTTCAGAGTGACATTCAAATTGTATGATGGATTATACATTTAGGACTTTAGGTTTATCAAGTCAAGTTTAAGTTTTTTTTTTTAATTCTGAAGGTGTCAAACATGATACGTTATTACAAACCAGCAATCCTACAAATCAGTGAAATCTGTGAGGGGCTTTGGTGTAACTGACAGCAACTGTGGTCTCACAATAACATCTTCAATAAATAATCTCAACTTTTGCTCCAGTCAAACCATCCATCCATCCATCCATTGTCTATACCGCTTATCCTTTTACAGGGTCGCGGGGGTGCTGGAGCCAATCCCAGCTGGCATTGGGCGAGAGGCGGGGTACACCCTGGACAGGTCGCCAGTCAATCGCAGGGCCGACATATAGAGACAGACAACCACTCACACTCACATTCACACCTACGGGGCAATTTTAGAGTCACCAATTAACCTAACCTGCATGTCTTTGGGTTGTGGGAGCAAGTTGCTTGGACTGCCAGAGCAACATACAGTAGGTGGTTTGGATCAAGTGTTACAGTTCACTTTACTCGTTAGGACTGACAGTAAGATGCACCAATCAGTTCACGAGCAAGCCACACTAAAACACTGGGACTGATAGGGTTAATTAAAGAGAGAAAATTGGAGGGCACTGAGGTTGTCACCTGCAGGACGGACCCAAATCTCACCTGAATGTGGATAGCAAACCAAACTCTACCATACACATGAATATAATAATTGATTTCAGCTTTAAATCACACCGCATCAAAAAAACACACACATTCTTACTTCCTGGGACGTTGTGCCAGTCGGCTCCATTGATGATGTTGTTGTATCTGAGGAAGTCCTTGTTGTGGCAGGGCCGCCTGTCTGGGTTGGACATCACCTGGTCATATAAGATACAGGAACATGTTAAGTGTCATCCAATCCTGAAGCTGTTGTTTTAAAAATGAGGGCAGGAAGTGACGGGAGGAGGAGGAGGAGGAGGAGGAGGAGGAGGATTAACCTGATTGGTGCTGGCGTACGCTGTGGCCAACCAGCGGAAGAAGCTCTCATCAGAAGTGGGCGTGTGCTCGCGAGGCGCCCAGTCCCGGGTCATGTCATACGGGTAGGTGACCACCAGCTCTCCACCGTGGAGGTTAGCACTAAGAACAAACGGGATGTTCTGCATCCAGTTGATGACAGCTCGGGTCTCTGACGCCACCTGTTGTTGGAGTTGGAGATTTAGTCCAAAAAGTCAGGTCTAATGAGCCAGAATAAGTGAAAACACCAGCGAGGGCCTTGAAGGGAATTCATTTCCACAAGTATAAACAATACTCACAATATTTTTACCACTGCACTGTGTATTTTCTCATTAATGTATATGTATTGTGTGTGTGTGACGTGTGTATATAAAAAACATACAAAGGCTTCCTCAGAGGTGTACTGCTCAGGGATGGGGAAGTAGTGGTTGATGAGTTTGGACCGGTCTGTCTCCAGCTCGATGGCGGTCCACATCACTGAGTTGAGGTCAGCAAAATTGTGGTTCATGTCGATACCTTCATAGCTGTAACGACCCAGAGCCCAACCTGCCAATTCTGAGCCCTGCAGATTGAAGAAAGTGGGATGGAGCCCGTGCTGTTACGTTATGGTCACTAAAGCACTCAAGTCTGGAGCCACCAGGGAGATTACAACACAATCTTGGACTAAATCGTTTCCAGGCACCTTTTTAAAGGCCATCTCGTATCCGTCGGGGTTCATGGAGGGCAGAAGGTGGATGCGAGTCTCTTTGACCAGGCGGACGATGCGCTGGTCGCCCCGTTTGTACTCTTGGCACATGTACTGCATTAGATTGAGCAGAAGCTCCCGGCCCAGCACCTCGTTCCCATGCATCCCTGCAACGTACCGGAACTCTGGTTCTCCTGCAGGGGGCGCCAAAACACAGACGCAGGAATAGAGTTAAGAGCACTGGTTCTGATATATTATACCATCTGACATGTTTAATGCTTTTACTTTTGCCAAAGTCAAAATGAGTTAATACAGACCCTAACAGGCAAATTAAATTATTATCATATCAGCATATGACATATTTATTTGTTACTTTAATATGCTAGAAATCCTTCATTTGCAGATAGTATCATATTCAGCGAGGAGAGAGTCTTCAAAAAACTTTAATACTCCTCCCCGATCTGTGCCTTCAACACAAACACCTCCTGTACAGATCAACCTCTTTCACTGACCCCACTGAAAGGGCTGGATCTGTTTCCTGTTTGGTCTGCATACACTGCACTGACAGGCAGCTCTGAAATCTCACACATCCTCCTTACAACTGTTCACGAGGAGGAGTTTCAACTCACTCTCCTTCTAAGGCAACACTGAACACTCCTGAGATCCTTTTCAGTATTCGAGGAGCTTCTAAGCCTGGTTCAGGAGCTCTGAATCACTGCCTGTTTTGTAGCAATTCAAGTAAATGAAATAAAAACAAAATGGCGATTTAGTCAGATTATCAGGCTGGACTTTAGACAGCAACTCTGTAGGAATGATATTTTTCTTGATTTGACAGCTCCGTAGAGATGGGTTTACTTCAGTAACTGGAGCTGAGGATCAGAGTGGAACAACTTACACAGCAAAACTTTAGATGCCACTTTTAGGTTTAAAAATTGTTTTATTGTGTTCAAACTGATGGTGTGTTTGGTCAGGACATGACATATATGTATTAATAATAAGGCTGTTTGGTATCTTTCAGTACCTGCCTGATGGAAAACCCACATTCAGGTGACTGAATGTGTTGAGGTGACTGCAAAATCAAAAAGTGTTGAACTTACTAATTTCTAAGCTTGCTCCTTGTTATGTGATGTTTGTCTTGGCTGGTCAGGGTTTGCTGAGGGTTTTTTGCTAGAAGGGGAATATCTTCATTGAAATTATGTGTTAAATAACGTTAAAAAGGAGAGCAGGCATAATGCTGTCTTTGCTTACAGTATGTTAAACTCATTGTCTGGGTTTGCTTATCATACTTGTAACACATTGTTATTATCCAAAGCAGCGAACAGCAGTATTTTCTTCTGTGTTTCTTCTGGTTTTGTTGAATTTATTTACCTTATCTCCAATTAGACATATTGAGATACAAAGAAGTGTCAGTGGCCCAGTCAAGAAAGCAGCATCAATAGTCACATAAACGCAAAACACACAGAACCACAGAAAGAACAACATGCAAGTTACATAACTGTGAAAAAGAAAAATATTTGACTTCTTTAAACCCAGTTTCCAACTGTAACCACTGAGACGGCAGAAAATCCTGAAAACTCAGCCACATAAGATCGTTTCAACACATGGCACAGAAGATCGCACCAAACCAACACTGGTCTCTGGAAAAAAAGACTTTGAAATCAGGTCACAGACTGAGCAGAGTGGAGGGAAAGACTGATATTTTCCTTTGTAAAGGCAACCAAAGATCTGCAGTCCTGACATCAGAAGACACCACACAGGAAGTCCCAACAAACCTCACCAGCTTTGGTGAGTTTTGTATTTTTTACTTGAGTTGAAGGCGCAGGAGTTTTTTGCACCTGTGAGAGGATGATAACCGAATACAAATCTGAAAGACTGAATGGACGGGCATCATCTTCCACCCTCCGTCTGCTCCTCCGCGCTGCCTTCTCATGTGTTTTGGCGGGAAAACCTCTCCGCTCTGCTGCCATGTGGGCAGAGCTGAGGAGGCCAAAGAAAACATTTGTACACCTCAGAGCTACAACTCTGGTCTGTGGAGGTTTATATTTTGCATAGTGCAGGACTGTAGTTTTGGAGGGTTGGGATACAGTGGCAGCCATTGTAGAAGTCCCTTCTGACCCCTTTGATTACTAACGCAGAGCATCTGTCCCTCATTAGATTAAATGATCCCTCTCATCGGAGCAGAAGCAGTCTGGCAGAGTTGAACTAATCTTAAGCCAGAAATAATTTCACTGAGTTTCTCTAACTCATATAATTTCACTTATTAAAGAACACATAAAGAGCTCCCCTGAAAAATCTGATACGCGTTATTCTGAAAGAGTGATAGATAATGAAAAAAAGTCAACACTTTTTAAAAGGTCAGGACAACATTTTTTAGCTTTCGGCTGATGAGAATGATTTTACTTTACCAATTGGATCTTCTACATTTTAGATATAAACCATGATGAACCTCAGAATGAGATCTTCCCTTTTAAACAGGTGTGGTACATTTTTTACCCTTCACATCTGTCTCCAGTGTGTCTCACCCAGTTCGTGTTTTCCAGGGTTGTCAGAGATCTCCATGACGCAGAGCTTCAGACCCGTGTAACTCTTCCCGATGCTGTAGATGCGGGTGATGTCAGGACACGCCTCGTTCACCGACTTCATCAACTGGGGAACAACAACAGAGCTGTTAAGAGGAGTGAGGTTGTGACTGCCGTGGGATCGAATACCAGCACGGGGTCTGAAATACTGTTTTTTTTACACATAAATGAACTTTAAAAATTTTAAAAACTTTAAAACATGCACAATAACAAAGATGCTCAAAACTGTCATGTCTCAAACACTCTTATTTGTCCATTTTTATTCTATTCATCAATAAAAAAAAGACTTTTATTTGTGCACTGATGCTTAAAAAAGCATTTTGTCATCAATAATTAATTTATGTGATGTTGTTGAACAAGTGTGGAAATATCGTGAATTCATCCTGAAATCAAAGTAATGTCATGTCTGTCGTTTGTAAATTTTAATTTAAAAACTGAAATTATTGGTGGTGGCGTGTCTCCCCGTCCCCACATAAACTTGCACTTATGTCTGACCAGTCTAAGTTATGTCCACATGCTGCTGAATGTATTTCCACATGTGGAATGTGGATCTGTGTTTGTTTCTGTGGGCTGTTTTCTGACCATCAGATGCGGGACGGTGTCTCCAAACAGACCGCTGGTAGTGGCAGCACAGTGAGGACGCTGCCATGAGGGAGTGAAACCTCCCATAGTATTTGTTTTTGGGTCAGAATGAGACCAGACCACACACACTGTGCGAGCTTCCTAGACTCACTGCAGAAACCATAAACTGGTTTGTCAACATGGGACTGGAGTTTTATTGATAGAAAACACTTCTTGGTGGCAAAGCTTGTTTGAACAGGCCAACATGATGTCCTAATGGACATTGGAGTTTGAGTTAAATCTCAGTGAGCAGATCAAAGATCATCGTCATTAGTATCTTCTTCTTCTTACTCGTACTCATCATACTCTGTCTCACCTTTCTCATCTCCTTGTAGTTGTGGTGTCTGAAGTCCAGCTTGTCTCTGGACTCTGTCGGCTCTGTCTGCCATGCGTAGATATTATTTGGATCTGTGAAATGGGAGAGGTGTGTCACAGCGACCAAACATAGTGCAAAGGTCATACAATTAAATCTGCATAAAAACAGTGTTTCCAGCAGCAGGCTTCCTGTACCTGGGAGAGTGCAGCCCAACACCTCGGCTCTCAGGCAGATGTCACCCTGCGTCCCGTTCTCGTACCAGCTCTGTGGGTTGATCCGGATGTAACGGGCCACCGTGGAAGCGTTGAAAAGGGCGAGGACAGGTGTCTCTGCGTCCTGGTTTCCCTCAAATATCTGCAACATAAGGAGACGTGATGAAATACAAAGTGGGACAAGTGGTTTAAGATGCATAACATGAAATCACAGTGCTTAAATCCAGCCAGGGACCTTTTTTCATGTCATACTTCTTTCTACCTGCCTAATATTTCCTCTCCATCTCCACTGTTCACTGTGATAAAAGAAAAATTGTGTGATCTGAAACCTGAAAGCTGAAAGCACTACTCCATATACGTACAATACATGTCTCTTGAAATAAGAAGTCTAAAAACTGGGCTCAACAATTACTTTTATATCATTGCAGATCATTTTTTAGCTTCCACTTTGGCGTGCTTGTCACCCTCTACTTTCTTTTGCTTTGACGTTTTTCTTTCTGAGATGTACTGCTTGTGCTTCTTTTCTCCTCTTACTTATTATACTCAACAAAATACAAAAAAAGACCTATAATCTGACATATGAAAAGATGTATTTTTTTTACTCAGTTGTCTCTCGAGAACATTTTAAACCAGTCTGATGCCCCATGGAAAAAACCTTTGCATGACTGACACTTCACGGTCAGCTGTGGCTGTGGCACGCACGCCTTAAAGACCACTCGCATAAACAAACCTAACCAAGGCTGCAATGTTTCGAAACCTGTTTTGGCTTCCTGAATAACCAAAGGGCTGAGGAGTTTCATTAATTTAACTGAATCATCCAGCCCAGTTGCGGGGGCCTGTGAAGGCATGTTGCATTATTACCACTTCCTAACAAAAAGGAGCAACTTCCAAGTGTTTTTACTGGTAAAACTGTTCACATAATGCATAATCATCAGTCCCCCAACATGGCAGCATGGCCCTCATTAACCAAACCTTCCTTTACAGGCCTCTGTTGGAATGGTGGTAACAGCTTGTGGGTGAATTGCACTGTAATGACTGCTTTTCTTATTTTCTCCCATGAAGTGACATTAAGCATCTGCTGCATGAGTTTCCACATGAATCATTCAAATGTCAGACGGTGTTTAAGGTTAAAATGTAACCATTTTACAGACTCAAACTAAATTTACAAAAAGTAAAACATGCTGTGAGAAGAGCACCATGATATTCCCCTTGTGCAATGGAGAGGCTAATATTAAGTATCACTTCATACATATAAGTCCCAACTTTGCAACTAGAAGATGGTTGGCAGTATATTCACTTAGGGTAGAGATATTAAAACTTCTCTCAGTTACGTTTTATTTTATGGACCCCTTAGTTTCCTACTAATTTTATGGAATTTTTTAAATAACTTGCTGGTATGTGGTTGTTAATTCTTAGGACATTTCTGAGAAAGGACTACATAATTTGGTGCTATAATTTAGGGGAAAATAGAGAGTGTTAAAGTGGTATAGTTGGTAAGTACTCACTCATCATATTCAACGTTTTAAGACAGAACTAGGAAATGAAATGGTAGTTAGATGGAAAATAAAAGAGCGTAGGTTGATGAGATTATAAGCAGCCGTTTATATCCAGGGGAGCTTCTTGGAGAGAGCTGCAAAAGTTTTTAATAAGTTTGCAGTTCTTCACAATTCTTTAACTGACAGAGATCTTGTTATACCAACTACTACTCTATGCTTTAAATGTTAGGTCTGCAACTAGCATGTCTTTCATTATCGATTAATAAATCTCTTTTTTTCCATTAACTGATTCATCTTTTGGTCTATAAAATGTCAGAAAATAGTCAAACACTACTGGCACAAGTTCCCAGAGCACAGGGCAACGTCTTCAAATTGCTTTTTTGTCTGACAGTCAAAAAAAAAACCCAAAATATTCCAGTGACAATGAAATGAAACAGAGAAAAGTAGAAATTCATCACTTAAATGTTTTACATTTTTGTTTGACAAATGTTTTAAATGAATTTTCGGTTGATCAACTAATCAATTCTTTTATCTGTACTAAAATTTCACTGTTTACCCACATGTCTCCTTGTCTCACAGCTGCCGGTATTAAAAGACACTGCTGACTCATAACTCAGCTCATTCACTTCTTCAGTGGAAAAACCTCTGATTAATTCTTTAGTTGTCTAATCTTCTTTAATCTTCTTCCTGCCTCTTCTTGTTTCTGTTTTCTTCATTACACTTTCAAATAAGCAGTCTACCTGAATATTTTTCTGCTAACCCACCTCCTCTGTCAGCTTCAGACAAAACCATATCATTAAAAAGACACCAGAACATGACAAATATTTAAGAGAAATCGCTGATGACAATCATTTGTTATTTTATATATATTTATGATGTAAAATTAAAGGTGTAATTTCATAGATTCGTTAGGGCCAGATGGAACTGAAAGGGGTGTAGCTAACAAGTCATTTTAACATTTACTCCTGTGGGAGGATGGAGGTATGAGGAAAGGTGGAATGAGTGGGTAGGAGGGAGAGTGGTGGAGGGGTTGGGGGTTTCTGGGGTTAGGGAGTAGGGGTTTTGGGAAAGGGAGAAAAGGAGGGTGAGGGGGCAGGTTGGGGTTAAGGTGAAATCAGTAATAAATGTTAAAATGACTTGTCTGTCCTCTGTAGACAGCTGGACTTCTTAGACCTCCTTGTTGGTCAGTGTCCCCCATTTCCTCCTGATCTTGTTCAGAAGTTCCTGGAAGAACTGGATCATGTTCTTCTTTTTCTTTGGCTCTGTGACTCTACCAAGCACTTCATCTGGACAACATCCCTCATCCTGGGTGTCCCTGTCCTGGGCGTCCACAGGCAGTAGACCTCCAACTTCCTGCTGGAGCCTGGAGTCAGCAGACGCCCTGCTGAGGCCTCCCATCACCTCGTCAGCCATCAGCTGGCTGTAGACACCGATGACGGCTTCATACTTTCCGGCTGACTCTGCCCACTCAGCAACAGACGAAGGGCGGCTTTGGACTTGGATCATGTGACCCATTCCCCAGGATGGCGGAGGGAAGATGAGCGATCTCAGCAGGTGTTTCACAGCTTCCTCAACGAACAAGTACACCTGCTCAGAGGGCGGGATGAAACCAATAGAACATCTTGTCGGCAGGCTGAGTTCTGAACCGAACCAAACCTCTCTGCTGGGATCCAGGAACT
The DNA here is from genome assembly GCA_003416845.1 of Oplegnathus fasciatus. Lineage (NCBI taxonomy): Eukaryota > Metazoa > Chordata > Actinopteri > Centrarchiformes > Oplegnathidae > Oplegnathus > Oplegnathus fasciatus. Next base: position 1,118,830 of record NTHP01000316.1, on the reverse strand, counting down.
CGGTCAGACTCAGTTTCTGTTGGTGAAACATGCTGGCGAGCTTGTCAGCCAGCATCTTGGAGAAGGTGACCAGCTTGTCCTGGCTGATCAGCTCTTCCAGCCCGGTAAGTGCGGCATCACCACTCTGGACACCGCTGCTGTCTTGTTTCAACAACTGCTCTGTTTCATCCAGGAAAGACCTCACCACATCTGCCATGCTGTTAACCCTGGATTCACACAAACCAGTTGATGTGCTGGGGATGCCGTGCATAACACTGCCCTCCTGGGTGTCCTCAGGTCTCACCATCACAGGGGGGGATCTGCAAACAAACAAGTAGTTGTTGATTAGTTTAATTACACTTGGAAATTTCCTTAATGACAGTACAAATTGCAAATTTACCAATAAGTGGTTTTGTCTGACCAACAGTAGAAAATATACAAAAATATATGCAAAACATTTTGATCTAAAATTATATATATATATCAGAATCTGCTAATTCTCACACTAAAGTGCTGTAACCAGCAAATGAGCATTTTTGCCTGATAAAAGAACAATTAATTAATCGACTAATTATTAGCAACATTTTCTTTTAATCAGGAAAACAAGGGAGGAAGACTCATATGCTGTTGTAGCCCCAAAAACTAAAACAACATTATCAGCTACCACCTGAGAGATTCCTGCTGGCTCCTCCATTTTAAATTCTCTGCTATACTGCTAATGATTTTATCATTTCTACGAAGGTTTTATTAATAAACATTTAAAANGTGTTTTTGGACCTCACTTCCCAACTTTCATCGTCTGTAGTCATCGACCTTTTCTTTGTTTGTTCGACCATAGTAACCGTTTATTCGCAACGCTAGCAGAGACCAGAAAAAACGGTACGCCGCTTCACACACAGGTGAGTTGTGATTTTTCCGGGAATGTCACCACAGACACCCAGTTTGTAATACTGCAAATTCAAGGGCTTTCATCAGTGGGCCACAGGCTCAATCACCATTGTGTTACATCATTCGGCGATAGATAGTGACTTAACAGACATTTATTTAAATGAAAATCTTCGAGATTATATCTTTAAGTATTAATAGACACACTGCAGGATCATTTGGGATTTGGGGGCACTTAGGATCCAAAAGGCTTGGACTGACCCTGCATGACCACACACTTTCTTGGCCCCCGCACATGTTTTGGTTGATCTTTCTTGGTCTTCTTTCTAAGGCTTCAACAAAGATGTAGAGGTGGATCTACCTGCTGTCTTTGCTCTGAGGCTCCTCCTCGCTGTGACTGTGCGACTTGCAGGATTTGCTGGCTGAAGCCTCTGAAAAGTCTTGGGCCTGCAGACGGACCATCAGGGCCGGGATCAGCAGCTGGAAGACCAGCTCCGACACCACCCGGATGATCCTCCCAGACACCTGGGCCAGGTGTGCCTGTGTCAGCTGGAGGGGAAATGCACAGAAGAAGCTGTTAAATATCGACTGTAGTGTACTGAACTTTACTTATGTTACTTACTGAGTCAATTCTGCTTGAAATTCACAAACAGAACCTGTAAATTATATATTTTTTGAGCACAAACTTTTCATATTAAAATGTTAAAACAACTGAATTAGATCTTAACAAGACGAAGTGAAACCCCAAAGGTTTCAGCATATCAATTTATGATTTATTTTAGAAACCAGTCCCCTAACACTGCAACTTAAGGAAAGTTCAAGCCCTTAAATCCAGAGATCTACGGCAGCCTGAGTTTAAATCACAGTAATGGTGGTTACTGGCAGTGATTTTTAAAAGATGTTTACCATCTTCTAAACTTTTTATGACTGATTTAAGTGTTTTCCAGCACATATTCAGCTCTAATTCTGCTTAATCTCTTTATTTCAGGCTGTTCAGCCATGTTGAGTGGATTCAAAGAGAAAAAGAATGTCTGCACTTTGAGTATTTAGGTTTGAATTATCTTAAACAATAACCAAATGCAACCAAAGCCTTAAACAACTCCTTAATGGCTTTGCATGATGAAGATTTTTTAGCAGAAACCAGACTTTCTGTGTTTGTGCAGACGCAGCAGATTAAAGTTACTCACTGGCTGTCTCATCCTCTCCCGTATGCTCTCCCACTGCCGGTCCTCCAGGTGGTTAATAAAGGAGGAGAGGACGTCGGTGCAGAGATCCTCCTCCTCCTCTTCCTCCCCCTCCCTCTCGCTCAGCACCGTCTCTGCCAGAAATCGCAACGCCGCTGCCCGCCCTTCATAACGGGGTCTTGGTGAAAGCACCGAGCCGGTCTCAGTGCCCCGAGTCACACATGTCACACATGTCACACATGTCTCTATGTCACCGCTGCCCTCCATCATCTTAAACACGCGCCAGCCGCCAAGTCCGCGAGGGGGGTGGTCGTGGTGGGTGGTTAGGTTGAACAAATAGCCTGTTGGATTTCACTGCTGTTGTGACAGTAAACCTTGTTTTGTTTTTTAAAACATAATGATCATTCTATAACCTCACCATATCTTTATTATTGTAACCATGGCAACGAAGCTCCATAACCTTAACGAAGTACTTATTTTAACCCAATCCATGATCCCAACCTAACCAACCCTGAACCACAGCTGCTCCAACTGGCAACCCGACATAAAAGTATGAAAACATTTTAATGAAATACCAGAAACGCAGATGATGTCATTCTACAAGAGAAAGCTCCAACCAGGCAACTCTGTGATGCTTTAAGGTCCAGTAAAATGCATGTTTGGTTGCTTTCACACATGCAGTTGGGTTCAGTTGCTCCTGACCAAATAAAAAAATACATAGTTCCCTTTCCTTTGTGATCCAGTGTGTGTTCACACTGACTTTTAACAAATGAACCAAGAGCTGTAGACATGTAGTCACACAGTATGGACCAATAAGAAGTAACTCATTCATTGAAATGTTTTGGTGACTGTCATCCTGCATCATCTTTGTCTGGACTGCAACTTAACCAGGGGGGAACTGCCCCCCTTGGTCCCATGTTTGAAAAAAAAACACATTGCAAAAGTGCTCTCTTGGATGCCCCAATGATAGATAAAACATGATAAAATGCCCTCTGTGGTGCCTTTCCAGTGGAGAGAACGTGATGCAGTGTTATATCGGCTGCCCTACATGCTAGAAAATGAATTGGCCTCTACGTGCCTCTAAATGGTTAAATAGTTCCCTGTTGGTTTTATTACAGAGGTGTAGTAGTTATACTTTACATCTGAGTCACATCATAAAACTATTTTAGTCTTAACCAGGGTTTGGAATTGTCCCACCATAAATGCATCACGGCTTTCTGCATGCTGGTGCCCTTTGTAATTTTGTTATTTTCTCTTTCTTAAAAACTCAGCTATGATGAGCGAGTGCATGCCGACTGGACACTTTCTCATTTCCCCTAAATTACAGCACCAAATTACACCTTTTTGGGAAATGCCCTAAAATGTCTGAAAAATCAGTTACAGACCAGCATGTTATTGGGAAAATTACCAGCAAATTAGTAGGAAACTAAGGTATGTATGAAATAAAATGTTACCAAAAGTAACGTAGCTTAAATGAATAAGGTTTCTGGCTTTCTGTAAATTTCATTCTTAAATGTTGTAAATGTCTGTCCTTCAATTATCTCCACAACTGTTCGTCCGATCGACTTCGCACTTGGCGGGTGTGTTGCTGAGGAGCCAAGGAAGTGCAGTGTCAAGTGTGAAGTTGTTTGGATGAGCGGTTCTGGAGAAAGCTGCGAGCAGCAATACTGGAGACCAAGCAATCAGCCCGTTCTGAACAGGCACGTTTTGAACGGGCACTGCACTAGTGTTGTAAATGCTTCGTGTTGTAACTCATCTTGTTTTTATAAGAAAGGGAAGGGAAAATCATTACAGTGTGATTCACCCACAAACTGTTACCAACATTATAACAAAGGCTTTGAGAGACAGATGAGACTGTAAATGGTTTGAATGGTTTCAATACCAGACCAGCTTGGAAAGTGCAAAGTGAAGGTGGAAACATGTGCAAAGGAGTACAATGAGACGAGAGTTCAGTTTGAATGTTGGAAAAGAAGAACAACATGTTCACTTACAGCCTCTTCGGTCCCGTTCATACACGGCTTCCAGACCAGAGAGTCGTTACTGAACTGCACCTTGTAGGTGTGCACCACGTCCCAACTGTGAGTGAACAAGACACATGTAGTTCTGTAGTACATATAGTGTACATACGGACTACATTTCCCAGTGCTCCTCCTGACACTGTATAAACTTTAACCTCCAGTACTGACCTCCAGATGGAGTTGCGACCCTGCAGGATGACACCAGTGAAGCGAGTCAATCGGCGAGCGTCGACCTCCAGCCACTGCTTCTTGTCTCTGTACTGAGCACACCAGGCTCCGTCGTAGATATCGCCATCCTCTATCCCAGACTGCAGCACACACAGGAAACACAGTGATGTTGTTGCTCTGTGGGTGGCATATAATGGATTATATTTTCTGTCTGATTACCTGGATGTTGAGTCGGCCGCGGTGAGGGCCCAGGCCTCTGCGCTTAAAGGACGATGCTCTCAGCTGGGTGTCTTTGACCTTCAGCGACTCCAGACCCAGTGGAGGACATTCTGACATGGACAACAGGGATTTATTCGCCATTTGATTATTATCATACCACGACAGTAGAGGGAAGAGTAGCAGAGTAGGAGGACGCCAGCGTTCCAGAGGTACAATTCTAGTTTAATTTGTGCACAGATAGTGTTAAAAGAGCAGCTGTTTGAGCATGAAATTCAGCCGAATCATAAATACAAACAATGTCAAGCTAAGTCAAGTTAAAAAAGTCAAGGCTACAAGACTGTATTCATAAGAACATAAATCAGAGACATCCAATTCCTGTGCCTCTTTAATAGCAGAGTGAAATGTGTTAAATAACTTCTTTATTTCAAATCTTTTCACGTTTAACTTACATTGGGAAACACAGTGTCTGCAGGTTTGTACACCACATGTGCTGCAGTTATACAAACGCATACACTCATGTACAAACAGTATATATTATTGAACATACTGTATGTACACACTTGACCTTCTGAGAGCTGAGAGATCACAAGATCAATTCTCAACAGCATGTGAGTAAAAATCAAATCACTCAAAAGAGAGCAAAGGAGGAAAAACTTTAGATATTTTAATGTTATATAATACATGTGAATTATAGAACTATAAAGGAGATTTCTCTCATTTTGTCAATGTGACAAATGACAATGATGAAAAGCCGAATAAAGGAGTGTAGAAACATAACAAATGCAGATGCTTCCATACAGGACGCCGATGGGACATTTCAGAGAGATGTGTTAGACACTTTCCACCATCATCCAAAACATCAAATGAGCTGTTACTTTGTGTTTTGACTTAAAGATTTTTTTACTTATAATTGAGTATTTTTCATATTGAGGTATTGCAATTTCTTCCAACAAGGATGGATTTACAAATCAAGCCAAAGAAAGAGCCGCGAAGAGCAGGAGATAAAGACAGCACGACTCTCTTGTAGAGGCTGACATTTCTTTAAACCTGTCCAGCGTCCTGTGCTGCTGTAATAAAGCCTCACACAGACGCTCATTGTCTGGAGGGTTCAGCTCGGTTCAAACTGCCTCTTCCTGCCAGGAAGCTTTACTGGCTGCTAAAAAGTCTCAGGCTGAGGTATAGAGGCAGCGTAAATGGACGCTAAATGTAGGTGGCATTTTCTTTACAGACCCTTTCCCCCTTTTTGCCTTGTAGTCCAGCTGGATCTCTGCTGAGCTGCTTGTGACTCAAAATGTTGCTCATCTCTAAAAAAGTAATGTGTCTTTGTTGCTGTTGACCGGTGGACTCCTGCCAAACCACAAACTTCTGAAACTACTGAAGCTGAGCCAGAGAGACTTGGCGATCTGACAATGATGCCCACAAGACAAAAACATTCAATGTATTGTACATTAAGGCAGCCCACAACCCAGCTGATTATCTGGGTAAATAAACTCCACTGGGAGAGAAAAATAAATCTTGAGTGTTCGTTTGGGGGCAAAACCTTTCAGCACTTGGTGGTCCTGAAATGCAAACAAAGAAACATGTGGTTTTGTGGGGAGAAGAGCCTTATTAAGGCTCCTTATTGTTCTCCGCCTGCCTTTTTCTCGAAATGAAGTTTTTATAAGGAACAAAGACCGTGACTCATACTCAAACCTACAGTAGTTAGGTATATCTAAGTAACCCGGTCTCTCCTGCCTATCTCAGTTTTCACATCCGCTCCCCCCAAAAGCCCTTTTCATCTCCTTTTCCCGTCTTTCCTCTCTTTAAAGGAACCACAAGGGGAAGACGGAGCCCCGAGATGCCTCATCAAAGAAATGTTCCCCCCCAAATGTTCCCATCCCCTGGGTTCCTCGACATGACCTTCCGGCTTTATGATCCCTATTCATGATTCAAAGACTCCTGTTGGGCTTTGAAGAAGTATTAATTGTGAGTCAAACTCATGATAACTGAGTAATGTCCTTTTAAATCTATCATGTTGCTGTAACACCACCTGTAAGCAAAACAGCATCAAATGTGCCATCTAAACGTATTACAGGAAAAGGCTATGGGACTTTTGTTTAGGGCTTATCCAAATATGTTATCTGCCAAAATAAAAATGACGATTCTCTTCACTTAGTCAAGCAGGTACAGCTAATTCACACTTTTACTAACTTTCTCAACATGCTAACTTTTCTGGCATTTCACTCACAGTTAATTGAACTCCAGCACTGGCTGACAGGCCCGAATGGATTTTAATGAGCGTCAGCTCTGATTCGACATGACGTGACAAGTTGCTTACTAAGCACTCATTTCTAGCCGACCTCCACAAGCTAATCTCTGCTTCGACTCCATATACACACATTATACTGTACACACAGACGCTCTATAAACACACACTTCCGCAGTTGGCTCAATTCCCGGTCCAGCACACACGCACAAATATGCATGCATATACTTACACACAAGAATTTGTATAACATGAGATATGTGTATACATACGCACAGATTTAGAAGGACCTATACACAAAGCAGCTTGTAGATCAATTTCAGCTCTCTGGAGGCTGAAACAGAAACTTGCGAACCAACTGTATGTGTGTGTGTGTCTGTGTGTTTGTATTACAGTTATTGTGGGGGGGGGGATCTATTCCCACAGTGTTAATCATGTATTCTAAGGTCAGCACTTGTTTTTAGGTTTAAGGTTATAATGAATGTCCTTACAAGCATAGCAGTGCAAGTTTGTGTGTGTGAGAGAGAAAGTTGGAGAAAGAGAGAGACTGGCTGGAGAGAAGCAATACAGAGAAAAGACAAAGGTAGACAAATGGGAAATCAAAGAAAGGAGGAAAGACAGCGAGCTCTCTGATCACCTTTATATTGTGTATCAAGAAGACTGGCAGCTGTTTTATCTGTGCAGGATTCGTTTTCAGCAGCACAAAAGTAAAACCCAAATTTTAGGATATAACGCACAGTAACGGTACTTTGAGGTTTGGTAATTATTACTAAAGACAACAAAATATAAAACCTCCAAAAGAATCATTTAAGAGTTACATTTTAAAACAAATATCCGGTGTTGAGCATTGACGTTCTTGACCTTGGGAACACAGTATGTGTGACAAAATAATCTCAACTCACAGGTAAACTTACTGAAGACTGCACCAAGAGTTGAGATTATTCTGCCACACATCCAGAGTACTGCATGGGACATTACAGATGGTAATTTACAGGAAGAAACCAAGTATACTGTCGACCAAAAGGAATATAACATTTCCACAAAATAGCACAGCACAAGTATTAAAATGTCTTTGAACTCATATCAGAGAGATATTTCACAATGCAATGCAGGCTACAGATTAAGTGACTACAGACGTCACCTCTGGTGTTATTCTGACACCAATATTTTGACAGTGTTCAGCGTTGGTGCAGTGAGAGGTGGAGCGGCTCCCAGTCTTCTCATCAACGGTTTATCAGAGATTTGTTTGTGGTGAGTCTGTGCGTTCCTTTAAGTCAGTAGTGAAGCTTGTGATTTGAAGCAGCAGACTGAATTAATTTCTTTATAGTACACAAGTTTAGATATACAGTATGTGCTGCCTCAGCATGGGGCCCACATGAATCAGATCCGGGTCTGAACTTAGTGTTAAATTAGCAAATAGTTTTATGGTCTGTTTGATGCTTTCCTGCGTGGGTTTGCCTCAGCTGACAATTCAGTGTGTCCCATCAGTGAACTTCAAAAACTCTGTGTAGAAAGTATTAATGCTTCAAAAAATGACCTGAGACCACTTGAATTGCCCGAACACAGTAAATCCCACATGTTTAAAGACAGCGAAAGCATTTAAAACTATCTGCCACTAACGTCTGATCCTTGTCTGATACATACTGTATACATCAGGGCTAATCCCCATACATACGTGGGACTGTCTCCGTGGCCACTGCCTGGCTCACACTTTGTGTGACCTGAGGTTTGGCTTTCTTAACAACCTTTAGCTTCTTGGTGATGAGTTTGGGTTTCTTCAGGATCGTTTTGGGCTTCTTTGCTACCTTAGCGCTCCTGGTGGACCTCCTTTCTACAAAAATGCAAACCATTTTATGCATAGTAGAAAACATGTAATCACTGTAAGCGCTGCCGAGCTGGAGTTTTTGGCTGTAGATGTTTACATCTATTTACATTATCACCACTTGGCTGCAGCCACAGCTTCAGGGAGCGTACAGTTGTATCAGTGCCTGCATGAGCAACATCGCACGATTGTTTTTGAGGAGTGTGAGGGGTCTTGTTCTTTGTTTTTTTTGGTGTGAGGCATCACACAGCCCATCTGGTTTTCATCAGCAGAAAACACACAGCTAAAACGTCTCAGGGTAGAATGTGGAACATCCTCCCCCAACCCTCGGACACTGACTCTCTGACCGCAGATACGCAAAGACCAACAGAGCTCTCTTTACACTCTGAAAATCTATCAGGCTTCGAGGAAACCCTAAAAGATTCTTTGACTTGTTATTTAAATGCTGAAGAGTCATTAACTGCAACTCCTTAATCAATGTGTCATGGATTTGGTCTGAGGGATCTCAGGAACATTTCTTTTTCCCAGAAACCCCCCAAGCCCAGTTTGTGGTTTTATTTTATCTATTTTCTAAAGATGCAAACACACAACATATTTACTCCTCAAATTAAAGTTGTAGCTGGTTACTTTGGTCTCAGGGGAGGTTATGTTTGTTTGCATAGTAACGCATTACTGTACACTTAAAAGGTTAACTTAACCAGCATGGCTGTGTCTGTTTATGGGATAAGTAATGACACATGTAAAACTAATGAACAATTAGTCAGGTTGTGAAAAAGTGCATTTGGGCAGATTAGCACGGCTGCCCTTATGAAGATCTTTCCAATGAAGTAGAAATCATATAACAAATTTCAGAAGTGTACAATATGATCACCACATTAAAAATGTATAAAGGCTTTAAAATAACATTTTAAGAATGTTTTACAGATTCATTTGATCACTGTGTACTCATTATTGTTTCCATAGGGGATAAAACAAACAACATTAAAATTACAATATATAAAACATAAAATAATATCTACTCACCTAATTCCAAAGGACCTTCTTCTTCTTCAGTGTCTTTTCTGGACACTGCTCTCTCTGCTGCTTTACCAGCATCTTCAGACAGATGTTCAGTAGTTGTTGTGGTTTTTGGAGGTTTAGTTGCTGATTTGCTATAACTGGTTGTGAATCCTGTGGTGGGAACCTCAGTGGCGTTGGTTTTCCCTGCAGAGAAAAGGCTCTCAGTTGTAGTAAAAGCAGCATCTGAACCGACTGTGGACGTCACTGTAGCTGTGTCATCACCAGGTCTGGCTGACATGAGGATAAATGATCCACAATGCAGAAATAAAAGCAGAAAGAAGTGCAGAACTCCTGCCATAGTGACGCTTCTCTGCAGAAACCCCTCTAACACTAAACACTCATTCAGCCTCGCTGACCTGCCGTGCTGCAACACCATCAAGTCACCCACAATGCAAAAACAACTTCCAGTCACATGTGTAAAAAATAAAAGCTGTGTTTTGGGGTAATAGTAGTGAGGAAAATGAGTGTGTTTAAGCAAGTAGAGTTGAAACAATTAGTTGATCAACAGATCAACTACTTGCAAATGTTTTCCTTTAAGTCTTTTTGCAAAGCAAAATGCCACAAATCTTCTGATTTCAGCTTCTCAAATGTGAAGATTTGCTGCTTTTATTTGTCATATATGACACTAAACTGAATATATTCAGGTTTAACACAGATAGGTGGATAAATCAAGGAATTTGAAGATGCCGCCTTAATTCAAATGGGCATTTTTCACTATTTTCTGATATTCTATAGACAAAACAATTACTGGAGAATTAATCAATAATAAAATGATTGTTGGTTGCACCCCTTGTAAAAAGTATGGTTGTTTTCACCCATAAAGAAATTCAAGCTTGCAATGTTAGTTGGGTATGGCAAGGTGGAGAATTCACCAACTTTCAGGTTACTTAAATTAAAATGTCATTTTTTATATATACTGTAGCCATTATGAGGAACAAAAATCAAGAAAAGGTAGCCGGCAAACTTGTCTACCTAACAAACAGATTTTAGGAGAGATGATGCTTTTCAGCTGATTATCTTTTTTTTTTTTACAGTGAATAACAGCTTCAAGTCATTTTCATTGCTTCTTATTATCAGAAGCTTGACTTTTTCAGAGGAAGTTTGAAATTGTTGGTGACAACAGGTGCAGCAGAGATGCAAAGTCAGTAGCTAACACTCAAACTCTAACACATACTACACACTGTAGGTAAACGTAACACATGCATGCTTTTATTTTGAAGATGTAACCAAAATCCTGGCCTTTGTCTTGCTGGCTGACTTGACACTCCTCTCCGGAGAGCTTCTGTACCAACAACCATCCGACCAGAGTTTATTCAGGGATCAAACTCAGTCAACTCTTCCTCTTCCTATTGCACAGAGGCAGCACGCATGGCTGGAAATTTAGTTATCCAGGGATTTATAAAGTCTGAAGTCTCCATACAAAGATGTTTAGTAATGGCTGCATAGTGACACCTGGTGTCCTTGAAACCTCCTAAAAAATTATTTTAAATACTCTTAAAAATTTTGTCCATATTCCGGTTGTCCAGCACCACAGGTAAACACAATTTTAAAGATGCTCACTTCACTTCACTGTTCTGGTTAAATAGCTTTAATGGCACAGACGAGATATATTAATGGGAAATTTGTACATCCAGCAAGTTGAGTCTCATTCCAAATGCATGTACTCAAGTGTGGGTGAAATGCCTGACAGTGACTTGTTATTAAATTGAATGTCTTATTTGGTTTTCCATGTTGAAAAAACTAAATTTCAGAAAACAAAATATATGTAAAAGAATTCTGCAGTGATGCCATTCAAATCTTAAAAAGAAGGAAAAAAAAGACACAAACAACCACACACTATTTAACCAGGTCTTCATGGAAAAAAAACAAATGCAAATAAAAAATATATTTACAAAAACGTGGAATTTTCAAAACAAGAACTGAGTCTAGTATCTACACTCCTCACCCCGAACCTCTGAAAAAGAAGTTACTGAGTGTCTGTAAAGCTCAGGTGTTGAACAGCAGAACCTTATTTATTTTAACTGCAACTGAAACAAGATCAGGGATGAATGAATGAATGAACTGGACTTTTCTCAAAGTCTGGACAAATATGGAAGCACCTTTCTTAATATGTGTAATGAACAGTTACGGAGTATTTGTAGTAATCGAATGTCTGGTTCACATTTTGAAGAATTTCTATCCAAAATCATATCCAACACTTAAACATGACACCATCTACAAATTCATAAAATAGCATAAAAGTCAAGCAAATGATGCTTGGTAAGATACACATTAAATCATTTCTTTGTTGGACAAACTGAAAACAGTTTCTCAAGACTTAACAGGTTCAGGTAAATAAGGCTCCACTGTGCAAACACTCCAAAACCCCAAACTGCCATTAGTTGCCAATATTCAGCTGTACGGCTTCAATGGTAATTGCAACATGCAACTGAATATGTAAAACCTATGGTGTTATTGAGATCATCAACATGTATATCAAAACTTTGAGTTCACAGTGATTTGAAAGACAATGATTCCCCTCCGTGCTGTAAAATGACAAAACAAAACAAAACGGGCAGAGCAGTGTCCAGAGTGAGGAGAGCAGCTGCTGTGAGAGAACGTTCAATTTCAGTCCGGTGTCAACAGCTCAAGGCTTCCAGAGCTTCAGCAGGCCGTCCTCACTGTAGGTGCCGATGAGGTTCTGGTGTGGGTGGTGGGCGATGCCGATCACATCCTTCTCGTGGACCTGGAGGGAAGGGGGAGCAAGATGTGAGCGAGAACGCAGCACTTAAAATTAAGGAAGCTGTATAGTAGAAAACTCGACAACATATAAAATATAGCTATTTAAAGACAGTAAAACGCTGATCAAGAAATCATTGTATTTAACATTAAATTAAGTTACAGTTACAAAACTGCAGCAACTACAAAGTATGTTTGTAAAGTATTATTACTGCCACAAAAAAGGTGTCACCAGCAAGACACGTTTGAGAGATATTAACAACATACTGACCCCAGCATACCTTCTATACCTTTGGTCAAGCAACATTGGTGTTTGCACTGAATATGTTCAGGTTTTACAGAGACGGTTGGATAAATCAAGGAATTTGAAGATGCCACTGTCGGCTCTGGGAAAGTATAATGGGCATTTTTCCACTATTTTCTGATATTTTATCAAATCAATTACTAAAGAAAATCACCAGTAGATTAATCAATAATGAAAACGATTGTTGGTTGCAGCCCCAGTAAAAAGTACAACTGTCTTCACCCATGAAGAAACTGAAGCTTGCAATGCTAGTTGTGTATGGCAAGATGGAGAATTCACCCAGCTTCGGGTTACTTAAATTAAAATTTTAATTTTCTTACACGGAGCAAAATTAGCATGTGCGTCTCTCACTACACTAATAGTTCATTTCCGCCTCAGAATTGAACCCCTGGCAGTGTCAGTTTGTTGCTCTTGAGTCCAGTGAGATGTATAAACAAGGCCTCATACACACAGCGGTTGTAGAATTCTAGAAATAACTGCACACAGTTTGCAGTTGCACACGCATTTAAAGTATTTGCTCAGTAATCTGGTGATATCCTTAAAATGGCCTCCTTGCATGGTATTAACTTAGTGCTTGCTATTAAAAAGATGCATACATAGACTTAAATGTTTGATGTAAGTGATAATACTGGTGCATTATACGGTACAGAATACTGTATTTATTTGTAAATAGATTCAAAAGGTTAAGTGACGTATGCAGACCTTGGTCTTCTTCTAGAAGAAAATACAGCAAGGATCATAAAAGGGTTTATTATGTAAGTTAATAACAACGATAAAACAGCTTCACCCTCCCCTTCAAGACTTGTATCAAAACTTTACAGTCAGAAGTTTCTGTAGGAGAAGCAGAGGAGGGAATGTGCTGTGATATTTATGGACACTTTGATCTGTGCTCCTGAGTGCAGTAACGTACCGTCAGCGTTCTCTCCAGTTTGCCGGTGACGGTGCTGAAGCAGTAGAGCACAAAGTCTTCACCCACGCAGTAGATCCACTCGCCGCGGGGCGACAGAGTGCAGCACACAAAGTCACCACCTTCCCTCTTACCGGAGCTGAAACTCCTCACGATCTGCACAGCGAGAGTCACAAGTGCATTCAAACACACACAAAACATGTAAAGGGCAGGTAGGTAGGCAGGTTCAGTTTCATAAGCGAGCACCTTAAAAAAACATTCCACGTTTATTGCTCAGTATTTAAGAGATAAACATCATGAGCTCAAAATGACTATTAATCATGTAACGCGTAATGAATTTCTACAAACAGGAAACAGTTTGTGGTTTCCTGCTGGACTGTTTAATGCAGTAATGATTTGAACCGACCTGTCCCTGCATGTTCATGATGACCACCGTGTTGGAGCGGTTACACACTACGAAGTGCTCCGGGTTCTTGGGCAGCAGGACGACGTTGTTGACGGTGATGTCTGTGCCGGCTGACGTGCCCAGAGGCTTAAAGGTGTTGGTGCACTCGGTGGTCTTCATGTTCCACACCTGAAGGTCGAACACAGTGAGATGAGACACTGGTCAGACGCACATGGTTAAAGACACACAGCATATGTCACAGGCAGATTGATACCATTAAGATGTTTATTGAGTAGTTGTGAAAAAAAAAGAGAAAATGTAATGAAGTTATGTATTTTCGCAGCTGCTTCTCTCACCTTGACTGTACCGTCCGAGGAAGCGCTGATGATGTGGTGGCCGTCTGGAGTGAAGGTGGCTTCGTTCACAAATGAGGAGTGACCGCGGAACTCCTTAAGAGTTTTACCGGACTTCAGTCCATGGATTCTTAAGCAAAACGAAGAATTTAAAGCAAGTTCACAAAATGATCCTAAAAGTGATGTTCATTAAAGAGGACAGGTGCTCCATCAATTAGAGGAATTAATCGTTAGGTCTTTTTGGAGTTTGGAAGAAGAATAAAGGGTGAAGGTGTTTGGTCAGATATGAGTTTACCTGATTGTCTGGTCGAAGGAGGCGCTGAGGAGCTGGCTGCTGTCTTTACAGAAACTGACGCATGTTACTCCTTTACTGTGGGCGCGTTCAAACCTCCTCAGACACTGACCGCTCTGGATCTTCCACACCTACACACACACACACACACAAAACGACTTACTTTCATTTGCTTTGCAACATGAAACTATCCTGAGTACTATGAAACTCTCATACTATGCAAATACAAGATTATGTTCACTGGAAATAATATGATTCAATATTGTAACTTGGACTGCAAGCACTACTGGGTAAGTCCGTGTCAAATCATCACACTTTTGGACCGCGTCGTCATAGATTTCAATGAAATTTGGCATGCTGATTTGGTCATATTAGAAACCCCTGGAACCGAAATTGTGTCTTGGATTGCTATTAAGGGAGATATGGGCTAACGAAGTTTGAATGATTAGTGTGGACTCTGTGACTTTGACTTGCCATATCTCCCTTAATATAGGTCATAGAGAAATGGTTCTTATATCATCTTAAAGCTCTTTTCCAGCTCTGTATTTTATCCCAAAATGAAAAGTAACAGACTTATGAGTGATTATAATAGTAAAAGCTGAATTGCGAAAAAAAACTATTTTTTAAAATAGGTCAAATTTTCACCAAAGTTAGCTTATAATGTCATCAACACCTCCAGAGAGTTTGGTCTTTGGTTTTTGACTCGTTGCTCAGATATTATTACTTATCTGAAGCAGCATCACATCACTAATTCTTTACAATGTCATTAAACAGCAGTTACTGATCAGTGCATGGTCAGGCACATGCAAAATTACAATGTACTTCTTTCTCGATGGGCTCCCAGGCCACTGAAGAGTGTGCTCAAAGAAATACGACATGTGTGGAATCATGAATCCGTATTTCAGCGCTATAATCAATGCGTGCTAGAGGAAGAACCTGCAAGCTTTTCTTATATTTAGCAATAAAAGTAACAAAAGATGTAAGAGCACTGAGAGAAACAGAAGTAACGTTTCTCGTCTACCTTGATCTTTCCATCCTGGGCTCCGGTGGCCAACATCTCTGTGTCTCGACTGAAGCACATACACAACACTGCATCGTCCATCATCATGAAGTTATCCTGAGCCTGGTACTTCAGATCCTGGAGGACACAATGCATATAATTATTTCAAGTCAGCAGAAGTAATTTTGAAGTGTATATTTAGTGTTATAATTAACCAGACAGTTTAAGCGCCTTTATTTTGCATAAGCTACCTTTCTGATTTTGCCGGTGGTGAAGTTCCAGACCTCGATGAAGCCGTCCACAGAGCCGGTCACCAGGTACTGACCATCAGGGGAGAATCGGGAACACTCCACATGAGATTTCTGTCCGAACTGTGCAGGGAAGAGTGTGAAGTGTAAAATTAAAATGACAGTATGCTTGGCTGAATGCACAGTTTGGATCAGTGAAGCTGCCCGTTAATGTTGCTGTCTACGATCCGTGCTTTGGGACAGTGTGGGCACCTTGATGTGTCTGGCGAGCTGGGTGGGGAAACGCTCCTCCTCCACATCTTTAACGGCAGCTTTACCCCTGAACAAATCGATAGTCATACCAGGAGGCAGGAGACCCTGATGCTGCTGCCACTTCAGAGACTAGAGGAGAGACCGTGAACAAAATCATCATCAGCACTTCATTTGGATGGTAGCATAACTTGTATGTATGGGGAATACTAATCAAGAGACACAACTACACAAATATGCCAGGATTAAGATGCAAATTAGTTATTCTATGTCGAGTCTCTTACTGAGGAATGACACCGGCGGGTTTCTAGATCACTTACCTGTCCCAGCAGAGCCATGAGACGAGAGGGAGGCACCACGCTGACCTCCCCTGCCAGGGCCTGGGCGATGGCCGCCCGGCGCTTCTCCTTACTGCTGCCGTCTGGGTACGCCTGGACAACAAGAAACACAAACATCAGACACTCCACTCAACTGTAGTCTTTCAGATGTTCTCTTCAAGCAACATTTAGAAGTTGACCAAAGCGATGGCAGATGCAGATATATTGTATTGTAATACATTTCCATCTATTGTTCTTGTGAGGATGGAAAATCCTATTACACCGTATTTGGCGCAGGGATGAGGCTTATTTTAGTCTTTTATCCAATTTCATTGAATAAACACGATTTTTTTTTGGGAAGCAGCAATCGGTTTTGAACTGATTTCATGTCGGCATGCATCCAAAATCTGGTGTTTCCTGTTGCAAGAACAAAGTGTTCACCGCAGTTCACAGTAAATAAGGCCCTCCTGCATCTGAAATAGTTCATAATTTGCTTCCAGTAATATAAAACAAAGAAAACAATGGAGAAAAACAAAATAATGTGCTCATTATGTACTAGAGTCATCCTTAAATAATGCTCTGTAGATCTGCCTAAAACAAAGGTACGAAACATGTGTCTCTGATGATGAACCAGCTGAAGGGTCTTTGATATTTAGAAGCCAAAAGCAAAATGAGCCTATAATGGTTGGATTGATGAACATGAATCAACAAAGACTGCATCTTGTTACACGTTTGGTTTGGCCTCACCTCTCTGGGATCGAAGTAAGAGCGAGCCAGCAGGTTCTCCAGGTGGATGTATCTCTCTGGCTGGGTCTGTTTCAGCATGATCATGGGGTCGGTCTGCCTGAGGAGTGAACGGGCTGCACCCAGCTCTCTCAACTCGATCAGCTCCAACACCACCTGGTCAGGAAACAACACAGACATGGGAATGACCCACCAGGTTCTTTTCAATGAAATATCTGTTGACATGAACAATCACAACAGCAGAGCAGATGCTGGGACTTCTTTTGTCAAAAACGATGAACTAAAACATCTGGATAAGAAGGGATTAGCAAGGACAATAGATTAAAAAACAGCTTCCTTGAGTAGAAACCAACAGGAATTAAGTTTAAGACATCAGAATATAGTTTAAGGCTTTCTGAACAGAAGTGAATTGGGACAACAATCATGCATAAACCAACAATACTACACAAAGACCAAGAAAGAGGCAACACTAGAGATGTGCAGCTAGATGGCAAAACTGGTGAGTTTCATGACTACAACAGAAATATTAAACAAACACCTGGTGAACTAAGTTCATGAAGTGGAAGAAACTAGAGAGAAAATAAATAAGGCAATAATGTCCTCAAAGGTCTTATGGGTGCACCGGGAATGCAGGAGGATATTAAAACCCTGTGTGAGCACAATGTAAAGTTGACGATCAGATAAGCTGTAGACCATCATTTTTCTCCAAACCTCACCTGTTCATAAAGGTCAATCAGGGTCTTATCTGGCAGCTTGAGGGACTGGATGGCTTGCAGGACAGTATCCCAGTGGCCGCTGTTTATGTCTGCCACAAAGCTCTCTATACTGTCCACAGTGTTCAGAGACACCGTGGTCTCCTCCTGCAGGGTGGCTAGAGTCCGGTGCAGATTGTTTTCCTTCAAGTACTGCATAATCAGACGGATCACGCTGTGGAAAACACAAGTCATATGGATGAACAAGACAGCTCAGCTGAAGCAATTCAAATTACACTGCGTTACATAAGGAGTCATTGTAAGATATTAGTGAATCGTTTAACAGTTGTTTAACAGACTTTTGTTTTTCTCTCGCCACCTCCTAAGTGAAGGAAGTGGTTAGAAACATCCCTGGTGGAAGGAGTTAGAGCTCGGCCGATAACTCACCTGGCTGATATCATCAGCGAATATTAGCTGATCACAGATTATCATTACTGTCACATTATTTCAGTCTAAGTAACAAGAAACTGCAGTACAGAAATGCCACACTTACTGTAGGTTTGTGGTAATTTAGAAACAGTGTCACTATTAACTACATGCTTTGTTCACAATGTTTATTTTACACAAGTAATATATCCCAACTCAGTACATATCTTCTAATTTAAGGGATTCTTATCAAAAAGGTGGGTTTTTATTGCTATACATTTATGTTTAAAAAACAAATATCAGCCAATAGATTGCTGTACTTTGTAGATTTTGAACTCTTAAATACTGATATCAACCTCTCACATCAGGCTGCAGTAGGAATTGAGTATCTTGCCCATGGACACATCAGCTGGGAGATTATTTGCCAACAAATATTTTAATCAGAGCTGCAACAATTAGTCGATTAATCTATTAGTTGTCAACTATTTTGATAATCGATTAATCGCTTTGAGTCATTTTTTTAAGAAAAAGTGTCCAAACTCTCTGACTTCAGCTTCTCAAACGTGAATATTTTCTGGTTTCTTTCGTCCTCTGTGACAGTAAACTGAATATTTTTGAGTTGTGGACAAAACAAGACATTTGAGGACGTCACCTTGGGCTTTCGGGAAACAGTGATCGACATTTTTCACCATTTTCTGACATTTTACGGACCAAACAACTAATCGATTAATCGAGAAAATGATCGACAGATTAATCGATAATAAAACATAATCGTTAGTTGCAGCCCTAATGTTAATGCAGGGGGATTTCAGCTGACAGACCACCCTGCTGCCCTGATGGAGACATTTTGGCAGTTAAATAAATGAATTAAGAGCTACTCGGGCTGTTGAAACACCCTCTGCTGTGAATAGATGTAGTATAATAAACACTACTTAGGTAAGAGGTTCACTCACTGTAAATAAATGGGATCACATTTAGTCTGACAACAAATTAAGTTACTTCAATAAGTTTGAATAATTTACCTCCCCGGTCAGAGCAGAACCTGTGGCAACTGGCAGTGTAACATTAGCTAATGCTAACTTATTATAACTCCGTTATCTTTTACTTGTTTACGCCACAGAGAAGTACTGAAACTACAAAAGGAATAATAGTTTAACACTTTAAATAACACAGCGACACTTCGGACTGAAATTACAGTCACTTCGGTAAAAAAAAAAGAGCAAACAGCATTCACGGGGTTGACTGTAAGTTAGCTTGTTAGCTTAGCTTAGCGCGCTAACGCTAGTGGGTTGCAGCGGAGGATGAGGCAGGCCTCGCTGACAGAAAATGTGATCAAATGCAGAGTTTTTAGCGGGCGATTTATTGCAGAAATCATCCTGCTTTAAGAGTAATTAAGTGGACTACTTACTCCGCGGATTCCACCTCCAGAGACATGATTATTTATCTCAAAACAGGAGCTACAAGCTGCTCTCGAGTCTGCAGTCAGCGAAGAAGAACCACGCAGGACGGACGCAAACACGGAAGTAGTGAGAGGAGTCCCGGATCTTCAAAATAAAACGCTCATCGTGTGGAGGTGGTAGATTATTTTGAAGTGACCTCTGATTTTGTGATAGTAATAAATCGCTTTTCATTTTTTGTTGAGACTGTAAAGTGTTTGAGTGATTTCAGTTTCAAGTTTCTTTCTATCCTATTAAATATAATTTAATGCGTCTATATGTGTATTTTATGTGTCAGTGTGTTTCACTTGAGGTCAGATATATTCAATTAACTTCAATTCCATACATTCATCCATCCACAATAATAAGCCTTCATGGTGGTTATCATATAGTAGATTTAATATACACCTAAAATCAGTTATTCTCAAAATCCAGGGGTCCAGGGACCAATGAGAGTCCCCGAAGAGGCTCCAGTGGACCCCAGCAGGACTACTTTTCTGCTAGAAATTAGCTGAACAAGAGAATATATCAGGATGACTGTTTTGTCAATAGTGGTTTCACTGCACTGGATTTCTTTCTTCCTCCTTCTATATAGAGATAGATATGTTTGTGTCCCCTGGGACTCTATCAATAGATTTGAGATTCAAGATCATTATTGTCATGTGCACAACAATTACAGGAAGCAGTCGTTGGCAATGAAATTCTTCAATCTCAGGCTCCCTCCAACAATGCTCCAAAAAATGTATAAGGACAATCACACAAGTAAAAAGAGAACTTAGGACATAAGATATAAAATGGTGCAAAAGTTTAAAATATGAGAATAGAACATAGTATATAAAATAAAATATAGCGCACTAAAATAAAATATCAACATAGAAAATAGAATAGAAATAGAAATATATACAATAGAAATATAAAACTGTTGAGGCAGGTGTGCAAAAGTGATGAAATGCAAGTATAAACGGTGGTAATAAATGTATAAAAATATAAATATAAACAGAGATGTAAACAATATTAGACAACCTATAGTGTGATTGTTATGAGCCTTTCGTGCTCATCATAAGCATTAGTGTGCACAGCCATTCCCATATACTTTAATGCTATTCCTTGTTTTTCTGATCAACAGAGGGCGCTATCTGCACAGCTATGGCTCAGGGGCCCTCTTGACTCTCTTTTCTCTGCCAGTGAAGGTCTTTCAAGGTTATGATGATGATGATGCTCGGTGCAGCACCACTTCAGTCTGCAGTCCCGCGGCCTGGGTTTGATTGTTTTGGGCAATCATGACATAATCCCACTGTGAGCCCCATCCACATTGGAAATGAATTTGGCACCAAGAACACAGCAGACCGCGTTGGGTTTCATTTGCCTTTGCAGATGGAGAAATATATTGGGAAGCGATGAAGAGAAGCAAAGAGGATGGGGAGGGGAGGAGTGGTGTTTCCACACAATACCATAACACCGCAGTGATTTGGAATATATTAACATAAGAGCAGAAGAAAGACGTCAATATAATTTTGCCGTCTTCTGGCATGACAAAGCAGAGGCTGTTTTGAGAATGCTTACCAATGAGGGAGACGCCACCACGCTGAAAGAATGACAGCGACACAAAAGGCTGTAATGTAATCACATCCTTTCTGAGAAAAACAAAGAAAATTCTAAATTTATGAGGTGCCATTCTCGGTGCGCAATAAAGTTACCCTTTTCCATCATAATTAGAACACATTACCACCACAAAGGAATTAAGTCTTTCTTTGGTCTGTCAGGAAGGAAACTAACACATAAACAAACACACATTTCACCTGCTCATTCATGGAGGACGGTGCTATGAATTAACGTATGGCATCAAAACACTTCCTAGAAATGATTCCCACAATGTTTTCAAGCCAGAAAAGAAAAAAAAGAAAGTTCTTTCACAGTGTGTCATTTGTTTACACTCTGGACAAAGTGACAAAATCCTGACATTCATGAACAAAACCCTGTTATGTATTCTGTGAAAATATAAGCATTTATCTGCGATTCACTGCTTCTGAATCACATTTTTGCAAAACACTACGGCACAGGTCATTTTCCAGCAAGGGAGAACACTGTCTGTGATCTGGAACTTTCATTATGAAATCAAGACACCTGGCCTACTTTCTAAAATTTTACTCCATTCTGGATTTGTGCCTAACATACCTAACTGTTGGCAGAAATGTACACAGTTGGTGCATCACTATATTTGTGTTGTTTGGCCAGTGTAGAAACAGCATGCTCATACGCTCATGCTCAAATGCTCATCATGATGCATAAAGAAGAAGAGGGGAGACACCCTGGAAACAGCTAGTGAACCAGTTGTAATGAAAACACAAAATTATGGAGCCCATACACAAGTAAAGGCATTGCAGTTGTGTGTTAGAATAATCTATTCACACAGTATGCTGGGTTGTAGGTTTCATTTAAACCTACATGTAATGATACTTTCCTGTAGTTTTGTTTTATTTCTGCATTTTCATTTGTGTTCTCTGTTTTGAGAGAAGGAAGACACTCTGAGGCTGCCAATTATTACAAAAAAAATGCTAACAAACTCGCATGGGAAATAAGAATGCCTGCTGTATGTCACAGCTGAGATTCAGTGGCACTGCTTTTTTAATGGGGATAAAGGCAGATAAGAATAAGTTACACATAATGGTAAATCTTCGCGATGTCTTGTCAGCTAAAGAGGGGATTACAGGTGTGCTGTTGGAGTAGGATGCACTGGCTTTTCTGAGATTTGAACAGCAAAGATGCTTTGCATGCATGCTGCTTTTTCAGCTACACTCTGCNTTTTTAACTCACTCAAAGACTGTGGGAAGCCTGTTTTCAGCTCTGGTCCTCTCCCCTCTTTAAACAGACATGGGGAATTTCAGCCTCCTCACCTGCTTCAGTCGGCCTGCATCTCACTGAACTTTGTGCTCATTGATCTTTTTAACTTGTTCTGGAGGCGCGAGTCCTTTTTTAACAGAGATGGAATCAATCCAGCTTTGAGAGCATGCGCACACTGTCAGCCAACATCCTTCATACCATCAACACTGCCCCACGTGTGTTTAATGTCATCAGTAGCACCTGTTCCAAGTCATTCTTCCTCGCCAGCTCCCTCAACAACCACCCACCTCAAGAGCTCCCCCTGTCGACATGGAGCTCCTCTGTTGTTGAGTTCTGCATCGTTTTTGAAATCTCAGTCTTCTCAGTCTCTTATCAGATCTAAACTCCTGACTAACTCACAGCAGAGTAAACTTTAACAATCTTGTGTGCATCCCTGCCAGCCACTTACAGATCAAAGCAAGACAGTAAATCTGCGAATGGCACTTCTCAGTATCAGGTCCCTCATCAATAAAACTTTTTTGATTAATGATCTTATTTTAGAGCATCAGTTTGATTATTGTCCAGCCTGATACCAAGGTATTTATTCTGAGGTGCTCTCTCTATGCATATGCCATTTGCTGAGTGTATGTTAAAGGATTCAGCAGGTTGTGTGTGTGTGGTTTTTTTTGTTTTGTTTTGTTTTATGCAATATCTGAGAGTAAACCTCACTATGATCAGGAGACCTGAGCTAAACTGTTCTACAGGACTGTATTTCAAGTGAAGTGAGCTGAAATCAGATCTTCTTACAATTTTATGTGTATTTTTTTTGTTTTTTTTGTCTTGATCAAGTTCAAGTTTATTTGTCACATAATCATACGGGATATAATCATAGTGAAATGTGTGACCGTTAGCTCCTTCAATTGTGCAATAACAAATTAGATTTTGCCATCATTGATCTTGAGTGTGTTTTAGTATACAGTATGAAGTTCACATAACATGCTACAAGTGGGACGTGTGTTGGAAATTTCATATTTACTTGTATACTTACTTATAATATACTTATACTATTCCTATTTTCTACTTTATACATTAACCACTTTATGATAGTCGTGTTAGATATTCTGTCTGTGGATTTTTCTGAATTTACTTCTGCTTGTATAATTTTACGAGACACTCAGCTAAAAAATGGTCCACTCTTTTTTGTTCAACTTCCTTTGAGTCACTGTGTTCACTACTGTTTAGAATGAAACAAGTTTACTGCAAGACATGCCCTTTGTGTGTAACACAAAATGATTTCAACATTAATCCCCACTAGACTGGAGTTCATTTCCCAAAATCATCTCCAGGCTAAAATGATCTTAGTCCATGGAGTTACAGTGGGATTCGTGAGATCGTCTCAGCCGTGAAATGCTTTTAGGAAATGGGGCTTTGGTCTGAAACCACACTCTGAAGACATAGCATGCTACTAACACTCACCAAGAAAGTGAGAATATCAGTCATACACGTTTGTGTAAACTGAATGCTATTAAGTTTTTCTAATTTAACTAGTTACAATCTTGATAAAAAAGCTGCTTTTGAACGCGGCTCAGAACAGAATGAAAGGACAAGGCATGAGACTGAAGGCATTATTCCATTTGTTTTTTTTATCGGGCAAAAACCTGCTCAAAATCAAAGGCTGTGTCTACCTAACACTTAAGTTTCACCTGAGAAAATTCAGACAAGTCTAACGTGGACTGAAGTGTCTCACAGAGGCTGTAGCAACTGTTTTCAGTAACCGCCTCATTAAAAGAAGTATAAAGGAGAAAGGATGAGTCACCTTTGCAGCTACGTGTAGCTACAACACATTGGTTAGCGGCTAAATGACGGACAAACTTGTACTGAAACACGTTTATAAAGACAGTTATAAACGTTGAGTGTTTGTTGCAGAGGAGTGCTGGAGGAACGTCTTGAGTTGAGATCAGAGGATCTGCAGGGAGCTGCTGCACAGCCGGGGAGCAGGATGACCACAGCGTCACTACAGGAGACGTGTGAGGGGAAAANNAGTGGCACTGCTTTTTTAATGGGGATAAAGGCAGATAAGAATAAGTTACACATAATGGTAAATCTTCGCGATGTCTTGTCAGCTAAAGAGGGGATTACAGGTGTGCTGTTGGAGTAGGATGCACTGGCTTTTCTGAGATTTGAACAGCAAAGATGCTTTGCATGCATGCTGCTTTTTCAGCTACACTCTGCTCATTACCAAACACTGAGACGCAGATACCAAAAAACAAAATGTTATATCAGTGGTTTGACTCAGGATTAGATGTTAGATTCATGATCCAGAAGTAGACACAGAGTAGAAAACATGATGCAATAGTTAAAGTTTGGGCAAACTCTTGGTCATAGTTAAATGAGGTAAACTACAACAAAAAACTTGAGACCAATGTTTAAGAGGGTATGCTTTAAATGGGGTCATAAATTAACCAAAAGCTCTGCAGTCCTATTCCATAATGTAAGTGTCATCATACCTAATCAGCAAAATAGGACATTTGAGAGGGGGCAGTCATTTCTTGTTCAGGTGCAAGAGGCTGCATGGAGGGAAAGGGAGACACATAGGTCAGTCTAAGCACTGGAACACATGACCA
>NTHP01000316.1:1075178-1093461 GCA_003416845.1 Oplegnathus fasciatus | reverse complement strand
CGAACACATCCACCCATCCATCATACTATTCCTATTTCTATCATGTGTCTTTTATGTTTTTTCACACACTTACACTGCTCATTTCACAACATTTCCAGTAACCGGCTGATGCAGAGAAAAACAGCCAAATCAGACGACAAAGCCTCATTGCTTTGTTTGGTTTTGTTTATGTCTCTTTAAGAGCTTTGCCCTTGAGCGTACCCTGTGGCCGAACACAATGAGCAAAGGTCCATTAATTTGCTGCCGAGAAGCTACTCACAGCTCCTTGTTTATGACTGATTTCTCCGCCAGTCAGCCAGCCCTCGAGTCACGAGTGGTAGTGGGTGGAGGGTGTGTGTGTTTGTGAGAGGTATTGGTGATGGAGTGGGTGGGGGGGGTTATCGTCCAGGTGGAGGAGCCTATTGGCATGTCCATTATTCTCAAAGGGCGCATTAGAAAGCCAAAAGGGACTCATTGAGAAACCTTTATTGATATGCTCAATCTTCTTGACACAAAAACAGGAATAAGGAGCAGCACTGTACCTACAGGACTGTATTCAGCTTGCTGGAGAGAAGGTGCACACACCCATACAGAGACGTAGAATTGGGTTCGTTCATGCCGTAGCAGCTTGCATCGGAGCGTGATAAATTAAGGGTCATCAAGGTGATAAAGCACTGAGCTGGAAACGGGATTGTGTTGGTAAGGCGGTGTACCAGGCAGCACACATGTGAACTGATATGTTAGTCCCTGAGCAGTCTGGATAAGAGAGGCACGCAGAAGGGCACGTTTCTACCCGTGACAATGTAAATAGAGGCTATCCACTTACCGGGTGAATGCCGCCGCCTCTCCTCGGCTGAAAAGCTCCCGGGGCCGGTTGTATTTACAGAAGGGGAAAAAAAAACACCCACAAAGTGCTGACACAAGTGGATAGTTTTGAGTAGGGTAAACTCTCTCTTTTCAATTACTGGTCTATCTCTGCTTGTTCCAGCGCCTGCATTCGTGTAAGTCTGACATCTACAACTTGAGGCATCCTTTTTTTGTCTGGTTGTTGGGGAATTCACTGGAGGGCTTTATGGACATTCACGCAACGTACCAGAATCTTTTCAGCTGGAGTCGGGATGAAAGGCATGCTTTTGGAGACTTTTGAAGGCTTTTTGGTGGGTCGCAATGGCTATGATGAGCTTTGAGGTGTGAAATATCAGCCAGTGCTTGCTTGTTGAAAGCGCAATGAAAGCTTGCACGATGGTCTGTAGGTGTAGGCATTTGGACTAGGAAAACAGCAATAGTTTCAAAGGTTTATGACTCCTTGTGAGGCTGTTTTATTGGAGGCCGCAAAAAAAAGTCATTATTACTTTGATTAGATTCTTAAGGCCTCAGTATGCTTCACGTGGCCTAGGCAATATGATGTGTCGTCAGACTATGTCTAAAGGCAAAATCTTCATACCTGTTCCAAATAGCCATCATAGCCTCCTCTGGCTGACCAAATGTGCAAGTCCTCTGATCCTACCAGAGAAAATCTCAAGCATGGTAGAACAAATCAGAAAGGATGGGGATACTAGGTCAGAAGATCATAGTCCACAATTTCACTCTGATGTAGCCCTCAGTATTCCAGTTAGCTGCTTTGTAACATAAAATGAAGACTCTCCATTTTATGCTCTACCTCACATAAACTATGTGAGCTTGCATGTTTGGTTTGAAGACAGGTACTGTAAGGATTCCTCACAGCTCATGGAAACATACTAAGCACTCACTCAAGTCCCAAGAATCAAGCCGACAACCTTCTCTAACCTTTGGAGAAGCACATTCCTTGTATGATACTGTAAAATCCTCCAAGGTGCAGAGCCACAAAAAGGCTCTGATCATTCTATTGAGGCTCACAATTAAAACCTAATTGTGTTCAGAAACCCATTCAACAGAGCTCACAGTAGGCAGATCCGGCAGGTTGAAATGAGGTTATTATGCAAAACATAGAAGACAAAGGGAGGCTATTTGCAGTTAATTAACGTGGTAATTTTCTTAGTAACTGTCTAATAATTTATGCAGCAGAAAGAATGTGGATACTTAGCCCTCTCTGCTTACTTTTATTGGAGTGATTGCCTCGTTTGTAACCTGGCTTGACCGTGCATTTGTATGGGCCTCACACTCTTCCCGGGGAGTTATTGATTCCCTGTGTCTCGCTCATTGGCATGCACAGGCACGATAATAAGTAAATCCATCTTCTGTCAGTCCCTGCTGAACGGAATGCAGTCCTAAGGGGAAGAGGGCAGCATATTCAGGTCCAATTTTCCTGTCTTTTGTAAAGGATTCCCATCGTATTGTTTTCTCCTGTACAGTCCCAACACGCCACACTGAGCCGCGCCAATGCATGAAGTGCAAGGGGACTCAGACACATTTGGGATACTCGCCAGCAGAGAGGATCCAATAATAGAATAAATTCATCCGTGGTGGTTTAATTAACGTGTGCTGTTGGAGTGGAACAAAGCTAGTTGGTGGGATATAAACACTCAAACAAAGACATAAGTGCACTTCATTAGAAACATACACCCAAGCTAATGTGCTATCCCTCTTAAACATACACAAGCCACGAAAAAGACCAAAATACAGACATACTGAAGTATTTAACTAATGTATTTCATAGAAATTCAGCCTTATTCTTCCAATCCCCAGGTGGCTTCCTGGAGTACACAGTGGGCTTTTTTGCAGCATGTTAGCATACATGTCAACTGTCCACTTGGCCTTCGATACCCTGTTGGTTTTGAAAGGAAGTCCTCGACATTTCATTCTTTGCGGATCGAGGCTATTTTCGCTGTACCACTGTGGATGTCCCAGCATGGAGCCGGTCTCAAACCGAAATAATGGGCCGTGGACTGTCACCGTGCCCTATGGCAGTTGTCATCTATAGAGACAGAGCTGGCCTGCATGGTTCCTTTTCAAATATTGGATCGGGCTGACTGCAGGAATGGAACAAGAAATCTGAAATGTCACTGCCTCGCCTCATCTGTCCCATTGCACAACTCTGTGTTATATTACTTTTTCAATGGCATTTTGTCTCTATAGGAATGAGCCTGGCTGTCACAATTGAATGAAACTAAGGGAATAACCCATTTGCAAAGGTCACAGCCTGATAATGAGAGCCAGATGGCCTTTTTTCATATCAGCATTTTAAATGTATGATTTATGATGCATGATGTGATAAGATACAAGTGTCCTTCAAAGTGAAATGACTTGAAGTCTTATTTTTAGCACTGAATAACTATACTATACTATTTCTTTTTGTATTTCTTAGCTGCTGCGCTGCATGGTTGGTGTAAAGTACCTTTTTAATAGCAGATAATAAAACCGTATAAAATTCACAGGAGTGTTGGAATACACACAAATACACACTGTGACCATACCATTTGTGAAAAACATGAACATTGTCGCTAACACGTGCCTACAAATCTAAAATTTATTACCAAGTTCTTGTGCTCATTTACATTCCAGTGTGCAAAGGAAAGGTCAGGAAAATGTCTGGATTAATAATGTTCCTGCCATCTACTTGTAGCACATAATATCATCATGATGGATGTATTCTACATGCACATGCAATTCCTTGAATCCCATACACGTAATGGGAAATACTAATTTAAGTTTATCTAGCCCCCTTAAGAGGTATTACAGGAACTATAATCTTTAATAATCTCATAATTAACTCTATTATCTATACAGTTGGTCTGTCCAACGCTTTGGTCCAGGGTAACATATCTCAACAACCGCTGTCCAGATTGCAGTGGAATTTATCGTGGATATTCAGGACTCCGAAGGGATGAATCCTAACATTCATGTAAGGTGAAGCCTTGGCCTGTCCTCCTGGAAAGGTCTTTCACTTAGCAAATCAATATCAAATCTTATCAAAATCAATCAAACCGATCACACATAACCTTTCAATTTTCTTGAAAATTTAAGGGAGATTTCCATGATGTTTACTTTACTGAACATTCATGCTCCCAAACCCTGACTGATTTTAATGATGGTGCATTCTTTCTTCTGGTGCCGCACACAAACTTTACATTTTTAACGCTCTAGGAATAGATTGAACGCTTTGCCCTTGCTGAGTGTAATTGACATTACAGCCTCTAGGTGGCGCTAATGAGTCTTTATACTGGTATTCTATTTTTTCTTATTATAAGTCCCTTTGAGCCTGTAACTGTGCCAATGTGCCATATACATCAAATCAGTGGTTCACGGCCTTTTTGGTTTGTGTCCTCAGTACTGAAGCAGTACTTAGGACCCCTTGTCACAGGCTTCATGTGTCTATGAGTCATGAGCAGTTCTGCCAAAGAGTGATTTTCCCCTACAAATGTTCTTGATTGATAACAACCAGACAAGGTAAAACTATCCAGTATTCCACAAGAGAAAGGCCAGGAAAATACAAATTGATCCATCGAATCATCAGCTAAGACCCAACGGCCTGTTGGTCACTAATGAAGGTCTGTAAAGGTCATTTTATGTCCCTTTTTAAAAATGTATCATATGTTGCTTCTCTGTCAACATATGACTTCATATTAGGCAAAAACACAGAAATCTGCTGCTGACTAAAGGTGACACTTTGCTGTATTCTTGAGGATGAATGCTCACTGATGCAGAGAAAACACCTGCGAACAAAAACATGGGCACATGCACTCAGATGCAAATTTTTCTCCAGCGCATTCACATGCACTGAGACACACACACACACACACTAAGATGCACACACACACATACTCAGGCGGACTGGAGTGTGAAGCAGGAGAAGCGGAGTGTGAGCATCCGTCAATCTCCCCCTACCCCGTCGCTGAGCTTCAAGGGGGAGAACGATCAGCAGGACGTGAGGAGAAAGAGAACACGCCGGCTGCAGCATCATGTGGTATTATCTTCCACAGCTGTCTGATGCAGCCGGGGAGGTCGCAGACAATCGCCGGTTCGATGTGATCTCACACTATACCATCACATTACACTAAATCTAACAGGTGTCTCCCAGGCTGACTGGAAACAATGATTTTGTAGTAGAGATTGTGCTGCATTGTATGTGCATAATGCATGGTTTTCTTTGTGTGTTTATTTTTACTAATTAAAGTCATTCATATTTAATTCAAATACTGAAACACAGAAGATATACTGTTTATCAAGTGGAACTCACAGGTGGATGTTGCATTCACTTTGTACTGTGTGCTCTGTGAGGGGGGAGACAGGGGCCAAGCCATGAGAAGCATGAGCATTATTTCAAAAAGTTTCTGATGCATAAACATTTGGCTCCCGGGTAATCGAATGGGTGGAACAGACTGAGCTCTGCTGTTTCGAGCTTTTGAAGCATGAATGTTAATTACTGATTGAGAGGCAGAATTGGCCTGAAGCTTCAGAAAATATCTGAAAGTTGAAATGAATGTTTTTGTTACACAAAGTCATTAAGTGGATGCTTTTTATCTGATGTGCCTTACAGTTCACTTAATACAGCTCCGTCAACCAATCAACCTTCATTTAAAGCTCAAGGACTTTTGGAGGATTGGACTCTAATTTACACTGAGTCTCACTTGATACATTAAGTACAGTATTTTTTATATAAGTTGTCCTTGATTTAGGACAATCAAGTCTTAGGACACAGTCACACTACCATTTATTACAGCAAAATTTTACACCAAATGTAGTTTTTAGAATGGAATCGTCAATATCAGGAGATTTGCTCACATCAGCAAAGCAAAATTTAATGTTATCTTGCTGCTATTGTAATGAGCGAGCTCACGGTACATGTTATTAAAAGGAATTTCATTACGCCATTATTTTCATACGCTACCAGGCTCTTTCAGGCTAAGCGAAAAGCACAAGCAACTGGCACAACAGTACACATTTCTGTTATAGCTACCTAACAACACACACACAAACAGCTCTGACTCAGAAAAGTTTCAAAACTCACAAAGAAGTTGTTTCGCTTATTTTACTCCAGACCGACTCCTTTTGCTCCCGCTGTCTCTGTGCATTCGTGGAGCCGTGCAGCTTTGGGATAAATAGAAATGTTTCTCTTGAACTGAAACATTTTAAACCTGAGCAGACACGTCTCCACCTCAGTTCTTGCTGCCTGGAGCAAACACACATCTAGCCGTGCCTCCTGTAACTGCAACCGCGCCACCTCCAAGATTTTCATTATGATGTTAACACATCTATAGAAATATATGATTTATATCCTGTCCATTGATGTAGTAATTCTGTTTCATATTTTCTGTTTGTGACTATCTTTGGTGCTTGACACTTGATGTTGTTCTGCACTGCAATTCCCGACTGAAATATCCAGTCAGTCAAGTAGTGTGGTTGGTATTTTCCTGCATTTTTTTGTTGTTGTTGATGATGTCTGAATTCCCGTAGATGGTAAAACTGTTTTGTCTGCTCAGCAATGGCTATTTTATGCTCATCCTACCTTCCCAGTGCTTCTTCGATTTATTTCAAAAGAAACTGGAAACAAGAAACACATCATATGGTACCTGTACAACAGACAAGAACTATGAGACTCTGAATGTTTAGCACAGCAAATATACATACAAATATAAGATGTTCACGGATTACATTCAATCTCTACTATACAGTATGTTACAGACATTTTTTTATGTTAAAATGTTGCAGATTATTACTTATAGACACACAGTGAATCAAATCCTTAACCTTTGCACTGAGCTATAGCCTGGCAGTGAAAATAAAGATTTCTGTTGCTTCAAGCGACTCTCTACATTCCTTCAGTCAGTATTTATTCTGAAAATCATTATCAATCCCATTTCCCTGATTTAGTTCTGAGAAGAGGCGTAAGAAAAAAAATATCCTCAGGCTTCTTCTGTTGAAGGGAGAGATTATGTAACAGTAAATGTCTTTTGTGGCCGAGGAGAATGGAAGGAAGGAATGATGTCAGAGAGCAGAGGTGTTTCCAAACCTCCATTCAGTGGAGTAAAAAGCTTATACAACACTAAAACCCACACAACCCAACACGGGAGAGCTGATAAGACTCAAAAGCAGATCGAGTACAGTGGGGTGCCAGTGCTGGTTTCTCCCTGCGGAGAGGAAAAGCCAGCGTTTCCACAGTTAATAAGACGTGAGAGGCAGGTCTGTGACTGCCAACTGAAATCACAGTAAGTCATCCCTTTTTGAATAATAGTGATAATATTATGATTATTGAAGAATAATGTCGTTGTGTTTTTTTAATGTATTGTTAATAGATGTTTATTATTAAAGGTAAAAAAAAAAGGTGTTAGAAATATCAGAAATGCTCCTTTTCCTCTGAGCCGGCTTGAGGGGCGTGTCTGTGTTTGACTGACAGCAGCTGGCAGGCTTAGCGCCGGTGTTACACCAATGAGAGACAAAGTAAACAAACTTGCGCTGCAGCCTATGTCATGGAGAGACAGCGTGTTGTTAGTGGTACTGGAGAGTAAGGACAACATCAGCATCTAATCAGACCAAAGTGACATCTGCAGGTGCTGTTTAATGTCCTGCAGCTGATGGTACAATACAAAACTAGGGGCCGCCATCATGAAAGCACAAAATATAAAATACTTATTTCTCCCTCTCAAAGGAGAACACAGGACATGCGAGTTACAGAGCAGATATGTATGCTGTAGCAGCTGTTTTAGAACTGGTGGAAGGAATATTCAGACATCATATTGAGGCTCTCAAGGGGCCGACTGCAGAGATTGAAAGAAGAAATCAGAAATGTCAGTGCTTCTTTTCTCTGTCCTGTGGCTCTGCTGGTACACTTCTCCTTCTGAAAGAAAATGGGGAATGGGGGAATGAGCCTGGCTGTCAAAAACGAGTGAAATCAAGGAACTGTGCCGTCTGCAAAGGTCACAGCCTGTTAATGAGGGCTGGATGGCATTTTTCATATCCTCAAATGTAATTTAATATGTAATAAATTATATCGTTTATTTTTGACAAAATAATCCCAACTCAAGGTCCACTTACTAGCTCTTTCAAGCATATCACACACTCTTCAGCCGTGGATGGAGTTTGCTCAGTTGTCATGGAGATGGATGTGTTGACACGTGAGCTCAGTAGCTGTTATGATTTCATCCGTAGCACTTTTAGGACTTCTCGTTTGTGTTGTCTTAAAAATTAAGCAAGAGGGCTCATTCTGGCCCATGGACATAGTAGTTTGATTTCAACTCAGGGTCCACCTACTAGCTTTTTTTTCTGAGCTTTCAACAATATCACATGGTCTTCATCAGTGGAAATATCTTATACTGCATACTTAGATTGTTTATACTTTAGATTTTAGATACTTTGGATGTATTTATTTATGCAGCACTGCATGCTATTTGACAAACACCATTCCAAACCATCTTTGAGATATTTTCTGTCTTAAAAACAAGATTTGAATATCAAGTTCTCGAGTTGTTCATCAATTTTCCATTTGAAGCATATTTTTACGAACAGACTTTTGCTTTACTATATTTGTAATGTTTATTAAAATCCAATGTCTGCAAAACAAGGTATCTTCAAAGGTGGTATCTTAGTTTCATGGTGCATTATGCTACCATTGCTTTACACTGCTCTCCACTTTTGGTAGATCTCTTCCCTTGTTGAATTATGTTGCATCCCTTACATCATTGCTTCAACACTGTGTCAAACTGCAGAAGATAGACACTCTCTCTGACTTTTAGGAGACATTTATACAGTGATGAAAACATTTTTTATTCTTTTTGAACTGCATTTCATTTAAAATCGTATTGTAGAAGCTCCTCCTGTATAAATCATAATTAAGTTCTGTGCCTCATACTAGCCCAGCTAGCAAAAACTCAACTGAGAAACCGTGCAGATTTTTTCAAATATAAAATCTTGCTCCTAGGGCAGTGTGGGTAGTGGGAATATAAGCAGAAGCCATTGCCTCAGGGCTAAATGATGTGTCCTGTTGACTAGTGTCAGAAAAACCTGACTCAGTACCCTGCAGGGAAAAGAAAAGTCCTCCTAGTGTAGAGTTAAAGTCTCTTTCCTTCTCTCTCTGTCCTCTGTCTCCTCATATGAACCCACTCTGCTTGTATTGATAGTCAGTGTAACATGACATCATACCATTACCTTTAGTTATTCCCCAGTAGTTATTAAAAATCAGGAAGATCTTTAATATACTTTCCATTTTATTGCATTCTTTATTTATATCCTTCATTGCCTTTCTTATTTCTTAGTATCTTTAGATCTTTTCTTCATGAGCTGAGGTCTCTATTCTTCGCTGCTGCAGCGAGCCTCTTCCCCCTCAGGGATCAATAAAGTTTATTTTATCTTATCTTGTTTCTCCAGGGAAAGTTGACTGAGCATGAATTCTCTTTATCACTAATGTGATCAGACTCAGTCACAGTTAAATGAATTCATGCCAGGACGCTGCCTAATAAAACCGCAGTCTGTTGAACACTGAATGAACAGGTCCACCGGAGCGGTTTGGTGTTTCTCTGACTTGCTCAAGGGCACTCTGACGGTATAGTTCAAGATGGAGGTTAGTGTTTCTCATCAAAGTTTTAATTTTATTGTTTCTAATTTTTTTGTTACTCACAGTATCAGTGAGGTGAGGTTCTTTGCAGGGTAGCTGGTCGCTCTCTATGTGATTTGGATTTATTTTTAGCTATGTCGCCACATACAGACCCTAGCTTTCACTTTGGTGAATACAATATTAACGTTAACAATGGCTGGAACTATGAGAACAAAACCCAAGTTGTAATAAACCATAGTTTTCCTTTCAGCTAGATTCATATTTCTGCATCATGGTGTCCAACAATCCCGCTATAAATGCCTCTGCAGTATGGAGTGATTTATACTCACCGGGTCTCACCGCTGATAGCATCACCACAACACTAGATGCTATCATGTTATTAATCTCTACTGTCACTGGACACCTAGAAAACACCAGCAGCCCAAGCTGGCCAGCCTCAGTTCTTGTGGTCTCCACTTCTATCTTCATAGTGTTTTTGAGGAGGTGTATGTTAGCAGTGTAGCCTGTGGTATAGCTAGGGGCTACTTGCAGGCCTTGCTGATACGCCATAACCTCCTAATGCGCAAGGATTTTTGTGCACAAGTAAATAATTTTCAATAGTTGCAGATCTTGAGAAAGCGGCCCCTGCCTGTATTTACTCTCGCTTGGCCTACTATAATTCCCTTTACTCCAGCCTCAGCCATGTCAATTGCCGATTCAAAAATCCTGCTGCTAGGCTTCTAACAAACTTTAGGAAATCAGATCACATCACTTCCATTCATGCATGTTTGCACCGGCTCCCTATGAGTTTTAGAATTGGCTTATAACTCTTAAGAATTTGCAGGGTCAGGCTCCTAGTTATACTGTTCATATGTTAATACCTTATGAGCTACAGCACAGCCTGAGATCCTCAGGCAGGGGTCTCCTAATTGTTCCAACCGCTCATTTTGTTACCCGAGGTGTCCGGGCCTTTTCAGGCCGTGCATCTTAACTTTGGAACTCCCTTTAAAACTCTCTTTTATTGGAAAGCTTTTTCTGTAACTATGTTTGTATCCTGTTCTGGTTGTATTTTTGTTTGCTTCTCATTGTTTAACTGTTTAATTCTATGTATGCTTTTTCCAAAGATTTTCTGTTTTACTGTTTTATTTTTAAAACACTATTTTTTTTCTATTATTTTTCACAATTTTTAATTTTGCAATTGATTAGAAAAGTGCTATATAAATAAAGTTACTATTGTTATTAAAGAGTAACTGACCCCCAAACCCCTTTTTTCAGCTGAAAACCAATTTATATGGGTATTTAGTAGTGTTGTTGATGGATCCAGGTCCAAATCTTGGCATTTTAGTGCAACATATTTGAATTCTACCTATTGTATTAAAATAGGCATAGCGACTGCCGTCTACTGTTTGAAACACGGCTACTGCAATTGAATTTTGTTATTGGCTGATGTGGTGGCGTGTGATGTATGGTGGCGGCTCTCGTCACCAACCAACCGAAAGCCCTCCAATCAGAAGTGAGCAGCTCCAGCTCCCCCAGCCCGCACTTGAGTGGAGTCTGTGTCTGTGAAGTCCGCTCATTTTCAAATACACGCTGATCGAGACTCCTCATCATACTTACACAGCTTTACAACTTATTCCAACGTTCGCTCACATTAGCCTTCTAAAGTAACGGTAACGCTACGTTACATTAACGCAACCTTACGTTACCACTGAGGGATTTATTGATAATAGTGGAAGTGTAGTGCAGCAGCTGCTTCGCGAACAGACCCAAACGTTACGTGTTCAGCCCGTCAAAGACTGCATTGCCCGGCTTCGGGCATTACCGGGGCTGCAGCCAACGACTCCAATTGATACGGCTCGGGACCACCGTGGTCCTCCACCACACTAATGTCCGCTTCAGGGGATTCAGGAGGGGAAAAGTCCTCCACTTCTAAAGAGCCCTCTGTGGTCCTGTGTCGCTCTCTGTTCTCTGGCCAGCGGACGTCACTGAGCAACTGAGCACACATCCTCACCCCCTCCCGCTCATCAGACCAGGGGGGTAAGTTACACTTTAAGTATAAATCCCGCTTTACACAGCAAAACCTTTCTGCTGATTAACATTTTCTGCCAGAAATATCAATTTTACCTAGTACTTGGATATACTGTCACATTCTCAACATTTAAACAGTTATTCCCATGAAGAGGAAAAAATGAACAGAACAACTTGGTGAAACAATGAGCTGTATTTGTGAGAATATTAAAGAGCAACTCAATACCAGGCTGAAAGCCCAAAGGTGATGTCAGAGTGTACTGACCACACCAGGAGTACGTTCCTACATCATTGCAGGAAGGTGAGACCTCTGGAGGTCAGTAAAAACAAGATTTCCAGCTGCTGTTCAGTTGCTCTTTAAAGTGTTTGGGGTGGATTTTTCTTCTAAATTAGTTGCATATATAGAAACTGAATGATGGTCTTCATCCGCTGCTCCTTTTCCTTTCCCACCCAAATAGTTAGACAGTATTTCAGAGCACAACTCCTGAAATCCTCTCAGTGTTACTAATTAGTGAACAGGTGTGGATTTTAAACTTGGTCGGGGTCCTCAGTGCAGCTCAGTCTTGCTGTGTTAATCACTGTCTGAGCCCTGAAACTCTGGGAGACACTGTCACAGCCCGGTCTGCCTGGTGTCATTATAAGAGAGCCATTTTTCGCCAGACATCTTGACAACCGTTTGGGTTGTCAAGATGGCTTCCATTCATCAGATAACATCCATTCATCAGATAGAGGAATTGTATATTTTGTCTTGCCAGTAAATTATTTAAAAATGTATTCATTCACAATTTTTGTCCCGTTTGATTTTCTAGATGAAAATGCTGAGCCAGCCTCACTTCCCTACAGATCACACGGATTTTAGGGTAGACTATCTATCTGCAGAATGAAGCACAGTATGGTATTAATAGTTCATCTATTTCAATCCTTTCTATATTTTGACTTCCACGGTACAGTTGTGTATGAAAAACACACTGAAATGGCACAAATAGTACACACACACACTTACAGATGCACTTTCCAATCTAAACTTTACGTTTTTATCGCTGCAAATGAGATCAAGCCCTGATGCTCTCTACTTGGCTTCAACCTGACCTCCACAGTATGACATTTCTCCAGACACTCAAAAGTGTATTTCTCATTAGCACCAATGACATTTACACTTTTTTGGGGTTGGCATAGCACAGGCTGTATCAATAATTTATAAGTGGAGATGAGATTTGCACCTAGGGCCAGATTCAGATAAATGAACTTGGTCCTCAACTCAGGATGTAGCAGCATGTGAACCTGAAGTCAGATCAATCTCTTTTTCATTAATAGTGTAGAGTTTACTTTAGGTTTTGTGAAATGGCTCACTTGTCTTTTTATTTCTGAAACCATCAACCTATCTTATTTGCAGAATAGCTTACACATCATTTTACCCATAATGTCATTGATTTGTGAGATCGTCAAATAGTTTACTGGCACTTTAATTTGTCCAGTACAAAGGGTTCCAACAGCTACTACTTTACATCTGATTACAAATTGGTATTTAAGCTCAGAGTCTGTATGACTTGCTTATTAAATCTTACATTTACTCTCTCTTTTGAGGTAGTCAGTGTGTGATCTATCTGGCAAAACAAAAAAAGCAATACATTTGGGGAAGTTCACTTTCTTTCAGGGAGTTAGATGAAACAATAGCACTCTCATGTCTGCATGTTTAGTACGAAGCTGAAGCTAGTAGCTCACTAGCCTAGCTTAGCATAAAGACTGGAAACGGGGGAAAAAGCTAGCCTTGCTCTCTCCCCCCCCCCTTAAACCACATATTTTCATCTATATGTGTCTGTTTGTGTTCAGATTACACAAACAAAGATTGTGTTAAATAGTAAGCTTTAGTATATTTATTAATTTAACTTTATGAGAGGCCGGACAGCTAAACAATGGGCTGAAATGATAATGAAATGATAATTCTCTGTAGGGTCATCACTACCAGTGACACCTTTCACATTGTCACATTGTTCTCACATCATCATTTGATACATCGTTACTATAAAAATATCAATTTAAGAATCGTTGAAAGGTGGATTACTAAAACTTAAAATCCTGCACAGAGCGCACACCTCTCCAAATGAAAACTTTCTAAGATGTTCCATCGGTAGACCTGGAGCGCTACTGACGTGGACTGCTAACACCAGCCTTATTAGCACACATGTTTTGGAATTGCCCAAATACTTGAAATAACTGGATTCAAATCTTTCAAACCTGAAGTCTGAAATCTTTGTGAAACCACTCAAACCAGATCCAATCCTGGTTGTTTTCTGTGTTTACAGTACAGTTTCTGTGTAGCACCAAATGTACAGCTGTCACGTAACCATAACTTGTTTGGTTTTTTTTGTGTCATTATTACTAATAAACAACAACAACAAAAACATAGTGAGCTAAATCTAAAGAGAGTCAATACAGGATTCAAAAGGATTCGGACTTGATCGCATTCTTGGTGGACTTTACTAGACTACAACTCGTCACTTAGAACCCGCTGAGGGTGAAATCTAGTATTCATGAGAAAAATGAACCAGTCCATTAGATGACACTTTGGAACCAGAAAAGGCATAAACAAAGGCTGCAGACACGGGCGACAAATAGCCTCCTTTAGCTTTAGCAGATCTTATCTGAAAGGATGAGATCTCATCTTCTTGCTTCTTTTATCGACTATCAAACTCATTCTCCTGAAGTCGGCCTCTCTGCCGCCGGGCTGCAAAAACATGACAAACACAATCAGAGCGGCTCAGGGGAATTTCAGGGCAGATTCAGCATGATGCTAAAGGTCATCTCATTTTGCTCTGATTAACTCACTGTCTTGTCTTTTATACTCTCGCAAGGCAATAAATCTTTTCGTCCTGCTTTCCTGCAAGTTTTTTCTCATACACTCACACTTACAGTTTTAATCAATCTTCCGTCTTGTGACAATAATGGTCGGATGTGTCTGAATTGTTTCCCCCCCTTGGAAAATGCTAAGGTGATAGGATATCACCCCTCTCATTCCCTACAGTGAAACAGAATTAGTTTAAGTCCAGATACTGAGCGTTTGCATAGAGGGAATCCCTCTCAAAGCTCCAGTGCAATCAGTCCTGGCTGTGTGTTCACTACCTCCACTCCATTACGCTTGATGATGGATAATATCCATCTTGTTGAAAGGCTCCTCACGATGAAAGCATGCATTTGACTCTGCAATTTATGTTGGAGTCAATGAAACTCAAAGTAGTCCCTCGGACAAAAATCAATAGCATTTTGAAGGCTTGAGGTTTAGTTCGTGGTAAATTATGGTACATTTGATAGTGTTCATCTTCAGAGCTGGGCAAGAAAACTCCTAGATGCAATTCACAATTTATGCACTACGTTACACTTTTTTTTACCCCTTTAGAGCTTAAAATCCAAGTCTGATTTAGTCCAAGTTTTACATTTACAACAGCCTCAACAGTCACTGCATTAAAACTCAATAAGCTGGAACATCGACTGAACTATTACAGCTTAGACACCTGCAGTAATTTGACTGTAAAACTCTAAACACTAAAAAATTCTCTAACTTGCTGGTAAACCAGCAAACAATGAAGCAATGTTTCCTGTCACTTTAAATTTTGGTCAGATTGATTTCTCGACCCTGCAGACATCCTTACAGGATTTGAAATCACATCTTTATCACTGTTAGTTTCATAGTTACGGCTAAAAATACTCAATGAAATACAGAAATGTACATACAAATACAAATTACTGCTACACATCTACAGTACATTTTTACTTTCTGTCTACAAGAAAAATGGATGTACACTAAGAACATTTTAACGGTATCTCTGAGTGGACATGAGAAGAAGACTCCCAGCGTGCTCCGGGGCAATAGACTGATTATGTTTATATACCGCAAATGTACAATAGCAAATGTGTTTTAAAAGAAAGATAATGCCACCCAGATTACATTTTTTTGGCAGGAATGAGGAAACATTTTTAATGAATGTATATGCAAAATTGCTTCTGTCCTGCGCTTTGTGTGCCATCCACCCCGACTTCCTCCCTTCGACCTCAGTGTGACTGAAGAAGTGTTGTCAGTGAATATATTTTCAGGCGTAATTGGTAACGTAAAAAACACATTAGCAGTACATAGAGGCATCCTGATAGCCAAATGGTTAAGGCGCATATCACATTACTGCAGTGTCCCTGGTTTGTCTCCCCTCATTTCCTATCTGCCTCTTTAAAGCCTGCTTTTCAATACAGATGAAAATGCAAAAAAAAATTATCCTAAAAAACAGATTCCTGCCGCCGGCAATGAAATGATGTCTAGCTCACCACTTCATTACATTATTTATTTCATTACAATATGTCCTGTTCTGTAACGGCAGATATGGATTACTGTCAAGACCTTTTCACAAATATTTCCTCAAAGCAAGGCTTAACAGTCCACTGTATTTGCCTTAAATTTGTTCATTATAGTTTTTGAGATATCTTGCTGGCAGAAAAACATTCTTCTTCAATTTTAAATCTTATACCTCATTTTGGTCCTTCGGAAGACCTCAATGAGACACCGGCAGGGAAAGAGATTTCAGAGAGCATCAATCCATCTTCAGACACTCGTAATGGGAGTGTTTTTCCGGTGCTCTGGTGTATCCATTAGGCCATTAGAGGCTCC
Source organism: Oplegnathus fasciatus (assembly GCA_003416845.1). Classification (NCBI taxonomy): domain Eukaryota; kingdom Metazoa; phylum Chordata; class Actinopteri; order Centrarchiformes; family Oplegnathidae; genus Oplegnathus; species Oplegnathus fasciatus. The sequence goes on along the minus strand of NTHP01000316.1, from coordinate 1,077,355 downwards.
TTTACCAGTGTGTGTGTGTGTGTGTGTGTGTGTGACTGCGCATAAAGTTCTCTGTTTCTTCCTGGCGCAGGTAAACAGCCCTTGTTAGAGACGCAAGTGTTGTGATGCTTCCTCAGCCGCCTGCTTCCTCCCTGAGGCAGGTCCTTCCCTGAGGATCGCCAGTCAGCCTCGGCTTCCTCTGGCTTCCCAGCGCCCCGTGTCCTCTCATCCTGTATGACAATAAAATAATGGCTGTTGAATAGCTAGTTGATAGCGTAATCACATGTTGCCTCGGGATGTTGCACACACGGCTGGTCTCTGGTGGCCACGCTAGAGCGGCAGATAAGTAAATGTGTTCGTCTCAAAATAGTTGCTGGGATGAAGATTGTGCTCGCTGCTGATGTGCCACTTTATCTTGTTGCGGGGGTGAAGAGTCATGCCATGAAATTCACTTGGCTTTTTACTGAGATTTGATGAATTTAGTTTTCATGGCAATTTAAAACACTGATCTTTTGCTGCGACTGTGCGATTTCACAGTTAGTTTTATTTCAAAATTAGTTTGAAAGGAGTCACAGCTGTCGTGTGGGGGGGAAACTTTTATGTATTGATTCGCCCACAGAGGATTAAAAGTGTCATCTCAATATCTGCTTTCAGAGATACAAGGCATAAAGAATCACAGTGAAATGTGGTTCCATTCAGACGCCATTAGCCTCAAGGCCAAACGAATGCTGCAATTGTTCGGTCCACCTCAGTCTTGTTTGGGGGCAGTGCTCTATTGTCAGGTCCTCACTCTGACCAACAAGTCTTTTTTTTTTCATTCCTTTTGCTTTTTGCTTCATAATAAAATGATTTCAATTGAAAATATTTGAACCTCCCTAACCAAATTAAAATGGCAACAAAGGGAATCTGCAGAGCGACCCTGTTCCCTAAAAATGCTGTTTACGTACTTGGAAATGGTTTTGTCAAATATATTTTGGAGGACATAATAACAATAAACCAAGACCACAATCTTTCCCTAACCTCAACCAAGCGCTTTGAATTGTCTAAATATAAATCCTGGTTTACTTGCTATGAGCAGACATTGCAGGGAAAACAAATTTTTCACATGCGTGTGAACATTTTGCCACTTGCAACTCCAGATATCTTCATCCGTGTTTCAATATTTAAAAAAGTATAATTCAGGTGGCATTACGTTTCTTTCAAAAGGTATTTGCTGTTTCATATTAGTTGTACATTAAAGTTATAAACTCGAAGGTTTTCATTTCATTCTCTTTCACGGCACCTATGGTGATAAGCGGTAATTGCAGGCGTGTTTTTGGACCTCACTGAAGTTTCAGTTTCAAGTTTCCTCGTCTGTAGTCATCGATCTTTTCTTTGTTTGTTCAGCCATAGTAACGAGTCTGATACGTTAAAAGCCATAGGCTCAGTCACCATTGTGTTGCATCATTCGGCAATAGATAGTGACTTAACAGACGTTTAGTTAAATGAAAATATATTATATATACTTTTAACTAATTTTTATGAGACATGATTGCTGTGGAGTTACATTTTTGTGCCTTTAGCTTCATATCAACAATATTTAGATATTTAAATTATATTCCTTAAAGCTCGGGTAGGTAATGTCTTTTAGAAGCATTGTTTGTTATATCTGTTGAAATTCTCTTTACATCCAGACAGCAATCAATAATTCAAATGCTCTGACAAAAAAAGGAAAAAAGTACAGTGTCTGTGGCTGTCACAGGACTGTAATAAGCCCGTCCAATCATTTCATTCGGACCAAATGAAATGATTGGATGGGCTGCCTGCCTGTCCGGCTACGCATCTGACTACCTGCCCGCACTCTGACCCTGCACTCACTGCACATGCCCGTCGTCTTCCACACGGCTAGGTGGCTAAAGCTAGCGAACTAGTCGAAAGAGAAAGGAAAGAAAGACAGAAGTAGAAAAGACTACAACCAAAGAGAGGTTGGATAAAGCAAGAGGTCAAACCAGTGTCAATATCGGTCTGGATTTTCAACGATGGCGAGAAGAACTGAGGGAGCTGAAGGGCTGAAAAGTGACGCTGTGAGTACTAACAGCAGCCATGTTGGTTGTTTACGTTCATTAAGATGATGTTCGGTGTTTTCAGACATGTGAATGAGACATGAGGTAGTTGGACACGGTTAGCGACGACAACGATGCGCTGCGCTCCTCTCCCCA
>NTHP01000316.1:1059071-1075094 GCA_003416845.1 Oplegnathus fasciatus | reverse complement strand
GGGGGGGGTTTCTTCAACATTTCCAACCCTAGCTTTAATATGTAGGTTTTTACTGACTTCAATATACAACAAAATGACCACAATGAATGTGCTGACAGTGTTGTTATTCAACCTGGCTCAGTGTATCATGTATAATCTTGCCTGTGAGCACAACACTAGATCCACTGGAACCACTGAACTGTGTGGATATGTGGTCAGCGATTCAAGTGGAACCAGGTTACAGTAAGACTTTTCACCTTCTCGGCAATGGAGGATGTCGTCACAAGTGAGCGATCCATGTGAACAACCTTCGTCTTCAAGACAAATGAAAAATGTTTTAACAATACACCACCTCTGTACCAGTCATTTGATAGTTTCAGCTGCCAAATGTGAAGTTTCTGGTGACGTTTCAGGAGTTCTAACTGATTGCTCGTATGAGGGAGATCATAGATCAATTAATGCGTTCTTTTTGATTTCTCAATTGATAACGCTCAATTTTTAAAGATAGTATCTGGTTCCCTTTGTGTATACAAGCATTCAATCTATAAAATATTCATGTCCTCCTTTAATTAATAGCAGGAGTTTAGATTGTGGGTGTAGCAGCTCTCTTAGTTAATGTCGGTGACTTACTGTACGTCCAGTGAGAGACGAGGAGTCAAGATGCCTCGGTCCTCTCTACAAAAGCTTACGAGTGCACTTTCATGTACAAACTGCAGCACTGCTGAAGTGTTGCTGGGAAGGCCTGTGTCTCCAAGCAACTGTCAAGTTCCCCGCTGAGGGGAGCTGACCATGTGCAGGAGTAAGAAATCAAGTTGTCCCAAATTAACAAGACTACAGATGAATTAAACATGAATATCTCTCTTCAGTTAGCAGTCCACAGAGAGGCACTCTTCCTTCTGTCAATGAGGCAGTTATCACAGACTTACACTACTACTGTTGTAAAGAGGCTGCTGTGATTGTGACGCTTTGATAATATCACAAGAATCATCTTTAGTCTACAACCAGGGAGAGAAATCAATCTCATTATCTGCAGGATTCTTTTTTTGGGTTTCTATTTTTCAGGAGCCGAATTAAGATATTGTTTTCCTGTCAGTCATGTGGGTGGACAGTTGGCTGATTTGTGTGTTATGTGCACCTGAAAAAGGAAGCGAGAGAATCATCAGCTACGCAGTTTTTCTTCTGTGTCTGAATAAACTGGAAACATAACACGCATCTCTTCTTGAAAGCTAGAGGATTTTCCTGGAAAGACCCAGCAGACATCGGGGTCTTATCCCCGCGTTCACCCTCACACACTTGTTGCTGAGAAGTCTGCAAGGGCTCAGGGCTGTCCTACTCTGAAACCAGCAAGTGCCTGAGGGCTTCCTCTCATTTATACACTCTTCCTGTGTGTGTGTGTGTGTGTGTGTGTGAACAACATTACCATTTTGCTTACAAATGGGCTACAATAGGGAGTGAACAGTGAACAAGTACTCAGACATAAATCAAACATGAAAGATGAGTCTCACTTTACTGGCCACAGCAACTCCTCTGTTTTCTGTTGTTTGTCCTCATATTATCATTCTGAGCTCCTGCACCTCCTCAAACTGATGCATTTACACTAAACGCACAGGTGATAATAATAACAATGTGTAAGGGCTTAGTGACTATAGAGCACAGGGTGAGCATTTATTAGGCCGGAGTGCTAAAAGCTTTTATAACCTGGATACAGTGAGTACCTCGTGCTTTAACACAATGGTCTTTAATCCCAGTCCTCAGAATTTAAAGCTCTGCTGGTTTTCAGTCTGACCATATAATCAAACTGATTAGCACCTGGCTTGTATGTTCAATAACTTACATATAAAACCAGCAGTATCTCATAAAGAGGACTGTCACAAACCACAAACAGAGCCAACTTATGACTGTGTTTATTTACTTTACAAGCCACTTTAACATAATTAAATGCACTGTTGTCTGATTCCATTTGTCTTCCAAGAAAGTTCCAGTTGTTGAATGTCTTTTTGCTCATAGTATCCCAAAGTAAACCAGGACTGGTTCTTTTTAAAGTGAACCTATTTTATTTGGTTGTGTATTTTATCATGTATTGTGAGCTAACTCTTTAGTTTGAAAATGAAATGATTTAACACATCCCAGTGTTTCATACACTAACATAAAACCGTAATTATGTTGTTAATTATGCTGTTATGTTTTAATTAAGTTTATGAACCAGCTCACCGTGAATAGGACTGCACTTTTTCAGGTTTGGGCTTAAGGACTTGTTGCTATGACAACAGATGCAGATACATTTTAAGCCAGTTTCAAATAATTAAGAAATCCAGACTTCAAATAAACAAATTGAGCGAACTCAGTTACATACAAAGGGCCCAGGACTACTGTCAATAAACCAAATCTGAGGCGTCAGCTAGTGAGACTGTACAAATTGATGAGGGATTTTGGAACTCATCAGCCGCCGTGGTCGGTGGATGAAAAGGTTAGTTTCTCGCCGCGGTGACAAAGACCTCAGTTCATTGTCTGGAACGACAGCCGCAGCTCATTGAGACAGATAGATGTGTAACCTTTATATCAAGGTGGCGCAGAATGACGAATGAGAGCGCGGTGAAGATGGAGCGATCAACGTTATCAGTGTTGTCAGTCCAATCTCCCTCCATCAACGATCTGGGGAGGCAGTCAGCTACCATTACTGTGTAATTTCCGGTCCTGGCCATGGGACTGCTGAGCAATTATTTAGACCCGAGGCCGCTTGAGAGGATTGGGATTTGTTCTTTGCCATATGAACCAAGAACTGTTATCATTTTTATATAACATTGTGTTGAGGATTGATGCTATTTGGTCTGCCTGTCCAATTTACCAGACTCTGTTTCCACTTCATTTAGTCGGGTGTTGAGTCAACAAAGAAAACATCTCTGAGTGGAGACAATTCTGCATTTTTCCGACTTTTCACCTGTTTTGAGAATTCTTACTCAAACAAATGACAGCTTGAAATAACGTGGTTCACTCCGCTTGTTTATGCCACAAACTCAAAACCCAATTCCACATGAAATAACTTCTTTCTTCTTCTGTGTGACATATTTTTGTAACCCCATTTGAGTTTCTTTGTCTCACCCACAGTTTGTGTTTTTTGTTCTCTGCCTTTTCTTTTTATTTTTCTGTCACTTTTTATTCCTTTCATGTGCAAATAAACTTGAAAAAAATTCAGAATCCTCTTCGCCTGCTTTGCTTTTCAGGATTGCACGGTAAAATATTTCATCCTGCACCAACGCTGAATGAAACCAGACACAAAAAGAATAAATGTACATATATTTTCACACATTTCTTATTAAAAGAAAAAGGCAGATGTAGGTCAGGCCTGGATATAAATCAATGTCACTGCAGTTGTGTGGTTACATTATACTGTCAGATAAGTCTTGTGCCTCTGTTGACCCCTAACACACACACACACACACACACTGTCAGTCTGTCACCACAGCTCTGTCTCGTCTCCCTGTTGTGATGGAAAGCCAGAACCCAAACCCAGTTTCTCTCTGCCAGCCTGAATCCACTCAGTGTTCAGAGACTCCATGTCACAAAGACACTGACATCATCTCTCTTGCTGTTTGAGAATTTATGTCTTTCACCAAAAAACATTCTTTTCTCTGTTTTTCAGGCAGTTTTTAGCCCCATGGAGAGTTGAGAGCAGCCAACGTATGGGCTGTCATGTTCCAGCACTGTCACAACTTGAGCCGCTATGAAAAAAAATTGTCACGCACAACAGCAGTGAGAGCTCGCATCTCGTGTCAAAGAGTGCACACACTTCCGCCGTCCGCCGTGGCATTTCTCAGTGTCACCGCATGCCAGCTACCGCGGCGTCAAGTGGGTGGAACAAATGTCAGGTTTTTATAACCTTTATTTAGTCAGGGAAAGGTATTTCATCTCCAATAACATGTCGCTTCACATACACGCCCAAGGACTGTCAAGTTTAGATGCAATCTCTGGAGCAGCTGGAGGTTTGTGGATTGATAAAGAGCACTCCAAAAGTAGCTGGGAAGTGTTTCCACGTTCAGATATTCCCTTTCGGGTCAGGATTTGAACCCTTAAGAAACATTTCTAAAATCTACGTTATTCAAGTCAGGAGTACAGAGTGTCGTGTAACTACATTTCCCTTCACAGAGAGTTGGAAGGTCAGGCTCAGAGGCAGAACAGCACCACTGGAGCTTGGTTAGATGAAGTAATTTTCGCTCAGAGACAGTGTGGGTGTTTCCAGACACATTGATGTGATCAATAAAGAGGCAGCCTTGCAGTTTCTGGTTCAGTCTCATTCAAAGTAGCACCCTCCACTGCTGGTTCCCTTTCGCAGGGAATATGTTGTGCATACAAGCTTCTCTAACTACAGGCATTAATATGAAATGAAGGAAGCTATTACAGTGTGTCGTTGTGCTTTTATATCTATTCATAAATGTATAATGTATGCACATATTAATCCGTATGCACATTATACTGTATATTGAAGATCAAAAAAACATGTGAAAATGAGATAGCCGAAGGGGACATGATATGTTAATTTGGTCATATCATGGTGATAGATAATTCATTCACATATAAACCAGCGTGTTTGTCCATCTCGTAACGTTACTTCATAATAATTTAACAATAATTTTTCACCATTATATATATAATCTTTAAATTTCAGACTTTGGCGACTCCCAGTGCTGGTATCAAAAAAAGACATTGGCAGACTGCATGACCTAAGAACACAAATATAACTGGACAACACAACACATTGACTGCACCAGTTATTACTGGGATTGTCTCATTTTATGCTATGGGAATAATTTTAAATAATCACATAATCACATAACAATTCTACACAGAGTGGCTTTAAATTGAGGCTCAGCTTCGGTTAAAGAAAATAAACTTTTCAGTAAACTTTACTGACAATAGCTGACATGCATGAGTCAGGAATTTAACTTGAGGTTGTAAGAGCTGACAGTCAAAATTGTCCTCGCCAACTCCCACCCACCACTTCTCTCCACACGCCTCCTGTCTCGTCCATGTAACCCCCGGTCTGTCACACATTTCATGCTATTTCATCAGACATCAAGCTCATTTCACGAAGTTAACTGAAAGAACGTTGAGACACAAAAAACACTGGTGAAAATGGGTTTTCTCATGTGCATGTCTCCTTATCTAAATAACCTCTAATACTGTTAAGTCAGTTCTTGACACGTGTCATATTCACAACTTCCCATTACCGTTTTTACCGTTTAACTCACACATACTGAGTGCTTCCCTCGGCTTTCATGGATATTTTCCTGTTCACATAATGATTCAGCGATTGTCTGCGGTATAAAGACCTCACTAATGATGAGAAATGACATGAAATGAATGACACAGCATGTCACAAATGGCTCATTCCTGTTATTGGTACAACAGCCTGTGATTTCACTAACAGCCTGTAATTTCTCCCTCATAGCAAGCTGGGGTATAGAGAATAAGCAGGATCTGCGATTGGCCTATTTATAGTGAGAGTGTGTGTGTTTGTAATGAGAGTCAGTCAGTCAGTCAGTCGGCAGCCTGAGCCGCTTCAGCTGGGCGGGATCACTGCCGCCATTCGTGGAAATGTCAACACTGAGGTAAAGGCTTTGAATTATTTACTACTACTACTATAGACACATTATGTTTGCAGTCACGCCATCTCCCTCTCTGTGCACTTGAATATGCTGCACGCACAGTACGGCCAACAACAAACCTCCTTTATGTTCTCTCTTCATGTTATAGGCAGCTCCGTTGGCTAAATTGCCTTTCAGGCTTAAGAAGAAACATGTCATTCATCTGAGCGGTCGCACATCTCATCTCTAATTAGATGTGTTGGAGAGATGAGAGTGATGCAGTCAGCTGTTACTGCTGTGACCGTGATTCATCAAAGCTCGCAGCCAATCCAAGATGGCATTCTGTCCAAGATGGGCAGCGGAATCGGACGGAGCCTCTGGTGTTTGGTCCTGAATCAAAATTTTCACTGGATTTCGGTTTTCCTTTGTGTTCGAATTTGTTTTTCTATCTCCCACATATCAGGCATTTTGCAAATTGAGGGAGTGCATCACTCAGAAAAAAGGTGACACTGGCAACAATCTTGGTTCAGTCAGGTTGGGACAAAATGGGCCACATGGCAGTGAATAATAAGTTAGAGCTTTATTGCGAACAATCACATCGACTTTATTCAAACAGGATCTTATTTGCTGCCAGAAGGAGAAGGAGAAGAAGAAAAGGGAAAAGAAATTTTTAGTTTAGTCCAACTTTAAAGAATAATTGCTCCCCAGATTCTTACCCTGAACCTAACCTGATGTTATATTGTCGTCGCCTTTCTAAAATATTTGTATATACATCTTTATTTATATTGTATAGTTAACCTGTAACTTTTTACAACCATTTAAACTTTTGATATTGCATCTACAGTAAGTGTTGTAGATATTTTTTGTTTCCTTGACTTGTCATCAGCAGGATGTAATCAGTTTTGTGTCTGTATACATTGCCTTTTTTCACTTTTGGGAGCTTTCATCCAGTTTGCGGTTACCATTTTTCCTATTGCCACCAAACCCATAGATATATCTGATCTGTAACTTTAATACTGAACAGAACTGCATAAAGATGTATTTCAGCTCACAAGAAACCAAGAATAAACCACTTTGGCTGAATGCTAAAGCCAGTGCACAAGTACAAGATTCAATGGCTGAAAGATGCTGGAACCAAAACAATTCAGACTGAACTGAAGTTTCTGGGAGAAGCACCAACTTCCCTCTCAAAATACAAATTCAATACATTTTTTTCCCACAAGTTTGAGCTGATTCCAGCAACCTCCAAGGAGGGCGGTAAATAAGCAGAGGGTGGTAACTTGTAATGTGTTCATGAAACGGATTGGCCAGCGAATGAGTAAATTCATAATGTGAGAATGATTTAAATACACACACAATCTACAAAACAAACCAAAAAAAACAAGAAAAGGATTCAAATTCCTGCCAAAAAACCTTTTTAGTGATTCAGTAAATCTAATTGCTTCTTTCTGACATCATGTTTCATCAGGCACTGAAAAAAGAAACCACATCTGCCCTCTCAGCACAATATCTCAGCCAGCGCAATGAAATAACACTGGTCGATAAAGAAGAAATAAAACCTCAGAGGTGGAAGCCAATATCCTCCTTGGGTCAGTCAGTAATTAATTTAGTTTTGCCTTAAGACCCTTTGTGTGAATGTATTAACATAGCACAGCTTAAAGTCAGTGGTATTAGAGCAGATTTTCTACAGATTTTCTGTAGTGTTGTCCTCTTTACATTTCCCTTTAGCAAAATCCTTTTGGATTTTTAGAGTTGAAAAGACAAAGTCCTGGCCTGGCCTGCAAATGACATAAGCAACAAATTATCACAATATTGACAAGTAAGCTATAATGAGGGCAGGAAGCAATCAGACATAGAGAGCTAAAATGTCATGGTGGCTTGAATGAAATGTCTCATGATGCCTGTTGCTCACAGAAACGTCTGTCCTCCATCAGTGAAAATGTAACAGTGGCTGAGCTTTAAAGGCTGGAAATCTCAGACGCAGGCCAGTCATTGTTGAGCCATTGGTATCGATCAACAACCTTATCAGCTCCTCGCAGATATTCTATGGCAATTTTGTGCAACAGTATGCGGTTTTTACAATCAGAGAACAACAAAAATTAATTGAAACAAAGCTGAGCCTTATTTTAAGATAAACCAAGATGTCTTAACCCTAAAATAAATGGTTAACCGTGTGGGGACCATCTTTTTGTTTTTGCGTCCCTACAATGTGAGAACCAATTGTGGTCCCCACACTGTGATTAATTCCAAGTATGCATACACACCAACACTAACCCAGTGCAGACACACATACGTGCATGCAACTCATGAATATGTACAACTCTGTCACCTACAAATTACATTCATATAAAACTAATTTGCATTGGCTAATACATTTTGGGAGGAAATGTAATGCTGCCCAGATTGTGCGAGAACGATTTGTTCCAGTGCAGAAAGTGTGATGGTCTTAACGCGGGGGGGATGGCCAAGCCAAAAAACACATTATTTCGACATCAGAGGCTTTTCTCATTCTTCAGGTCGGTGTGGACTTTTTCCGTATTGCTCTTTTATGAAATTTGAAGTCCTGGTGGCATTACGTTTCCGTAAAAGTAAAAAAAAAAAATCAGTCAGGGCAAATTAGTTGTACGTGAGTATAATTTGTAGAAGATGGAACTTAAATGCCTGCACAATTACACTCAGTTGCTAGTTTATTAGGCACACCTAGGTAAAACTAATGCAGCATAATACATTACTGACAGGTTTTTCTATTACTTTGTAAACACCATTGATATGAATCTATGATGCTAAATAACAAACTGCAGTCTCCATAATGACAATGACCATGAGCTGAGAGGGAGGGCATTAAAAGGAGGAAAGCTCTGGAGGAAAGTGGAGCTAAATGCTGCGAAATTACAGATACGTTTAAAAGGGACATGGTTAGCATTTAAAAAAATACATACTACATAGTATTTCACATACTATTTCAACAGAACGGTTACAGTATATGTGGTCTGATGTGTGCCTGGGTTGATGTTAGATTTCTGGACTGAATTATTATCCCGGTCCGATCCTGGCCAGCTCTCTGACATATCACCAGAACACACAAATATAAGAGCACACACAAACACACAATCTCTTTCTCTTGTTCCCTGTCTCTTTGTGCCTTTTGTTCTGTCTCTGACAAACACAATAATATACACATGGGAAGTGAACATGCAATTCGCAGCAGAGCCACAGTGAGTGTTTGTGTGTGACTGAGGAGGGGGTGGGCGATCGCATCGGTCATGTCAACAGCAAATGAGGCTTTTAAAAGCACTTTGTCCACACCGCATCTTCTGCGTCTCACCGTCTAACACGTCACCCGACGACCAAGGAGAAAGGCCAGGAATGCAGCGTGGAGGCTAAAGTCTCATTAGTGGGCGAACAGTGTACGTGGCTGAGATGATGAGCGCTGACATGAAAGCTTTCTGGATAAGTTTTAAAGCTTGTTAGAGCCCTCCGACTTTGAGCCAACTTTCTGTGAAAGGGCTTTGAATTAAACAAGACTGGGTGTTTGTCTTGAGAGCAGATCCCTGTCAGCAGCTGCCAAAAGCTTGGGTCTTTCTATCATCAGTATTTGCTACTGACAACGGCAGTGTGTCCGTCACACACAGGGAGCAACAGACTACAGCAAAATGTAGCATCCACTGAGGCATGGAGGCCTGCGGGCTGTTGTGTCTTTGTGACAACAAGGCTTCCTTCAAAGACAGTTCCTCCGACAGGACCTCGTACAGTGTGTTGCTCAAAAAGCGAAGTAGAAGAACACGCTGTGTGGCTGCAGTTTGTTTGAAACCACACCGTCCACTGGGGTACGGTGCCTCAAGGCTGCTGTGCTCGTGTGACAGTGGAAAAATATTTTTTCCAGCCAAGTCTTACAGAAAAAAGGGTGTGTGAAACTGAAGCCTCGTGGATACAGAGCTTTCAAACTGGCTGATGTATAACACAAAGTTTCAGTCACACTTTGTGTCACCTACAAAAGATTTGAAATTTGCATTTAACAGCACCATCAGTTAATTGATTTATTTATTTTTGGCCACCGGGGGCCAGTGGAACAAGCTGTAAACACAATATTGACATATTATCACCTTATCACTAAAGCCTGATTTATACTTCTGCGTTGAATCTATGGCGTAGGTATGGGGTAGCCATGTTCCCCGTGCCATAGCCTATGCCGTAGCCTGACGTGCATCTCAGCAGAAATGTAACTACGCGTCGCAGCGACGCAGACCACAACAACTATGATTGGTCCGCGAGCATCACATTTCCTCCTACGCTTTTCCGGCTGCTCCATTTTGTCATGTTGGGAACACCCAGTGTTGCAATTTCTGGGATTATCACATTGGCCCAAAACGTATTTTTCCCATACACAATCATTGGGGAAAGGAGCTGCTGTGAAACAGTGAATACATGTTAATACACCACTTTAAGTTTTAGGATGTACTTTTGCACTAGCTAACCCACTACAATGAGCAAGTCAGTTATCTAACCTGCTAGAAAGTTAACAAGCTGGCTAGAAGGCTCTGGACGTTCAGAGCAAACCAGACAATGTCAAACTGTCTCTGTGAACCTCTGCAATTGTAAAAGGAATTAAAAACTATTTACTGACAAGATCTGGGACTTGTGCCTGTTCATTTAAGTAAAACAAAAAGATGATTTTAAATTGACAGAATGTGGTCCAGAATGTGACGAGACTTCACGGCAGACTGGAGCACAGATGTTGGATTCTCAGGAGGATCAGGGTTTTTACGTCAGAGTGCAGCAGAGAAAACAGACTCTGCGCAGAGGGTTGTTTAATGGGAACCGGGCGGAAAGACAGCATAACCACTCAGACCTCCGAGACAACAGAGCATTTGCACCTCACAAACACACAGGGTATAATAGATTTAACCCTTATTTAATCAGATAAACTGACTCAGAGCGTATTGTTACAGAGAGCAAAGGAGAAGGTTACACTCAGTAATGATGAAATATGCAACTGTTTCACAATGAAATAGCAACTAATTATTTGATAAATGTTTCTGCACACAGAAGCCTAGAAAAAAAACAACACCAAGTTGAAACCACTGAAACTTGGTTTTTGGTGATAAAAGAGTATTTGTCCACATAAATTGTTGCAGTTCGTTCTGGGGAATAGCTGCTTTTCTATCTCTTTTTTGAGCCTAAAGAAAATGCATTCATCTTTAATCCTTCAGTTGAAATTAAAACACAGACATCACAGCAATTGGAATTTTGAGTTTTGTGACAAACAATCCCTCTGCAGCATACAGCACATGCAACCTCTACCACATGCTACACAACGCGATCCACTGACGGGCTGTCAGAAAACCTGACAGGAGTGAGTCGCTTGCTTTGTGTTGAGCAGAAGGCCTGTTGTGAGGTTAAAAGTCCCTTAGATATGTTAGACATGCTCCACTTTAAATTCAAGGTATTTCCTTAATTACAAATGTTCATTATACCATGTCTCATTATGCTCAATGCCATTTTCTTTTACTTCATCTAAAGTTATTCTGTACACCTCAAATTATCTTTATTATTTGCTTCAACTGCGAGGAGAACCAAGCATTTATTCAAAGAAGACATCTTACAGAGAGGCCTTGATTCCTAATTTTACCTGTTTAAAGTACAATTTATTATATTTAGTAAGATATCTCCCTGTTTTCTGATCTGCTCCTGCAAATATAAACTCAGCCCTTGATAAATTCAAGATAATGTACATATCCACTCAGCACAATCTTTCTCACTTTTGGTCCAGTCGTTCAATTTTGCTGTTTTTTTGTTCTGTGTTACATTTTTTCTCAATTGCTAAGACACATTTCTTGAAATTATGAACACAAATGCTTAACTGCACACGCATCTTCACAAACTTCAGACTTCAATGTCAAGACCAAACTTTCCACTCAAAACCATGTAATCTTCCATCTAAACCAAACTTTACCTTCAGACATCACACAAAAGCCATCAAATACACACACACTACAAAATAGCCATTACACACTAGTGAGATCAATTCAAAACACTACCTTAAAAACCTGTTACTACAGTGACTAATGGCACTTCTTTACACGATGAACACAATATAAAGACACAACACATGTATACACTTTCTAAATTTTTAATTCCTCGATGTACTGTAGTAAAATAACCTGAAATTGAGTAAAAGTACTGTAAAAAATATGCATCTGATAAAGAACGTGGAATAGGAGGCGACTGTCATGTATTTACTGACATAAACCAATGAAAAAAACTGTTTGTACATAAAGAAAGATCACATTTATTCTGCCTCAGCATCCCATCTCTGGTCTGGGTGAGGCCAGAGAGTCTCATCAATATTAGCAATATTACCCCAAACCAGGCAGCGGGGGGAAAAAATCGCTTGTATGCCTTATCCAATATCTGGATTATAGAGGCTGCTGTGAAGCAGCTCAGATTCGGCTGCACTCTTTGCAAAGCTTCCCTCATTGACATCCCGTGGACAAGAACATGGTCAACTCAACCCAGTCTCGCCAATATGCGTACAAATAACACGACAATTTGTTTGAACCATCCACCATCCCCAACCACCTCCTAGAGCGATTTCATCGCTATTTATATTACATCAACATGACGGGGGGTTCGATGACGGGCGTATGTAATGCACGCGAAACAGGCTTATGATATACACGCAAAATTTGACTTTGGCGTACACATTGCACGTCTTTTCACATTGTAAATCCGTGTTATTTGTACGCCTTTTGGGTGCGAGTGGGCTGGGTCAACTAGTTGCACCAATCTCATCAGAAACTATTTGTCTCCTTGCCCTTCCTCTTCCACCTCCTCTCCTTCCTCTGCTTTCAGGTCTTTGTGGATCCAACAAATGAACTGACCTATGGCCCTGTTATCTATCTATTCTGAGGTTCTGACTGGTGTGTTTCCACCTGGGGACTTGTGCGTTAACTGGGTTCCAGTTGTGATGACTTGAGTTAATGATATTGAATGCCAGTGCTTTCTAAATGAGCACATGGTGTAGCCAGTGATATATGAAGGCATCTGTGTGCAGAGTCTTTCACAGAGAGTTCAACAAATCTGAGTCATGTGTGAAAACAGGGGAATAGTGTTTATAGTTTTGGGAAATGAGTCTGTCTTCTGATAGAAGGCGTCATGGTTTGGGATGTTTAGTTAATAGGCCCAGCTATAGTGTGTAAGTGATCGAGAAAAACTGTAAGGTGCTGTTAATGAAACTCAACACTTCCTGCTCAGATATTTAACATTAAAGGCTTTTAAACGGTTCAAAGGGCACAATGCTTCTCTTTCATGGTAGTATTTTAATGTGAGTCCATCAAAGAAAGATTGGCAGAGAAGAATTGAATGGGATTAATTGTGAGTAAAAACAGTCTTTCTGTTAAAATCAGTAGAAATGTTCATTATAATGAATATACCATGTCAGCCATTATGGTAAATCTTTTCCCCTGTCTATGACAGAACGAGGTAATGAATTGGGGCATTTGTAAATTTTATATAGAAACCCTACTGTATACATCTCAAAGTAAAATACTCGCTGTTACCTGTATGTGAACAAAGGTGACACGTAACATACTGTCAGCCTGTCATCTCAACTAAATGTCATGCATTTTCCTCAAAAGACGCACCAATTACTTTCAATGTATCTCTGTGTTGCGCCACAAACAAGTGTGAATTAAATGTCACAGTCTATGGATCACATTATATGTGAAACCGTGAGCCTTCTGTGCAGATGGTGCAGCTGTGCGTGTTTCATACCTGTTCATGCACTCTCACAGGACACCTATTGTGATTTTCTTCTTTCAAAAACATGTCAGCCTTCACATGCTATTTTCTAGTTAGTGTCACATCCTGAACTGCTGGACTGGTGATGAGTTTGTGTGTCTGTGTGTACTTGAAAATGTGTGCACGTGTAGGTGTGTTTGTGTGTCCTTGCCACAATGTTATGGCGTTTTGGAGACTGGTGCGTGTGTGTGCATTTAATGGTCCCACATTCACTGACCTTTCGGTATCCACAGGAGTCCTCTGAGTCTGGTGAGGAGGAGAGGAGAGGAGTGGGGAGGAGAAATACGTGTAGGAGAGAATGGGAAGGAAAGAAAAGGACAAGAGGAGACAAAACAAGACAAGATGAGAATACAAAAAAACAATGATGAGATGAGAGGAGAAGAGAGGAGCGGAGAGAAGACGAGAGGAGGGGAGATGAGACAAGATGAGGAGAAAAAGACTAAAAAATGGAAGAGTGAAAGGAGAGGAAAAAGGGTGGAGGAGAGGAAGGAGAGAAAACGTTGAGAGAGTGAGAGGAGAGGAGAAAAGAGTGGAGGAGAGGAGACCAGATGAGACCAAAAACCACAAAAAAAGTGGGAGAGGAGAGGAAGGTAGAGAAGAGAGGAGAAGACAAGAGAAGGGAAGCCGGGGGAGGAAGAAGCCAGAAATTAATTTGGCAGAAATATTTAAGAATAATAAGATGACTCATTTGAGGAAATGACTCATTTGAGGGGCAGACGTCTGTCCTCTGGCTGGCACATCGTCAGATATATCGGGGTAAATCATACAGTTAAGAAAATAATCATTAATTCAATTCCAGGAGATGAATTATGGAAAACCTCAACGTAAACACAACCTGACCCAGCCGACTAATCATGCCGGTGGATAATGTAATCTATCATGCTTTGGCCTTCAGGTGATCTTTGACTTTTTGCAGTCCACTGATCATCCCATAGAATTACATTATATTGAGTGCAGGGTCTTGTTCAATGGGGGAAGTCTCATTTTGAAAAGCCTTGGCTTTAAATACTGGCAGCGCACCGCGGCACTGAGAGAGGACTGTAAAGAGTGTGGTTTGGCTGATGAAAGCGACTGCAGCCAACTGAGATCATGATTCATGGGGATATAAAAATGCAATCTGCCGCAATGCCGGTTCACTCAGGAGTCAGAAATCAGGAAGGGTGTAATATTACTCCTGTTTCTGCTACTAGTGCCAATTATGTTGCTGGTGGATTGCTCAATTCACCATACATATGTCCAAGTGAAAGAAAGCATAGTAGTAAAACTATTTAAAGCAAGTTATTATAAATAAGGATAAAATGCACTGTATATACATTTATTGAGCTTTTTGTGAGCACCTGCTCAAACTGAACTGGGACCCAGTGGATAGCAAAGTGAGGCAGAGCTACATCAGACAGGAGGAGAACCACATCTCTCGCAAATGGAACGAGTTTAGAGGTGGATCCATTTTGTTCCCTCTCATTCTCCTGGTGTACAGGGGGGTGTCAAATAACGCAGCCTTGGTGCCCTGCCTAAAAAATATATATGATACAAACTTTTACAAATCCATTACAACATATAACAGGTCGTGCTTCGAGCCAGTATTACGTTGCAAGAGCACAAATTGTAGGGAAAACAAATAAAAAATGTTGTCACTGAACATTTTGCAACTTGTCAGATACGTTAAAAATCTTTCTTCTATATATTTCTTCTTCTATCTTTGAAAAACCAGTTGCGTTTCTCACCAAATGCAGCTGCTCTTGCAAATTCTTCCATTCGAGTGCTTCTGAATTCTGCTTTAAAGTAAGATTAGATACAGAATAAAGACAGAAATCTATTCATAAATCATCTGTATAAGATCTTTTCTACTTCTTCCAGTGGCCCACAGTCGAACTGGTAAAGGGAGGCGATCACTTCAGGTAATTAACATGAGCTAATGTTTTGACAGGAAGCGGCAGGTGTTCCCTGCACACCACGACATCCCACAGTGAGGGATAAAGGCTAACATATGATCTTCACTCCTACTCATTAGATGACCTTTCAAACGATTGCCTTGATTAAGCTGCACATTAGTCACATACTTCCAGTGGAGCTGCTCGGTAAGCCCAGTAAGCCAAGAAATCAACCTCAGGGACAGAGCACGCTGAAAAACTCTGCTGAGTGGTTGGATGACTGGAAAGTGTTTCAGACGACACTGTCAAATATTGTCAGCTGTTAAACACAAATGGAGCATTTTTATAAAATGTGCTTATTTTCTTGTTATCCAAACATTTTGTTGTATAAAAACCTCATCTCCTTCTTTTATTGTGCAGGTTCCATCATTTCAAATTACACTGTGGTTCCTGCTTCCTGCTTCCAAATCTTACTTTTTTAAAAAAAAATGTTTATTTATACTCCTTACCAGATGAAAATAAATTGAATAATTTCACAAACAAATGTGGTTATTTTGCAGAATTTAACATTTATAGAGCGTATTCAGTGAAGACAAGAATCGACAGGCTACAATGTGAAATAGAAATGGACTTCATCTGGTTTTCTCAGTGCGTAAGGCTTGCTGTGCTGGGTGACTTTGACTTCAACCTTAAAGGATAAGGCTGGCGTTGTTCTATATTTTTCTTATTGTCAACAAATCCCATGAAAAGACCAAAGCCAATAGTACGGTAGCTTGTCTCTCAACACCTTC
>NTHP01000316.1:965180-1059056 GCA_003416845.1 Oplegnathus fasciatus | reverse complement strand
CCAGTGAGTATTTCTGGCAGCAGGATGTGAGATGGGCTTAAAATAAACTACAATGTGTGTATTCATGGTAAAGAAGGAACATGTCAAACAGTACAACATTACAGCTCATTTATGTGTATTTGGACAACAATGGTGCTCTATGGCACAGGGGAATAAGATATATCAGGCTTTAGATAACACTCTGAATTCTTCCTTACTTAGGTCCAATTCTTCTGATTGTATATCTACATCTGTCTGTTGTCACATCAGCCAAGCAACATGGGCAAACTGCGGCTGTTACTACTTATTTACATACTGGAGCATTAGTGTTGTGACGCTTGTGAACACGTCTTCAGACTGTCAGATGATGAGTTAAAATCAGAAATTTAGAAAGCAGAACCTCTTCATTATGTTGCTGTCAAGCTGATTCTTGTCTTGAATCACAAGGAATGCCCAACTTCAAACTTGACAGCAGCACAGTGAAAAGTATTGTATTATCCACAGGTTACGCCACCAACATGGGCCCTACAGCACATGTGGTCAGACCAGTTGAAGACCGAGTAGCTTCTGCTCACTCATTCTCTTGTTAGAGAGGGGTTTGATTGAATGGTTTGATCCAAGAGTAGAAAACTGCACACACTGTGCAAATCCGAGTTCTGAATGCATGGAAGGTAATGAGTTTAATGCAGGGCTTTACTGACAAAAGCCTACCATATAGTCTCAGCACAACCCTTCCACTGATACATAAAGGTTAAAAAAGTTAAACTATTGTGATACATTCATGCATACATGCAGGGTTTGTATTCACTGTAAAGAAAACCAAACAGACTTGTTTTTCTCTCTGTAAATCAAACTCAGAGCTGTATCCAGAAGGTTTGTGTAGGGGAACATTTACATTTGCTCTGCTTATATTGGAAAAAACAAACTGTAATGCTGTTGCAGGTTTAGGGACACGCAGATGGTCGACAGGGAGAGTTCAACCCAAACACAGTTTTTATTAATCTTTTCTTTCAGGAACAAAGTCATGATGAATACAAGCTAAACAACGTTTTGGCTTTCCAGGAGCCTCTGGTTTCTCTTTAGGCTTCAACACCTGCTGGAAAAAGACAGATATCATATAGATACAGGAATATTAAGGGTCAGTATACACTAGAAAAATACCATTAATATCTTAACTAAGTCTGAAATTTATGTCATGTTGTTGAGTCTTGGCGGTGTCCTTGTGGGCCAGTGGTCTAGCGTGCATACCATGTTATCGAGCCCATGTTTCCTCTTACTGTCTACTGTCAGCTTCTCATAAAGGCAACATGACAGAAAAATAATCTCCAAAAAACTACAGTTCTAGAGGTGACTTCTGTATTAGCTCCCTCTATGGATACCTTAGGGACTGTGCGAGTGACCATTTGAGAAAGATTTGGGAGAAAAAGCTCAATACTCAGATAACAAAAGAGATGTGGAGGATTCCTAGATGGACTCAGCTTCCATAAGTATCTGCAATTGGACCAGGGTCATGCAAATTAAGGTACTTCATAGAGCTCATATACCTCTGAGTAAATGCAGCAAGTTCAAGGCAGACTCCTTCTCATCATGTCCTAAATGCAAAATAGAGACTGGCACCCTCACTCACAGTTTGTGGTCATGGTCACGAGATTCAAAATTTGGCACAAGAACTGTGAGCAAGATCTTGAGTGTCGATGTCAGGTTGAATCCTTTCAAACCCTGTCTTTTTTGTGAAGGAAAGTGTATTTTTATAAAACTGGCTCACAGACAAGAAACCAGGTGGCTGGCACAGAGTTCTACTTGAACATGTCTCCCTTGACTTGATCTGACATACTTATCACATTCAAAAGATGATGTTTGCTTTAAAATGTGGTGTCCCTTCTTGTTATAGATCAGACCAGACATTACTTCCACCCTGATCAGGGGATTAGTTTTATCTGGTATGCCTTTGTTTTGTTTCATATACAGTATGTACAAATGTGTGTATGTATGGGAATGTGGGTGCCTATGCACATGTACTCATTAAGAATACATTTCTTTTTATTATCATATTTCTCTGAGGTTCTTTTTTCTCTTTTTCCCCCTTTAACTTGAAATATAAGGCATTGTGGTTCAGAGTTGTCGTGTCATGTCTTCTTTTTCCTTTGATATTCATATATTGTTAAAATCTTGTTGTAGCATCTATTGGGTATTTGAAGAACAGCATGTCAAGGCATCTCTGTACTTGGTTCAACCTCACCTGTGTTTATTTTAAACATAAATCACGGTCTTTCTCAGTGTGCAATCTTATGTTCTCGTGTTCAGTCTTGTGTTTTATGAGATGCACCTAATGGCTGATATGTGATAAAGCAACAAGAACATCCCCGGGCTTGGATTGTGCTGATTATATGATGTCAAACTGTGTCCATCTCAAACTTTAAACCTACACCAGCTGATCTTTTTGGTACTTGTGGGCAGCGGAAACAAGATGTGAACACAATCCAGCAGTTACAGAGCAACATTATCATTCATAGGGAGTTGTGTTTGCGGCCACCTGGCCAATCAAACAATATTGCAAGGTACACTCTGTTTTAGCTCTGTTTTGGTATCTACCAACTCCTGAGGGAGATATCTGGCTCTTTAGCTGCTGGATGCTCCACTATGTTTACCAGCTAGTCTCTAACTGTATCTATCTGCTGCTTGTTGCTGAGCAGGTATCGTACAGTAGGATTTTAGATGTTTTTCGCTGAAAACAACTGCCTGCTGCACCTGAAAACAACACCATGAGAGCGGTGAGAGTGAACCGAAACAGTAAAGTTGTGCCCTGGACAGCTAAATAATGAGTAAGTAAGGGGAGCTGCAGGTTTGGGTGATAATTTGCTGTAGTTCATCACTACCAGCACCCCCTTTCATATTGTAACATTGATTTCACATTGTCATTGATACATTGTTACAATAAATATATTGATGTGGCCACTTGAAAGACATTCTCTTCCTTTTTTGAGAAATTTCTGGTTTCCAAGACAGTGTCGAAACAACTATCGATGTGCCAATTGGCAGTGAGCAATGGCCATATCCTGGCACAACAAACACATCAACGTCTTGGCAGGCTGACGTGCGTCCCGCTGCCGCTGTTGTTGTGCTGGCAAAAAAAGTACAGAGTTTTGACATTAACAAAAGCTCTCCGACTAATTGGCTCTTATATATTACCAAGTTAACTGCCAGCGATTCAAATAGAAGCATTACAACCTTACACAGTCACAAACTCACTGACAAAGTGTAGCTTGATAGTATGAGGGGTGGCTGACTGACACATATTCCCCCGTAACTATCGATTCGGCTCAACTCGACTTGACTCAGGTTCTGGTGATACGTTTATCCGGTCCATTCATTTCTTATTTCTTCTGCTGCTGGCATAAAACAACATACACGCAATTATCAAAGTGAAGTAAAACACTCAACACCAACACATTCTATGAGTGTGCTCTGCACTCATGAGGCCTACAAGGTGCAAAACTCTATCTCAGCAACGCAAGACTTGAACTTCCTGGCACATTGGCGTGTGGGTTTACAGAAAACAATGGTACGTGTGGTTTGACGTGTCATACACCTGTGTTTTTTTCGCCTAATGTTTCCTCCTTTAATTCAATAAACTGCTGAGTGGTCTTTTTAAGCCAGCAGGGCCAGCCAGCTCCTCAGTCTTTGTACCATTCCTTTACTACTATTGCTAAGTTTAAACCTATATGTAGCTACACTCCCCTCCAAAAGTATTGGAACAGTGAGGCCAATTCCTGTATTTTTGCTGTAGACTGAAAACATTTGGGTTTGACATCAAAAGATGAATATGAGACAAGAGATCAACNTGTGTATCAGATCCAGATGTAAATACCTGGAAATAAAAGCTGAAATGTTGATCTCTTGTCTCATATTCATCTTTTGATGTCAAACCCAAATGTTTTCAGTCTACAGCAAAAATACAGGAATTGGCCTCACTGTTCCAATACTTTTGGAGGGGAGTGTACAAGGCAGTGAACATGACTGTTTTCCTGTTTATTGTAATCAAAATGTAAAGTGTGGGATGGCAGAACTTCCTGATAGAACCACAACAGCTCCAGAAGCACTAACTAAAAGCAAATGGCTCTTGATAACTCCAGGAACTTACCTGCTCTCACTCATCTTTTCCCTCAAGCCAGGTTAAACAGCACAAGAGATAGTTATATCTGCTGCTGTACAGCATGTGTGTAGATGTGTAGCATTTCCCACCCACAAACAAACAAATCCTTGGAACAGTTTGTCACCATTAGTTGAGATGCTAAACAACAATCCTCCATTTACCTGCAGGAGAAGCATTTCCTGTCAGCAGAAAATGATCCAATTTCAGCCACGTAAGCAGAAAAAAAAAGTTTTTCATTTATAATTTCAGAGAGAGTTCACTTATTGAGGAACTGGGGGATTTCAAACACAATGCAATTAAGCTGAGGAATTCCCAACTCGCTCTTTCTGTCAGTCTCTAGCTCTCTGTCTCTCAGGTTTTTTTCTCTCTCTTCTTCCTCCCTCTCTGCAGGTTCCCCAAAATGCAGCTGTCAGGAGCTGTATCCTGCCTCCACGGTGCAATGCATTATTCAGAGGGCCTAGATTTATCCTTTGATGTAGTTAAATTAAAATGACAGATTCTGAGGCAGGCTATACATCTGTGGCATCTGCAAAGTTGCACCCAGAAGCCATTTTGTCCCAGGATCCGCAGTGGTGGAGTTGCAAAGTTATCTCAAGCTCCTTGGGACTTGAGTCTGAAAAGTGAAAATGTCACAAACAAAACCCGCTAATCTAAAACAACAACTAAAAAGTTTTGAAATAGCTTGGAACTGTTAGCTGAGAGACGTGGATCCTGATAAAAGGGTCACATGATGGGGCAAAACTACACTTTATTCCCAGCCAATTTTAGTCGCCAGCTCTCCTGTCTGCTGTAATTACAGCATCCATCACACATAAAGAGGACTGCTGTCTACAGCTGACACCTTTAAGGCGGACATAGGAAGCACCGCAGCTAAATGGGCACTTTAATTACCCACTGCCAGTCTACCCAGATACACCGTGTGAACTTCAGGTCTCAGACTCACACATAAACACAGCCAAGCTTGTGCACATACAGGCATTCACACACACATACATGACACCCTCTTATTAGACTGATTATCACATGTTCACGCACGTTAAAGCTTCTTTTAAGCAGGATTTAGGAGTGACACTTTCCGCTTTCACTTTGACCAAACTTTGGAGCAGTGGAGTCAGTTTGCCAGCATGTCTGTATTATATATATCAATATATATCATTCATTTGAAAGTTGAAGAAACATTTTTCCCTTCCTGATTTGCTTCCACCGACTTGTACCATAGACTTCACATGGAGATGATGTCATACTCACAAAATTACTTTTCCGGGCTTCAGGAACGTTAAAACAAATAAAGTCTTAGTATTTTTAGTTCATAATATCAGAATAATAAGATTTTTTTTGGCATTCAATGTGTCCTATCAACAGTTTTACGGATCTTTTATAACAGCAGAATAGAAAAATGCTGCAAATGCTTTCATCATCAAGGTGAAACCATGAAAACAATCTAACATCCGCCGCTCATATCACCCACAATGCAGCAGCTAATTTAGCCTCAAGCCGCTACCCTCAAGTAGAGATGAGGAGTGGGCCAACAGACGCTGACTTAAGTGACATCACTTGAGGACGTTTATCAGACTTCATGCAGCTCCCTCTGGAGCCACAAAAGGTTTTATAAAACTTTCTTCACATATGCAGAAGTACTCCCCAAGACCTGTGAACAGACATTCATATGTAAAACTAGTTCCCCTTTAACTCAAACATTTTCAGGTTAGTGTAGGTAAAATTGTTCAACGGAGAATCACGTTTTGTTACGAGTACTAGCTTTATTGCCTTTCCTGCACTTATGGAGACATTTTAGAGAACATTTACGTCCTGTCAGATTATAATCACCCTCTTTACTCCAAGTTTGCTGCTCCTACTTCAGGTTTTATAGACCACCTAAAGAGAATAATAACCTGTACAAACACTTTTTTTTATCACAACCACAAAAAAATTACGAAATACACATTTTCAGGAACTTGTACTTGAACTTGGAGTGTTTTTTTCCTTTAACAATTGTGTTTTGGGGCTGTTTTCTACGTTGTCTATACTGTGGCTTCTCTATCTACATACACAAGCATACATGCACTGGTCATTGTATAGGTGCAGATATTCATACATACAAAAATACACGAATGCCTGCACTCACAAACACATCACAAACACATCTCAAACACATTCTCTTTCACACCAGATTAGTCTCAAACACAGAAATACGGAGACTTCTCAGATGTTTGTTACTCTCTATAATCTCCTGTGATGTTGTGGATAAAGCTGAAATATCCTTGCTGTTTGCTGTCCTCGCATCTGTTCTGCAGTACACTGAACACTAAGCCTTATGAAAGCATGTTGGATGGGTACGTACAGAGAGTTTTTCTTGCTACCATGGAGAGACGTGTTTTTGAACAGGAAAGCAATGAAGAGGCACTTGAACAACACTCTGTCTTTACATATTTCAAAGGGTATGATGGCACTTGTGTTATTTGCAGTTCGGTTTCCTATCTGTCCTTGTTATATCCTGAGGCTTCAGATGCAAGGGCAACTTTTCTTAAACATCTTATCTTGTGTCCTCATCTCAGAGGGAAAAAAAAGAAAAAGTTATCTTCTAAATCGCTTATCAGCCCTAAACCACTAAACTGTGGAGAAGCTTAAGGAGGTGGGACATGCCAAAAAAAGGAACCAATATACTAAAACCGTATACATTTTGTATTTAACAAAAATTATTTAACATCCTGCTTCAAATTCACAACACAGATGCTGTCTGTTGTACAATAAAAGCCACTTCACAGGAGAAGGTTGTGTCTTCCTCAAGGGAGGATTTAAACTACACCGACCTTTCGATCAGACAACGATCCTGTATTATGTGGGATACAGCTGCTTCTTTGTTTTTGTGATTAGGTCTGGGCCAAAACACATTATCTTATCTAAATCCAAAGCCAGAAGCCACACCTCAGTCTGTGCTCATTAAAAAAATCACTAGATGGCAATAAAAGCAATGGGTACATAGTGCCACCAATGTACTTAAATCACAAGAAGAAGAAATGCAGAGATCTGAAACTTACGACTTCATTTTATCTCACGCACCACTCTGCAGCACAATCAGAAGGAAAGAAAAGCTTTTAGAAAATCTAAATTACTACTGTGCTACTGCTACTTCGAAGTGGGCATCAGTATAAAATAATATAATAATAGCTCATTTATGACACGTGTTAACTGCTTCTTAAGACTGCTTCCCATAGTTCTGTGTTCTGAAAATGATGATGGTAAAGATACTGTACATCAGTCACTTTCACTACTGATTGGTTTGGGTAAAATACTTCCTCACCTGAAACCACAGAGTCTGCTAATCAAAAATGAGCTAGGCTACTTTTCCATTTATGTGGTGTGACTACCCAGCTTGCAATGCGAGTAACCATCTTGGAACTTTCCCTGATAACTCCCAAGTTATAACAACGGGTCTGCCAACATGGCATGAATTCGGCATTAGCAAGGCAATCAAAAAGAAAAATGATCAATTAAATCAGAGAACTGAGGACGATACCAGCAGTGAAATATACAGAAATTAACTAGAAACTAGACACAGCTGTGAGAAGCATACACGGGTAGCATTTTGAAGTATTTTTTCCAAAAAACATTACTCACACTTGTTTATCGTGATATTTGTGTTTTTTAAAATGCTGTGTGGTCCAAATTGATTTGTTTCTGTTCACTGCTTCCTAATCTCACTGTGGGCAATTTGCTTTGCTTACATTTATATTTACCAGGGACCATTAAAATTTTGAAGGAGACAAGCTCAGAGACAGCAGCAGATGCAGTCGTGCAGTTTTCCAAAGGATGGTTTATGTATTCTGTCAATGCTTAAAGTTATCTTCATTACCCAGACCAGGCCAAAAATCAATACTTCATCAGGGCTGTTTGGACCATGTCTGCAAGGAGCAGTGAGCGTGCAGATTTTCAACCACATCCATTTTTATAAACCTGTACGCCTTATAAACTCTCTCAGGACGCGGCCAAACACGCAATTCTGCAGAGGATATTGATGATTGTGTCAGGACTCCATTTGGATGTGAGGAGTTTATATGGAAGTTGCAAATACATCTAAACTAATAAGTAATTTAATTAATCTGGTAAGAATAAGCTACCTGAAAAGTGGGATAACATCAGTGCACTTTCACTTCAGCTTTCTACGATCAAAGGTTTGTATGTTGCATCATGGCAGAATGAATAATTTACTTAACTACAATTAGGAAAGTTAAATACCACACAAGCAAACAACTTGTTGAGGTAGACATGTTTTGTTGCATAGGCTCATAAGAATGACATAATTCACACATATATATTTTATATATTTGTTTTTAGCATAAACAGAACTACAAATAAACTGTGTGTTTCTTAACCTACAATTTGTGAGAAGGAGAGGTTGTCCGCACAGTGACATTTGCAGCCTCCCAAAATGTTCTGTTGGTGCAACACTTTGACCTACAAGGTCTTCATCGTCTTTCTTTTAGAACAGATCGGGATTAAAGACAGGACTTGTTAACTGAAGGTCCACTCACTAGCTTTTTCTGGACCTTTCAAGTCTCACGGTCTCCCTCGGCGGATGGAAGACTATGAGATGCAGTTCTTATGTCTGTTCACCGAGGAGGGCGGTGAGATGTGGTTGAAAGCTCCAGAAAAAAACTAAAAAGTGGACCTTGATTTAAGATATTTTTGTCATACTAAAGATTAAAGACTGTGTCAGTAATCTCAGTTCAGAAAACATAATTTACAGTATGGCTGTGTCAACATAATTTGTGTAAACAGTTAAAAAATAAGACATCCTTTTGCCATATATTCAGTTTTTGATTTGATTGTGGAATATCTTTATAATATCTTTATATCTCAACTGGTAACTTGAAAAACTTCAAATCAGAGGCTTTTGAGGCAGAGACCAGTCATAATGACGGGACAGATAACCTTGTGACGGCGGCATACTTTTAAAAAACAAGTCTCCTTTAATCAGACTGTTCAGTTTTACTGAGATCTGTATAGATGTACAGTCGAACCACCGCAAGCTTTTTCAACTAGCTCTGTTTCTAACCAAGATGTTGAGATATTATTCTGTGGAGCTCGATGGTGGAGCCAGACGTGAGATTTGTCACAGCTGTAAAGTCACAATTGTTTGGGTTATTTAACTTTTGCTCTTATTCAGGGCAATTTCCAGCACAGTGACTGAGGCAGCTGGGGGTTCTGTATCTTATTCAATGACACTTTGATTGGACACATGGCTGGTAACAACATAGACACAAATTACCAAAGTCATTATGTAAATACTGTTTCTGAATCAGTTTGAATGTAAATGATTTGGTCTTGTATCACTTATATCGTCCATACCATCACATCACATAAAAACTCTTCAAATCCTACTTGATTTATTGCACTTTGAGTAAATCACCAACACACTCCCTCTCTCCCACCTCCTCCACCACCCTTCACCCTCAGGCAACTTAAGACAATATACCAGCCCTGCTTTTTCACCAGAGACCTGCTTCATTGCCCCAATTTCCAAAAATATTAAAAAGTGATGTGGGGGAACGTGGGAGACATGAACACCATGCGCCGCCTTTGTTCCCCACACAACCCAAACACTGTGGGGAGCTTCAAACTCCCACACAGAAATCTTTTAAATCCCCATCTCTGCTTGTAGTGAACATACAGAAGATTGCAATGCAGATCACATATGCAGTAAATACACACACAGCATGCTCAGTCTTGAACACACTCTACTGTATGTCACAGGCATCAGATTGAGAAATGGAGATTATCATTCTTTTGATGGATTCCAATTGTAATTGGTGTTTTGGTAAAAACGGACTGTGTTGTATTCATGTCTGCAAATCACACTGAGCTAAACTGAGAGAAGGGAAGAGGAGAGGGAGAACACACGCACACACAAACAACCATATTCCATTGATGTAGACGCCTTCCAGATGTATGAAGGCGAGCAGCTGACGCCGTCGCTGCCGTCAAGTTTCTGTTCAATTCTGCAGCACTGCGGCTTCAAAACCCCCAGAATGCTTTTCTTTCCGAGCAGAGCTTTTAACTATTCCCTCTGACTGGTGTAGCACTACTCCCCTGCGGTGTCTTGGGATAGTGTTTCTCTTTTTTTTTTGTGAAGGAGAAGTGAAACCAAATGACGCAATGCAGCCGATCTTTTTCCACAGAACAAAGGTTGGAGCAGTGGCTTGCTGTCAGGGGCCCTGAGACACCCAAAGGCCCACAAGGCATCTTCAGAGGGCTCCCAGCCAAATCAGGAATCCACTACTGGAGTCCAAAGCTCCAATAATCAATATTTTTATATTGACAATTAATCAAATGACTCTGTGTAATGTGAAAGTTCTCAGTGACAAACCCACAGAGAATTATCACCCAACTCTGTGGCTGTACAGAGCTTTTTAGCCTTTTTTCTCTCTTTGTTTTGGTTTTTTGGCATGGTTCAGTCTCAACGCTCATCAGTCTCATTTCTAACTACAGCAGTCCGCAGTTTTCATCAAACAAGCTCTGTTAAACCCACTGTAGGCTGTCTACCCAGCACCAAATAGCAGATTTCTCCTGTGGAACAAGAGGGGCGTCATGTTGACCACACACGCTACTTGGACACAAGCTGTCTGATGCTGAAATACCCCAAATACCCCAGAATGACCCCAGGTTACAAGTGCATCGTAAGATGTGTGACAGAGCCTTTTTTTTCAGTGTCATCTTCAGAGAACCATATCACATAAACGATGTGTTGGCAATTTTGCAAAACCTGTTCATCTGATGACATCTTATGCTAAACTTCTTAAAAATTCTCGCTTTCCACAATATCTGCACATGGCAACTATGACACGGCTAAGGTTAGGTTGATTGTGGCCATGACAAATAAACTACAGTTAAGGTATGGTTAGGGCAACTAAAACACTTGTTTAAGGTTGGGGAAAGATATATAGCTAATAAAAAACGTTGTTTCACCTCCACCTCTACACCCTTACTTGCATCGGCAGGACACTGGATGTAAATCACGAGGTGTAGAATCGTCACATATGGATGTACAAAGAGAACACAATTGCAAGGAGAAGACAGAAGCCCCAGACGAATGTCTGAGTTTATATCAATCTTTAAAACACATTCAAGATTATGATGAATGATTAGCCAATGCATCGACTCGTTTCTGCCGACCTTATGGCAGCGGCCACTCTGAACAGCAGGGGATTTGCGGGTCTATAAGTGTAAAGAAATGTGACAATGATGGTGCAGGGAAACAAGCAGGGCCATTCAATAGAGATTATGTAGAGTTGTCCCTAATCACATATTGTAGCTCGTGTCAAATGCTGTGCTGACCTTATTGTTATTCTGCCAATAGTTTTTCCATTAATTCTGCAAACCTGAATGAAAAGATTTATTTGCCATTGTTAAGAAATCTAAATAGAACTAGAAGCAGGTCATTAGTCGTCCCCAAAGTAAGTACTAACATTTCTCAGCAACTTCACTTACTGAGAAGAACTGGATGTTTTTTTTTTTCCATTTAACTACAGCATATTTCAAGAGACCAGGCTGTAAAAGACAGACCACTTTCAAATTGTTTTAGATTGCGATAAGAATATAGGCAGCTTTCTGTGTCCTGAACTGATACCAATCCGTCCTGGAGATGATTGGATGATTTATTCTGCACTGAAATGTGACACCTGAAGTGCAGCTCTGGCTTAAGTGGTGTCTCTGTTTGTGAGGAAGGGGACTGCAGAGAGGAGGCTGGTGTGAGTTTGCATCGAGGGAGATTGACTTTAAAGCGTCTCTGCGTTTCCGGGCGGCCTCATCGGCTGCTGAGATTTATGGCTTGTTGAATCTTAACGAAGGAGGAGCCAAACAACTTGGAGATGTATTTGTGTCAAATAAACCTGGAAACTCTCAGTCTGCAAAAGAGGATGAGAATTATAGAACATAGAATGGTTCCATACCACGGATAGTGGTAGTTTTGAAACTGAAACTGCCAAAAGCCTAAATTCTGCTTTAAAATTCAATTATTTTGTGTAAAAACTGCAGGAATTCAGTGTGTCTTAGCCTTAGAAACAGGAAGATGGGAGTCTCAACAACACAATTCTTGGTGAAGTAGTATAAATCCATCAGGACAAGGGCAGCGCTTTACCATTTGCCTCTGATTCACCCATTCATACACTCCCACACACCTATACATGCAAGGAGCAACTTGACGTTCAGTGTCTTGCCCAAGGACACTTTGAGATGTGGACAGAAGGAGCTGGTGACCTGTTGAGCCACAGCAGTATCTTTCTGCTTGATTTGCAGAGTATGAAGTAGTGGGGAGGAAAGTCAGCACCTATCAAAGGAAAACAAGGTGGGCTTTGTTCAAATTATAATCCTTTTCTCAAACTTTAACTGTTTTAGTGAGAGTTATTATCTGTTAACGCAGCACACAGAAAAAGTATCGTTGCTATGGTTACCTGCAGTTTAATACACCTCGCACACAGATTTAGAGTAGTGGCGGAACTGTTGTGCTGTTATGAGAATTGAACCACCACATACCAGCCAATCAGAAACTAATATAATGACCCAAAATTAAAAACGGACTATTCCTTCTTCACTTGGTGTAGTTATGCTCAGTCTATACAAAATGGCAGTGGCAATAAGAAAGAAACTTGCTCATGATAATAATTAATTTTGACGTAGTTCTGGCATGTTTAAGAAAAGGTGTATTTTCCGCAGCAGGTTGCTTAATGAGCAAACATGTATGACTTCTGTGCCTTGATTAAGTTAATTTCTGACTGTCTGATGCATTCAACTGACTAAAAATCATCCTGCCCTTTTCCTACAGAATAGTCCATAAATTTCCTCTTGGGCATTGCGACAATTTAAAACCTCTATCTATCTACGGTCTAATTAAATGCACGTTAAATGTGAGCCGTGCTAATTAAATGAAAATCCAATATTGTTATTTACTTGTTGTGAAACTGGTTTATGTGTACTGAAATGCCAACTTGGTGTGGAAAAGATGCACTCCACGAATGTCACAAATGCCAGAATGTGAAAGTTTGCTTTCCAAAACGTGTTTTGCCATTAAGAGCGAACTAAGTGTGCAGGCGGAACTGGCAACAACAGTTTTGTGACTATTGCCGTTTTGTTAGAGTACTAATTAGAATGCAAATCAGAGGATGTTCTGCCAGCAAAATGTTCTGTCGCCACATCCTGCAGACAAAGAATACACTTTTTCAGTCATTACGGCTCCAATCAGTTGTGGAGCTGACGAGGAATAAAACATGATTAGAATGCAAATGGAAGTAAGTGTTTCTTTATCACACAATGTGGGCTAAATGATGAAATGGAGGCTGATAGGAAGAGTTCAGCTCCAAGGTACGAGTGCGTACGAATGTTCTTTACTTCTTTTACGTTTATTGTTTAAAATCTAAATATCATTTAATAATATGGCTCATTGCACTTCACGGACATCTACTGAATGTTATTTCAAGTCATTCTTTGGTGCATGTTGTCCTAAATTTGATTAGTTTATTGCTTTTATAATGAGTGCTTTGGTATGTATTCCATATACATATATAGTTCAGCACTATAGAGTCCACAAATAAATAAATAAAAGAAGGAAAATGCCCCATAGTTTTTGAATATCTATGCAGCAGTATCTAATACCTTTGAGGCTCTGCAGCTCTTCAACCACCTCCACACTGAATTCAATCTAATAAGGCATTGATTAGACTGAACTCGCCAAGAAAACACAGTTGTGATAAAGAATTAAGGTTATTCTGCCAAATACTGATTGATAACCCCCTCTCCTTGGTTATTGTTCTGAAATTCTGGAATTAAATCTTAAAACAGTAAAGTTTGGTTTTACAAAGAATGAGAACTGAAAGTGTTTTTTCCAAGGCTGAAGATATCCAGTATAGTAGCATACGGGCGACATAACACGGCTCTGCTCTCTTTCTCCCTTCTGTAACCCTCCTTGCCGACGTGGCCCCTCCACAGGCCTCTGTAAATAAAAATGTGTTCTTAGTCAATCTTCCTTAAAAGCTAAACAAGCAAAGGCAGAGGCCAAAGGGTAGTATTGCTTTCAATCATCGTGTCTCAAGAGTTTTTGTGCTATTTACTGAGGGCTGAAGGTCAAAGGGATATCGATGTTACACAATCAGGACTTGGAAATATTTTGGGCAAAGTGGAGGCAGCAAGAGAACAAGTTTTTGAAATTGCACTCAGGACCGAAGACCGAGCCATGAGATGAGAACAACATTAATATTGATGCTGATTAATGATTAACGAGGAAGGTAAATTACATTACGCTATTTCAGCTGCACTCTTTTCAAAATAATGTTCATGCTCCTGTGCAACCTTTCAAATTTAAAGTTTTGTACTGTATTATCTTGCAGGAATTAGCATTTGTCAAATGTAACTTGAACTAATAAAAATAAATCTGCTCTGTGTCTGTAATCTAATGTACAGTAATGTAATGAAATGTAATCTCATTGTTCATTTGGATTACATGAGTCTTCCTGTTATTGCCATAACGACAGGACTGTAATCACTGTGAAGCATTTAATCTCATCTCATTTCGTATTATTATAGACTGTATAATAAGATTATATACGACGTCAAGCTTTGCGCTGTTGGTCATGATGGCAGAGCTCTGTTCGAGTTGGACGCTGTTACTTGAATGTTGAAATTACTGTCTGACAGTTTATGTTTAGGTCCAAATAGCACAAAAACTATAACAGACATTTAAACATGTAGTTAAAACATTTATGACTGCAGCCAGAAGAAAAAGTAAAGTAGTGAGAGTGAAGCAGCATCTTTGAAGGTGTTTTGGAAGAAATTAATTTCAAATTTCAAATTCAAAAGCAAATCTATAATCACCTCACTCTGCCTCATTGTTTGTGGTTCTGAGTAAAAAGTGACATTTCTCATGGGCAATAATTGTCTTTCAGATTTTTACCCTGATGATGGGTTCATGTCTTCAATAAGCGCAAACAATCTTTGAATACATGCTTAACCGACAACGCTGTTTCTGTTTTTTCATCTCCAATAATAGTAATTTCATTTTATGTAGTGATTTTACATTGTGTTGTTAAAACAACGTTGTAAGAATATACTTCTTATCACAATCTTGTAGAATTTAGAGTTTAGAGTTATTAAACAGTCTCAATTTAATACAGATGCCTCTATGTGACTTACATAAGCAAACGAGACCAACAACGAGAAGACTGGCTATTTCTATTAGTTTCTAATAGTTATTCTTAATGCCTGCCACCGGGTCCGATTTTCCCGCGACATCAGACGAAACAATGCTGGGGTTTGCTCTGGCTGAATTCGAGTTGCTTCAGCTGCTAACTGAAGGTCCGTCTCCGGAGCTGCCGCCCGCTGTCCACCCGGGGAATTAGTCTCCTTGCAGCGGGGAGTGAAACGGAGGGAACATATAACCATAATAACAGTAGGTGAAACACTACCGCCTTTGACCACAACACAAAATGTAAAGTTCCACAGAATTTGTCCTTTAACTCTAAGGTCGCAGATTTATTCTCCACTACAGCCAATGTTTGTGTTTACATGCACGGATAGTGGCTGAGCTCTGGATACGGTGGTATTCACGGTTTGGCTCGAACCTTTGATACCTTGCAGTTGACTCTTCTTGTTGCTGTGAATGAACCATTCAACAGAATGTGCCTGTTCACAGCAAAAACGTCAGCCAGCAAAAGGTTGAGTTTCCAGCCACCCACCCTTTGACTGAGATTACCTCCAATAGAGGGGAACAAAATGATGAACCCAACAGTAACAGCAGTGACTTTACTGGCTGAGAGTTTGTTGACTTTAAAATAATGTTGTGCGAGTCTGAGGTTGCACAGATGGTGAAAAAAAGCAAAGTGAAAGAACTGATGTTTCCATGCAACCTGTCAAAAACATATATATTGAAAAATGTACTTGGTACACGTTCAGTCTAATGCAGTCCAACACAACACCCTCGTAAGAGTTTCATTCAACTTACTATAAACCTCAGGCATCAAAGTTACCCAAGAGTGGACAAAATATTCTATATACTATAAATATAGTCTAGTAACTCAATGTAAAATGTGATGTATCATACAATTATTTAGAATTTATGGATGCACTACCCTCCAGGATGTATGAAGTGTATAATATATATTGTAAGTTGTTGTATATGATAATACTGTATGTGATTTATTTTTCAAAATTACATATAAGCTGTTTTTCTTACAGTCAGATTATGGTTAATATGGAACTTATATAGTCAATATATACGTAATACAGCTGCGTACACTAATTGCAATGAAAACATTTTATAAGACCCTCAAATATAATTATATTTCATAAAGTAATCAGTTCAACATGGGCATTATCCTGGTATCTTAACCAGGTTTAATTAAATTACTGTATGAGCATACTTCTGTTGCTTTACCTGTTTTAATGTTGACAGGCTTTGAAACGTGACATGCTTTTTGTGTGTGTGTGTGTGTGTGTGTGTGTGTGTGTGTAAACGCCGCCAATTTGTCTGTTATCAGTAAACGAGAATTGTCCATTAGCAAAGCACATAATAACTACCTGCTGACTCATTACATGCTCCCCACAGAGCGCTGCAGGTTATTTTAATATTGTATCTATGCTTTAGCTCCCACAGAGCCCAGGGTCGTTTTGGCTACTTACAACCCAGTTTTAGTAAATACACTTACGTAATCAATGTTGAATTGCTCAGTGGGTCTGCTTTTTACTGTGCCACTTAAAGACTTAAAATGTAAATGACAATAAAAGAAGCTGTTCATCCGTACAGCCATTACAAACCGACATAACAACTGCAGCATTCCCCTAAGTTTGTTTTACTAAATGCAATGTGAACTTTTTGTGCAATCGGAGGGTTTGAGTAGCAAAATGAATTAGAAACATGACTTAAATAATCAATCAGCAGGTTAAATTGAAATTTAGTTAAGTGATAGAGAACCAAGCCTGCATGTCTTCACATAGTTCTTTTTGACATCGCTTTCACTTCAGTGACGGGGTGTCATCTTCGACTCTCAAAGGCGAGCGTGAGATCAGGGTGTTTGAGGAGTGTTGGACTCGCCTGTGGCTCTGAGAGTTCAGGGTGCCTCCAACACTCGACACTCCGAAACCTCGAACTGACAGCACACAGCAAGTGACTTGAGTTTGCTGCCTGCTGCCATTGCAGGAATGCCAGTTCTCTACATGCAACAGACTGGATGTTAGAGCAAAGCCAGGTACGGAAAAAGACCACAAAGATGTTTTTCAAAACAACTGAACTCCTGCAAAGGTTACATTCATTCACTATTTTAAATTACCAACATCCATTCTGGGGGAAACCATAGCCCTGTTTACACTTGACATTTTAAGTGTCTCGTATCCAAATAAAATCCACATGCAATTTAACACGCTTTTGTTTACACTTAACCACATATATGTGTCTCTGTTAACCTGAAGTCTGATGGCATTCCATCCTGGTTTTCCCAGGCTTCATGCAAATCAGGCCCATGCACAGCACCTGAAGCTATTTGATAAATGCCAAATATGCAAGAAGATAAATGACTTTATACAGCTAGTTAACAACTGTCCATAAACTAACACAAACACACGGATCAATCGTGTTTATGGACTACGAGCTGACAAGCTACTTAATGACGTGATTAAACTTGGGAAGAGCAAAGCTTACAAATGCGCCTTAGGGTGCATGCATTTAGACCTCCATAACATCTGGCTAGAATGCGCCTCAAACCACCTCCCATCGGATTTCAAATCCATCTCAAATGCTTCTTGGCTGCATTTACACTTACATTTTTTGATATTCCACAGTTATCCGACCAGCCTAAGACACAAGAAACGACTAAGTGTAAATTGTGTCAGAACTGTTGTTCAGATTATACTGTGTCAAACACAATGCTCATATTGTATGTTTCTGCAAAACATTTATTGCCAGTGTTTTTCAATTAAGTATTCCTCCAATATCTGCATGGGGAAGCTAATGTGTGCACAAGGTTAAGCAGCTAAAACTTGGTTCAGATTAGTAGGTTATGGTGTAGCAAAAGAAAAAACAAAAAAACCCCTGATCTTCTCACCTTCACTTTTGTCTGTATTATATAATCACACTGTCTCCTGCATGGGCATGAACATTGCCATTAAAATGAAACGACTACTTAACATAGTTGCATATGCATGTAATCCAGGGTTGCTCAAAAATTTAGATCAGGAAAGACACTTGAGACAGTATGTGGCAAGCAGCATGCATGTATTAAACATGCATGCAGTACTGCAGTAGGAGACAGTCTAAATACAGTTGGCTCTACTCTGACATTTGGGGGTGGTGCCAAAAAAAACAGAAGCGTTCTGGAGATACACCCCCTGGACCAGAGATGGGGCTCGTAAATTAGGCTAAGTAAAGCATTAAATACACAAGGCAGAGATGTGGTATGAGGAGGGAAGCCCATAACAACAGAGGAATGATTAACAGGTGTGCTGGAAAATGGTAGGTGCCTTGTGCTTGAACTTAAAGATCCTTGGCTATACCTGAAATGAGCATGTCATAGCTCAGCTTAGTGCCCTAGGAATCATGTTCATAATGGACAATGGACAAACTTATAATAATGTTTGTGTTTTTATTAACAGTAATCTTCATCCTTCCTATCCTTAACCGTACTGTAGTTGCCATGCACAGATATTGTAGAAAGTGAGAATTTAAAAAATGTTGGCATTCGATGTAAATGCCACAGAACATAATCAGGGTTTTTTTTCAGAATCATCCAAAATCGTCTGCTCTTGTCTGGCGTCAGGGTCGCACAGCTACACGGCATGTGTCCCAGACAGGTGACTGGCCAGCAGGAGTCAGTCCAAATCATTCTTCTCAGCCACAGCAAAAGAAGAAAAAGTGAAACCTCTTTTCCTTTTGGTTTCCTCCAAAGCATCACAGAATGGCCAGATTGGTGAACACAAGTGCTGTGTGGAGCTTTGTGTTTATACCTGACAGAATAAATGGGCAAAGAGTCTCTTTGCCATTTTGAATAACCAACTTTTAACATGCCCAAAGCAACTTAGCAAAACCCAAATTAAAATCTTAATTATTTCAATACTTTTATCAATGACTTCAGCCATTTTTCACACTGAAGTCAGAATCAAATTTTTCAAACATTTTGGAGTGAATCCTCAGAGGAATTTCTGAGAATTGGTTCTTGTTGGTTTAATATATCTAATACACTGCAGCACTGCCAAGGCACAATTTCCAAACTGCTGTAAGATAGCAGGGTAATGACACTTTTTATTGTTGAGATTTATTGTACTGGTGTAATATTCCTCAAAACGATTTGTTCTGAAATGAACTAGCTCTGCTCAGCACAAAACGAGGGGGTACTGGACAAAGAAATGCCCATCAATATACACATAGCTACTGGCATTTCATCTCATAGGCTATGCAAACCATGCAGCCTGCAAGGGAAAGAACTGCCTTCGAGAGAGAAACAGAAAGAGAGAGAGAGAGAGAGAGAGAGAGAGAGAGATTACTGGTTTCCTCTCTCTTTGCAGCCTCTGTCATTTCCCATGACATGAGCTTTTTTAATGGATTTTCTCATCTTTGTATGTGAGGTAATATGATACGTATTCATCTGACTGTGACTGGCACCACATGGGGCAGGGGACTGATGGAGAGGTTGCTCATGTGCAAACATAACATGATTTTGCCTGCAACAATCACAATACTCCAATCCTTCCTGTTCCTTGTTTCATTCATGGTGCAGTGTCAGAGCTCAGGTAGCATCTCCTTTCCAACTACGGTATATCCTGCTGTTATTGTTATTTCTTTGCTCCAATATGTATTTGTATGTATTATTGTATAGTTTTGCTGTAATATAAATATGAGGGGCTTTACTGCACAACGTCACGCTTGTTGCCACCTGAAATTTGGAAAAATAGAGGAAATGAAGAGAATAAATGATTTGCGAAATGAGAGATTTATACATGATCAGAAACGTATAAATTCATTAATGCGCCCAAATGGATGACAAAATGGTAAATAGTTGACTTTCCAAAACAAGGTTTGATTTTTCACTTCAACACTTAGACAATTGGAAACAATGTATGGGGTTGATGATAAACATACTGTATACATATAATTTAAATTAAAAGTATAAAAGCGGGTTTACCTGCTCCCAATGGCCACTCTTGAAGGCGGGGCAACGTATCCTCCCGCTGCATCCCGATCTCTTTATAGGAACTCGTCTCTCCTGGAAGGCATTCGTCGTGTTGGACTTACTAACTATCATAGCTCTGCACACGTAGCTAATTGCTGTGTAAAGTGGGTGAAATTGTTGGATTGTCTTTCTCACAAAGTTACATCCCCCCAATTCGGTCGTCTGAAAGCAGGTATCGGACTGTTGCATGATCTGAAGCAGTATATTTGAAACACACTGAGGCCTATGTTGCAGCCGCTTTTGTACGTGTGGATCACCTGGCAAATACAGTACAACTTGGTCATGTGATAATATTTGGACAGTGTGGACCCACATAGCAGATCTTTAAATGCAAGTTCAAAAGACTTCATGAAAGTTCAAAATGCAAGTTCAGAAGACTTCAAAGGAAACTGCGGCAGTTTCTGTTTCTTCATATTAAAGTCAAGTTCTTCTCTTAAAGGGGATGTGGCAAGCCTGATGAGAGTACCAGTCCACAGATCATTTCTAATGTCAGAGACACAGAAACCCAGTCAGCAGGTAGGAAGAGAGTGAGAATTAAAATATTCTTCATTATCTGGTCTCATTGCTTTTGTCTTTGCTGAAATAACTCATTTAGAGGCATGACTTAAGGAGGAGAAAACAACACAACCTTCAATATGAAGTTAAACATATCACCAAACGGTTACATTTGTATTAAGCAAGAGCCAACCACTATAAACTTCTCTTATTTTATCATTTGGCTGGTGGCTGGTATTCATTTTCCATCTCTGACCATGTTACTGCAGCTGGCCTGTATGGATCTAATCTCTTTGGGAGCTGCATTTGGAGACTTTAATGTCTGTTTCTTGGGGGGAGAAAGAAGCTTGGGGCAAAGGGAGATAAGGGAAATACATTCTGATTCACTCATTCTGATGAAGGCATAATTGAGTCCATTCAAGGCTTTTAGGGGGCTCAGATATAACCACGATGCCTGGAGACGTCTGTGTAATATCACATTAGCCTGAGTGCTGGGAGAGCAGCCATTGCTGCTTGTGCCTCAGACAGTCAGGGAGAATTAGTATTTGCATAATAATAATGCTTAGCTTTTGTTGACCTGCACTGAGGACTAAATGTGCGGGGTTTAGCACATCAGCACAACTCAGTGTTGTGCAAATTATCAATTGTGTTCCTGAGTGTTTCCTGTGGTTATTCAGAAGAATAGAATAGAGAACAATTTAATCCAACCACAAGACCACCATCAAGAAAATCATCAAGACACAAGAAAACAAACAGCATAAAAAACACATGGCACACTTACGGCACAGATGCTCTGCATACAGACTTAATAACTTAACTGGTTGACGTAAACGCCAAAGGGTGGAGCTGTCGCTTACATTTTTTTTGTGTGCAAGCTAGGAATGTCACTTTTTCACAAAGTTGAGTTGGAACAAATTCGAACTAAAACATAATTTGTTTGAATTAATGGAAGATCCAGGGTCAGTTTTCCTTTTTTACGGTTGTTCGAATTATTAATCATACTACGGGCTAAATTATAGTACAAATACGATAATTACTGTACACCTGGCAATGCTGTTCAGTATAGTCTTATATTTCCCTGTGTGGCAGTGGACGTTGACCCACTCGTTTCTGGGCCCTCTGCTGCCTCACTTGGGTGGCAAGCTAGCAGATGAGTCCTCAGATTTGTTGTCGTTGTTGAGTAAAGCAGCAGTCTTATCGTTTTTTTGATAATTTTGCCATCTGCGGAGAAGAACCGAAAATACTTCCATGCACGGTTTCTCAGAAGCTTCGGTGTTGTGATTATCAGATAAGCGCTGCTTTGCTCACTAGTGTCCTCCTCCATTTTTATTGATTAACTTAGTTTACTTATAGGTCAATAGGGCATGCAATAGGTCAAGATGACAGTGAATTTTAAGAATGCCGTCTGCTGGACCACACGGCAAACTACTTCAAATGGTCTGTTGCACTTCTCGTGTATATGTTGAATTCAAACAGGTCATTACAGTTCAAAAATTATTCTTTCCCATGTTCGAAAGAATGTTCAAATAACTAGGGCAGTAAGAGGGCAACTGCAGGACAGGTGTGGAGTGACAAGGGGTTCATTTCAACAGTGGTTTAACAAGCTCTCATTCAAGTCCCCTCAGAACTCCCCATCAGGGGAATCCCTGTCGCCCTCTTAAGTGACATTGCAAAAGTGGACATCTTAGAGATCGACCCTCTCAAGGCCACGGGAGAAAGTGAACAATATTACCATATACAGTATATTACCCAGTATATATTGCATGGTAGCAAAAACCAGCATCAGTTGATATTAACACTTTAATTTACATTGTGTTTTTGTTCCTGTGTTTTAAACAACGCTTCTTTTGTTCAGAAAAGTCTAATATTAATACAGTTTATTTTTATCATTATTGGAGACAATGATGAACTCACCTGTTGATCATTTATGGTGATCATATATTCAATGAATAAATGATTGTAATATGTAACTATTATTATATTTTTAAAATAAAGTTCCAAGGGGAAGTGAAGGAGGGCATGAGAAACGCTTTATTGAAATGCACTGCAGGCTAAAGATAAAACTTGACTAAGCTGTTAACATTCGCTGAAAATGTTACTGAATTGACCAACAACAAAAACACATTTACACTCAACACAACACTCTTTAGGGGGTTACACATCTACAGAATATAACTTATATATATCATAATTTGTATTACTTTAGATATTTGACATGATATTATACATCATTTGCACACAACCAATTCTAAAATGAACCTCTAACAGTGCATGGCAGCAAAGCCTCTAAAGGAAGTAACTGTACTATAAATATTCACCACATTTAGAAGATATAATGAAATTCATCTCCATGGGAACCTCCTTATATAGAAATACTTTCTAGTAGAGGCATTGGGGAAAACACTTAAAATCCTTTTCACAAATATATGTCAATCCCTTTGTGATGAAATTGGGTGCTTGCCTTGGCTTGCTTAAAGAGACTCTCTTTTCAATACATGCACAGACCTTAATGAACGATGGCATCTATATCAGCACAGATGATTTTACACTTGATGTGTGTGCACAAAATCCCAAGGTTTTCAATGTTTATTCTAGTTTTATATTAAGGAAGATCTACCATTTATGGAAGGAAGGAAGGAAGGAAGGAAGTGGTGAAATCAGTAATTGTAACAGCTGAATTTCCACCCTGTCAGGACCTCCATCTCATTTAACCTCTGATATCCTCAGATAGATTGCTAAATTACACTGATAGTGTCTGCAGGACCATGATTTAACATTTTCAGCTTGTGAGAACTATCAAATCTATTTTATCTTTAAAAAATATCCGATTCATAAGTCACAAGTTTACAAGATGATACCCAAAGTGCTCGAGGATGACTTAAAATAAAGAGCTTGCATTGCTCAAAGATCAAACAGGCTAAACCTGGCAGGAACAACAGATTGATGCAGCTCATTACCGTACCTACCTGTATCATCCAGAAACCACATCAGGGTCAAAAGTGTTTAAAGTGAGACTGCTGGTAACAGATTGTTTTTGTATTGCTGACGGAAGGTAATATACTAACCTTACTGACCAACATGCTACATGCTGGAGCTCTATGGCACATACAAATCAGCTATATCAGGCTTTGATACACAGACTAGACTTGTTGGTAAGATCGAGTAATTGTTTCTTTTCATGGGATTTGTTGACAAGAAGAAAATAAGCTAATTAAGTCACTTTAGGAAATAAGTTGTCAAAGATGTAACCTGGACATGCCGATAGCACACTTTATTTGCACGACCATGGGACCAGAAATAATTGCAGTGCTCAGATCAGCTTTTTAAATACATTCACATGCAAGTGCTACAATATACAATATAATATAGATCACTTATATGAACTGATTTTAGAAAGGTGGAGTTGTTTTAAGCGGCAGTATATAAACTAATATAATTCACTGACTCAGTGACTGATTGTTTCTTTACTTTGTAATATATGTTGTATAGACAAAAATTAACATGTAATTTCTGCTATTTAATGAACTTTTACTAGTTTCTGATATATAATTTGTACCTTATTTTAGCCAGATTTGCAAAATAACTGAAGGACAATATCTCTCTGGTTGTCTGAATTTTAGAGTGCTGAGTTAATTAATTAATTACTTGTATTAAATGACACAACCACTGCAGTCGTAAAAGCTGCAGTATTTGTAGCCTTCTCCTTTTTTTGTGGGTTCATCTGTTTTCAATTTTAATGCTTTATGTTGTCTAGTCTCTCACTCTTCGTTTCAGCACTAATGGCATACATTAGCCACCATGACAAAGCAAGCTATTCATTTCTTTCATATTGTAAAGAACATTAAAATGCTACTCAGAAAGCCCAGTGACCACTCAGGGTACTGTGGGTACTATTATCTTTTATCTGTTAACAAAAAAAAAGAAGATATGAAAAACACTTCAAGGTTACAAGCAAATCACTACAGTGTAAATAATTAAAAAAACGAGGGCGTCTGGACTACTCTACAGATACTGTATTAGTCCTGGTGTACTAATGGGTGAAAGTTGAAAGTAGGTTATTAAAATCTCACTTCTGTCTTTTGAAAATGGATGGCATTTCTTCCAGTGTGATGGCAAATCATTCTCATTTGCCTTAGCGCCACATTCCTCTCACTTGTTTCAGTGTATGCTCTGGTAACGACGCCGACCTTCGCAATGAGCTGAGAGTCACGGTGAGCGAGCTTCGCCCTCATTAGCAGCCTGCACTCGCTGTCTGCCGGTCGTCTCACCGGTGAAAAACAAGCAGGGCAAGACACATCCTCCGAGGCGGCTCGGGTGAGAGTGTCCCTGCACGCTTTCTCTGTCCCCCAAGCTCGCCCTTGTCCCTTCCTCTGAAGCCTGAGCAGGGACAAAAATGTCAGCAACACAAGGTGCTAGACAGGCCTTCGCCATCTCTGTGAGTTCTGGGTATTATTTTCTGCTCATTAGGAGGTATAACAAGATTTCACCCTTCTGCCCAAATCAAATAAAGGCTGCTTGATGATAGCCTCAGTGACCTTAAGGCTCCTAATGAATCTGACAGGACAGCATTCCCGCCACCCCTATCTGTGTGTGTGCTCGACAGTATTTGTCTGGCCTTGGTGGACATCCTGCTAGTGCTCCCTGGATTCTATGTAGAGCGACCTGCTGATGCACATGGAGAGGTAGGTGTGAAAAAAACATTATCGATAACCTATATAGATTCTCATTAAACCAATTACCAACCAAATTTGTATTTTAGTGGCTTCAAGGGGTAGAACAGAGAACAA
Organism: Oplegnathus fasciatus; assembly: GCA_003416845.1. NCBI lineage: Eukaryota > Metazoa > Chordata > Actinopteri > Centrarchiformes > Oplegnathidae > Oplegnathus > Oplegnathus fasciatus. The sequence goes on along the minus strand of NTHP01000316.1, from coordinate 1,033,437 downwards.
CTTGAATTTTAAAGCTGCCTTTATCAACCACTGTGGAACTGGCGACCTGAGAGACAAGGACTGCCACACTTGTAATCGCCAACATGCAAATCTGGTGCCATGTATTATAACTGCCTGACCATTATGAGTTTCTATTTTTGAAAAATGTTACAAAGGATATATTTCAATAGGAATTGATTTGATATTTAAAATAACATTTGTCTTTTTACGACATTGGCAGTGATTACATTAGAGTCACAGGGTAAGTAAAAAGAGGTGAAAGAACAGAGGAGCGTTGGAAGGTTGATTAACTTTAAGTTTTACTGTTTTTTTTCCCCTAAAAACTCATTCACTGTAGAGATTTGTACAAATTCTTCAAGGACAGTTGTGTTTTGCTCCTATTCACTCATTACCATCTTATAGTACATGTAGACAAGCTAGCAAAGCTGGCAAAAAGTAGCCTCCTGACACATATAATTCAAGTTTGGCACTGTAGCATCACCTTCAACATTACACCTGCACGGTACACTTTTCCTCCTTTTAGCATGCACATAAATTCTTGAGCTCTCAGTTTGTTTTCCTGTAAAGCACATCGTAACCTCTGTCTGGAAAAGACCTATGAAGTTTCCTTGCCTGCGCTCATTACATGGAATCTGAGTTAGTAAAAGCAACTGATTAATTCGACTTAAAAAGAACACATGAAAATTGTATCTTTAGTCCGTCTTTGATTCTTAAATATAGTCATGTTTTAGTTTTTGGTAAAATATGACAACATTTGCCAAACATGCTGTATTTAGCCATTTCCAATGTTAAAAAAGACTGCAAAAAGACTTTGAAGCTACAGCTCGTCTTGCTGAAAGCTGTGGATTTTGGTGTCCTCAAACCCATTCACATAACCTTTGTGTCTCTGTGATTTTGATATGAAACGGGGTCATGTTGTCTACCTAAATCTCAGGATGGGGTTGTTCATTTCCAGATTGTAATGTTTAGTGAATGGAAAAAGTGCTCATTATTTTTCATCCTTGTTCAGTGTTTTTCATCACACCCCTGCTTACGTTTCAGGCCTGACATAATTTGGTTAAAGTGATGCACCCATTTACTGCCTGCACACTGCGTTCTGCCACAGTCTTCCATTTTGTCGAGCAGATGTTTCTGCCTGGATGTTTTGCACCGCGGGATGGGTCTGACAAATACAATGAGGAAGAAAGCAGAGCCAGAGTGTACGAAATTATCAGCATCTGCAAGGTGATGCTGTGAGTGCTGCCCTCTTCATCAGATGTCTGCACTCCAAAATGTCAAGCTTGCAGGTGTTAATGTATTCAAACACTTTTGGAACATAATGCACTGTCCACTTTTATTATGTTGCTATTATGTTCTTCATATTTTGGATCCTGAACAAGGACCAAAATGTGTATTTTAGTCCCCTGACAAATCATTGTTACTGCCTTCAGCATTTAACTGCTGATCTATTTAAGGGTTGCAAATAATTGTACTGACATGTTTTTCTATTAACCAAATGTTGGATTAGGCTGTATGCACAGCACAAACAGCAACTGTCCATGGTTTAGAAACGATAACAACAACTCGACATTTTAGAAAGTCAGTGAACTTTTTTCTCCAAGTTGATATATTGAGTTTAGAAATCCAACACTTATGACTTTCTTTTGCACACCTGTGGCCCACACAAGTTCTCTGAAAGCCCACACAAGCTGTGGTTAAATATTAATCATTTCTATTAAAGCAATACGAGGGTGTAGCAGGCAAACAAAGGCAAACCTCTGCTGTGTTCCAGATTGATCATTTTAATTAAACTGGCTTGGGGACAAAGGCGCCTCAATGCATCATGGGGTAACGGGTTATTTGTTATCCGCGGTGAAAGCTTTATCGAGGCCTGTGGTGTGTATGGAAATCCTGCTGAAACTATGTAGCTTTTTCACAAGCTGTCCTTTCATAATTTTACCACATGAAGTTCAGAGTTTGGAAGGTACATATTTACATGTTTGGTTTAATCTTTGTTGTATCTACGTTTCTATTCCCCTGAAAGAACTTTAAATTCTAAAAAAAGTTTCTATAGTGTTTGTTAGTTTGGCCTTTTTTCATGCATGCCAGGACTATTTCTGTCTTCTTCTGGGAATCAGCCAAAATGAGTCAGCCCTGATCAAACATTTTATTTTTACCATCAGTGGCCTCATATCCTACTGAGGTTGACTGCAGTGCAGCGACAGCCTATTTGGTTTCACGCTGGCATGCATGAGGAGCGGAGGGAGGTTTGCTACAATCAACAAGTTAAAATAACAGAACCTGACACCTCCTCAGAGCTCTGATCCCAGGTCTGATTGCCTTTTATCATTTTGATTCAGCTGCTAAAATCTGCGCCTGCTTTTGGGACAGCCACCAGGTGAGAACTTGTTTCCTTCAGCTTCTCAGACTTGTACAGGGTAGAGAGTCAGAATAAATGACTATGAGTATTTGGTGTATAATGAAATCCCTTTGCTATATCCAACTTGTACTGTAGGTAGATTTCATTAGGTTGAGGTTCTCTGGGAGTAAGAGGGTTACAGATACGATGTAAAATATAGGGAAAATGAATACAGATGGGCTTTCAGTCCAGTGGGACATTTTTCGGACTATTGGGGTGTCGGACTAATGGGCCATCGGAACAATGGGCAGACCCCATACTCACAGGGCTAATTGGTGAACTGCTGTAGCAAGTAAGTTTGCTAACAGTCAGTTAACAAAGTCATTAGCTCATTAATGGGACAATATTTTCAATTTCAATTTAAAAGAGGTATTTACCATTGACTCCTGTCTCATACCTGTGTGTAAACCATGTCTCTGTTGAGGGGCAGCTTATTCTCCAACAGAGGAAGTTTAAATAAAACGGCTTGCTATTGGTAAATGGCGCAAATTCACAGGTCAAAGTTCACCAAAGTTGAACTTGAGGCAAAACATTTGTGGGGATTTACTTTGCCCCAGCGAGCGAATCCACAAATACTGATGTGACCCTTCTTGAATACTGTGGCCAGACAGTAACAATCATACAAACAGTTTCACCTGTGCATGTGAAAGACAATTTCTTTTGCAGGCAGTGCATAGAGATAGCTATAATAGCATGTATCAAACTTAGTCAAGGGGGAACATGTTGGGCATATCAATATTTAAATTTAAATCAACACCACCATGGAGAAAGTAGATTGCTAGATTAAATTTAGTTGCTATAAATGAAGCTTCTAACATTCTTAGAATATGAGAAGCTTCGGCAGAACCTTTGTCAAAACTTTCATGTCATTTCTCCAAACAACAGTCAGATAAGTCTGCGAAAATCTAGCTGCACTGCTTCATCCTGTACAGCTGTTTATTTTTGTTCATTTTGTTCTCCTGTGTCTGAGTTTGACTCAGTCCCCGAAGTGTTTCCCCTCAGAAGATGAGATGTCTGATCCACCATGACACAGCGACAGTGTCTTGGTGAACTTAGAGTGAACCTACTGTAGGCAGAAATCTTCAACAGCATCTGAGATACGAGAGGGAACTCTCTGTGTGCTACAATATTAATGTGGTAGCATTTTAACAGCATGGGGTATTTTAGTTATGAGAAAGAAAGATTAACAGTCTTCATTTATATTTTAGAGTGAGTATAATAATAAAGTTAACAACAGAAAGGCTAGTGGAGCATACGGTCAAAAGTTCAATTGAAGGGAGTAAAAATAAGCAGATGCTATTAGCACCCAGGTGTCAGTAGCCAACAATGCTATTTGCACCCGGAGTGGAATAGTCAATGTGGCTATTTACACCCAGGTGTATATAGTATTGCAGAGACAAGCACCAATGCTATTTGCACCCGGGCACACATAGATACTTAAGGCTTTCTAACATGTGGTTAACCCTGTGAAAGGGTCTCTTTTAACCCAAACTATGATCTATGTAGTTTTGTTGCCTAAACCTAACCAAACTGTGACTGAAAACCGAAAATAATAAGTAAACTTAGTCTAAAAATAACTCAGAATCTACCCACCACAGGATGCAAACCCCAGTCTCCTAGGTGAAAGTCCTGTGTTTGACCCATTCAACCACCATGACTTCCTTCCCTCATGGACTTAGTCGCTCTTTATACTACATCACCTGTCTTCCTAAAGCAGAAAGGTCTGGAGACTATCTAATCAGGGGGAGTGGAACTACTGATGAAACACAGCCAGTGTTTGCATTTTTTGTGGACCAGGGGGTCAGAGGGTGCAAATAGCCGAATAGCTGCAATGTGCCTATTGGTACCCGGGTGCAAATAGACATTCTGTAAAAAGAATATAACTTGTACCTCTTTTGATAACTGTACTGAATTACATGGAAAGTCAGATTTGGAGTGACATTTTGAAAACTGAAGTCTTTCAGCACTACAGATTTTCTTTAGCTGTTAATTTCCATCACCCATATTACAAGCAACCCATACTGAGGAGTGCAAAAGACCAGAGCTGAAGTGTCTCATCTATAGGTAGAAAGAAGTGCTTGTTTCTGATTGGCTGACAGGTGAGAGCTAAAATTTTATAAAAAGACACCGGGAATATACTTCCGGTCAGTAGTTTAACCGCCATTCGAAATCAGTGCACAAGGTACATTTAATTACAGGTAACCATAGCACCAGTACTCATACATAAAACTACCTTTACATTAAACAATTAATTATGATTTACAATATACTGTACGTTGTTTTCTTGATTGATTGGTAAAGAAACGCCCTTAACTCGGCATAAATCTGTCAGCCGGCCAAGCTCCTCCCCAGAGCGCAGCATTTCATGCTTATTGCGACTTGGTTAGCAGTTTATTTTTAGACATAAAGAACTCAAAAGAAAACGTGTACTGATGGGGAGAGTTGGCATCTTCCGTCCTCTGTGGAAGCTTTTTTTGCATCCTCCATCTGTTCATGGCCCCCGCTCTTTTCAGTGTTGCGACTCTCATATACCTGAAGGAGCCTGCCCATCACATCCAACAGCCGTACAGCCTAAATACCAGAAAAGGTTGTTTCTCATCGTCTTCCTGAGCTTTTTGTGATCCTGCACCAATTTGCCGCACAGCAACAATTTAGGCAGCTAAAACTATTTGGTTAAAGTTAAAGAAAGATTGTGGTCATGGTTGATAGAAACCAATATTCACTGTTGTTAGGAGACCAGCTCTAGCCTCTTTTGTTTTCACCTCATCATTCAGTAGCAAGTGACATACCCATCCTGTAGCACATGACCCTAGAAGCAATTAACGTTTTTCACAATGGTCAACAAAATATACACATTTAAGAGTTGTACAGCTGCGTCATTCTTATTCACACCAACATTTTTGTGGGCATAATCCCCCCTACAAAGCTCTGATTGTTGTTGAAAGGACTGTTTCTCCAACCACGGGAAACAGCAGTCAGTGAGCATGGCACCAGACCGATTTGAATCGCTGAACAAGTCAGAGATGTGATTCAGAGGTCTAGAACCAAGCTAAACCAGAGTCTTTGTTCACCCAACTGTTTACCCCAACCTCAACCATAAGAGGTTTTATCCTGTATCCTCTGTGATGCACCGAAACCTAAAGGACAGTACCCTATGAAATATTTATTATATAAACAGCCACCTGGCTTTGCCTTCTTGCGTGTACGTTGTATGTATGTTTGTTTCCATCGTTCCAAATGAAATATTCATATAATATGAATACTCTTCCACATACAATCCCACCCGCAGCTGCTTATCTGTGTGCATTTCTTTCTAATGCCATGGACGTGAGAACCACTACCACGACATGTCACCAAAGAAACAGAGTGAACTTTTACTGAATCATGTGGAAAATGTGTCAGAAAATTTGCCAGTTGGCTAACACTGGTACATTTACAGAAATATTGATTAATGTGCGGTGTCATTGTTAATAAATAAATGAGTTAATGAATCAGAGGAGACAACAGTAATGAAGGACAAGGGGCAGTTTTTCATCATTTCATCATTAGCTGCAAGTCAAAGACATTAGGAGCATAATTTAGCAGTAAAAATGCACTCTATTGGGGGTCATATGCCTTTTTCATTATTGACCATGAGAAACCACACATTTGCAAAATATTTGTTTTATATCTATACCCCCAAGGGGAGGATATAATGTACTAATAAGAATTTTGTTTTGGTTCATCATCCCACACAGTAACTACTCTGTTTTATCTTTCGTCCATAGCGAACTTCCTTAGAAATGAAACCATGCCATCTAATGTAAACATGTTTTGGAATTTACCACCATGCCATCATTCCCTCTACCAGTCATTTTTCAGTGTTTGAACAACTGATCCATGCTGTCATTTTTCTAGTGAGGACTTTGATGAGTGGTCAAAAGAGTTTAGCATCAAGGAGACACATTTTAGGTAAAGCTTTATCACACAGTCTGCTGCTCCTATATCCTCTGCCGTGCACCAAATAGCCAGAACATCCAGTGTAGGCCTACATGTTAAGGTCAGTCATCAAACACCCACCTGAAACAAAATGTACCCTCTCTGTTCCTGGATTTGTGCCCTGCATCAACACTATTCTAGTCTGCTTTACATGGTTAGTCACTGCCTCCATGTGTATCTGGATAAACCCTATATAATATTTATCGTGTAAACAGCCACTTTGCTTTGCCTCCTTGGCCATTTTTGGCAAAACACAAAATGAGACAAGTTTTCCTCTTTTAGTCAGTTGTCAGCAGGTGCCATTGGTTGTCATGGTGGAAAAACAGCTTGCAGATGCCAGAGAGGGGTTAGGACAAAAACGTCTTTAGCTTAACATTAACCAAATAACCCCCAGGATGCAGATCCATACCGGGTCAAGGAACATTTGCTACAGGGGCCAAGAGGAAACAATGTCTGCAAAAAAAATCCTCTTAAGAATAATAATATAACTTCTAGTGTATGTTATTTTTGCTATAATTAACTTAAACTTGGTCTGCCTCTGCTGCATTTTTCTCCATTACCATCCTGTCACGCCCCCAACAACAGCAGGAGCTGAGATTCAAACCACCAACATTGTGATTAGTGAACGACCAGCTTTTTCTGAGCATCTTGAACTATCTCACTTAGCCTGCTGTCACCATGACACGGACCTGCACGGACAGATTGATAATTAAGTGCACTGAGAACTGATATCGACAAGCTTCAGTTCGTCCCGTCTCACTGGCCTGTGAGTGTACATGTTGTGGAAGCTCCCTGCAGAAATGATGATTCTTGTGCAGCCCACAATAAATGATGACTCGTCATCGCGCCAACAAAAGGACCTATTCAGAGACTCCCACAAGAGCATTAGATTTTACCAAACCCTCTTTCACTTCAAGACAAGGAGCCAATTACACACCCCTCATACACTTCTAATAAACATCACCCCCGCGCCACACCCCACGCTCAACACACAAGGGCGAAAAATTGGTTGTTTATCAAATGCCTCTCAAGTGTATGGATGTGGAGGAGAGGAGAGGAAGAGAGTGAGGTGTCTCCCAGCGCCTGAAGAGATATCAATATAATCATGTACTTGTTCTCTTGTTTTTGTCTCTTATTTCTTGAGCTGGTCTCAAGAAAGTTTGTGAAAAGGAGCACGATGCTCTTTGTAGCAGAAGTGAGAGAAATACTTTACCACTAATAAAGAAAGAGGAGAAGGAGAACTAGAAAATAGCAAATAAAATAACCTCTTAACAGCACAATGGAGAGTACATTTCTCTTTAACAGTAGAGGAATGTGATTACAGCAGGTGCACAGGGGTTGGGTGGGGATGGACTACCTGTGACATTTTACCCCTGAGTGTCCAAGTGCCATTTTTTAACCTCTTAAACCCCACAAACCTGCCGGTGGGGTTCAGTTATTACAAACTCCTGCTGTGCAGACAAAAAAATCTATCGAGATCCCAAATTTTCCAAATATGTCAGGCTGAATTTGGGGGTACTGATTTTTTAAATAGTGCACAAGGTATTTCCATTTGATACTATGGTGCAGCCACAAATAACATGGAGTACTGGGTTTGAATATTTACATAAACCAAAGCACCAAAGATTATTCTATAATATCGCTCCCTTCCACACAGATGATCTATAAGTTATGGTCAATCAAAGACCTGCATTTCCTTCTGTTCATCTGTAAAAGAGGGTTGCTTTAAAATTGTCAAGATCTCAGTTTGGAACCACAGGGTTGCATGTCTTCTTTGTTTTTTTCCCATGCACCTTCACAGACCATTACAATGGACCTATTTTGAGATTGAAGATGTTTTATGAGCACTTAATTAACTTCTACTCCTCATTTACTAAACAAAATGACATTAGAGAGTCTGAAAAAAGGTGATAAATCTTTTAAAATGTAATTTATCAGGGTCATTATTGCCTTATTAGTGGAAAATTATACTTCACCTTCCATGGTCACTGTTCAAAATACAGCAGGCTAACAAGACTAAGGCAGGTTCCTTGATGATATTCAATTTACATCTTCTTTAGTAAAATCATTTTGCATGTAGAGATAAGATTATATGAAATCTTCGAAGAACGTTGCATGTCAGTCATCATTATGTAAACACGCTTTGATTACCGTTGATATTGTATCCGCTGATTTCAGCCGACACTTTCCCTCTCTGTCATGATGCATCACCACATCTGTCGTCCGTTCACATGTGAATTATACAGACATCCTCCCAATGCTGAACCCATTCAACATCATAACCACAGTTCATTTCAGCAGCCCATTTCCTTCCACAGGACATTACCCATGATTCATTTCCTCATCATCAAGAGCTGTGGCTGCGTGGCCGAATATAAAAACTTAGATGATAGTAGGAAAAAAATTGTAATACAATTGCAAATACGTATTACTGAGATCATCCTATACAGCACATATCCGTCTACAGATGATTGTCTAATACTGTAATGGCACCTGTAGAGGAGGGATTATAGTGTGAGCGCACAGAATTTGATCGTAAAATTAATGATAATTTCACCAATGTGCAACACTGTGCTCCCTTGTTTGACCCAGAAATAATAAAGGCAGATGTTAGGGAGGGAAAATGGATTCGTGAACATCGAACATGATAGCTGAAGTGCAGTTAACAGAAGAAGGTGGTTTCTGTGTCACTGAGCTTCTTTGCTCAAGCTGACAAGACGGTAGGAACCTCAGAAGAGGTTCACATCAGGATAAATTTAACAAGTATACTATGTTTGTAGAAAAAGACCACTTTAGAAGTACATGTCAGAAAGCCAGAAATACCTACAAAAATATACAAAGAACTGAAAGATGCTCTGCACACAAAACCAGCGGACACCAGCCTGCTGGAGAGGTGTCCTCAATTATGCCCCTGCCTACCATGAGGCATCTCCAAAGGGATAATTGAGTATTTCTTGCCTGACATCAAAACCTGCACACTGAAAGGCTACATTTCACTTGTTTTGCCTGATGAGACCTTTTCTCATGGTTCTGTCAGATCAGAACTGGTCAGGCATTAACACAGGAAAAAATGTTCTATGTTGTAAACAGAAACAGAAACATTAACAGCATTCCACCAGTTTTTAAATCATAGAGAGCATTAGAGAGCGTCGTGATTTTCAGATTCAACTGTGTACAAAGCACAACAAGCCGGGATTCATTTACAGCCATAAGAGAACACATCTTGCCCCTTACTCATTGAAATGAATGGGGAGTGGATTTTTTAATTTATTTTCTTTGACTTACCATTTGTCAGTTCCTGGTCGCAGAAACACAGCTGACTGCGATTGGCTGATTAGACATCAGCGGTCTCTGGTAGTTCCTCTTTGTTAGCTGTTAATGTGTCAAACTATTCAGCTTTTCTTTCTGTTTCAGCTGCTCCATCACTCACAGCTTTTCAAGCAATGCGTTTCAGCTCCCAGCAATCAAATCACATTTTCTCCTCTGGCTGGTACGTGGACTTTGACGGACTTGGGTGGCGTAATTCCAAACACAACTTACACACCTGAAACTGAAGGTCTAATCAGCCAAAATAGTCACACCTGTGTGGGTGTGCAGGGCCAGAAAAGGATACAGATACACTATAACAGGTCCATTGGATTGCTTTTCTTTTTTTTTTGTTAGTGTTAAACTTCACTTTACATTGAAGACTCCTCAGCTGCAAAGCAGAAAGAGCAATAACTGATTAAATTAAACTGGGAAAATGTTAAAAGTCTTTTCCCTGCCCTTACAAAAGTATAATAGGTTGTTGTAGAATTGTGACTTGAGAGAATTTTCTTCATCATACAGCATGCAGCAGCTCCAACTGGAAAGAACACCACCTCACATGATTTTGTTGCTAACAATTTCCCAAAATCTATGATGGTTCTGACATCAGGTAATAGAGTCATACCTTAAGTTAGATATTAAATATGGTGAGAGACCTCAAGGTGTAGTTTCAGACCCACTGCTATAGTCATGCTGAAAATGACCCCACGGTGGACAAATCATCCAATCCCATTGAAATGAAGGGGCATGTACTGACTTTCTGCAAAAGAGCTGTGAGCACATTTGTCTCTGTTTCTTTCTGTAGTTTCCCTTTGGCTATGGTGAGCTGTCAGACTTAAGATGTGATGGAGTACAACTGCTACATTTCTAGAGTCGATTCCAACTCTGATTCCAATTGCTGGAGTTGCTGAGATTGATTTATTGACTCCCTCGTACACAGCATCCAAAAGGTTAGGTCTCTTTTGAGAGAGTAACCTAAAACTAACTTGTGTAAATTCAAGAAATCCGATAATGTATTAAGAGCACAATAAAAGCAATACAATAAATTAGATGTTTTCAGGCTTCTTCTTCTCCTCCATACCATTTAATCCATACTCGCTCCCACGTGGCTACCTAGACATCTGTGACTCAACTGTAAAGCTACTACCAGCCTCAAGAATTTGTGACTGCATTTCTGTTTTGATCTGCAAGCCATCATATCTCATCCTCCACAATGAATACAAGAGCTCAGAGAGACTTTTGCTTCTGCTGAGGTGGAAGATAGCACCTCAACGAGGCCCAGTTGAACAATTTGGTTTTATTATGAAAAAACATCCAAAACTAAAAGGCAGCACTTCATGGTGAGCAATTTAATAATGCAAGCTCAGTCACTGTGAATGCATATTAATAAAGTTTCAATTCCTCCAGGTGTACACACAATAAAAAGCAACAACTCCAAAGGGACTGGCAAAGCAGAGATTATTTGTCAGTAATTATCTTTGGTAAAGTGTCAGATTCTTTATATTGACTTTTGGCTTTATTGGCAGATTCTGTAAGTTTCAGCTTCATGTAATTGATGAGTTTGATTTTCTATTGATTTTCCATCAGCTGAGGGCCCAGTTACATTATGGGGACTCCACACCTGTCTGGCGATTAACATTAAGGTGTTAAGGTAATCCATTTTAAGGTAATCCATCTATCTAAGGGCTAAGACTTGTTTTAGGGTTAGGGTTAGTAGCAGGGAATGAATTATTTAAGGATTTCTGGCTTATTTGTTGTACACATCTAGCACATGTTGACACCATACATCTGTACTTCTATACTTGAGAGCCCTCAACGATGTAAAAATCCTGTAAAATTCAACTGGAACAACCTGAAGACACGAACATGGAAGTTCATTCTTTTCCCTGGGATCAGGAAATGTATCAAAATAATCTCAAGTCAAGATCCAGTCACTGTCTTTTTCAGACATCTGAAAGGGGCAAGTGAAAATGCAAAAACGCCTTGTCGAAGTTAAGGTACGGTCATATTACACTTCCATCTTGCAAATATTTGCACCCTCTCCCAGTCAATATAATTGAAGCCTGTTGGGGTATATTGATTGGAACATAAAGTATTCAAGCATGCTTTTCCTGTTTGGAGCAATCTCCAGCTGGGTCCAGTGGACTCGCAGGTCAGAGTTCAGAGTTTATTTATTACACATGACATGACATCCTTTATATGGCCTGAGTATGGGTAATGTGACCATACCTTTACTTAGGATGGAAATATATCCTCACTTTTTAGGCCGTTTCCCTTCTGTCTTTGCATGGGAGGACATTTGGCAGGGAGACAACAGTAACCAAACAGAAACACTAAACTCATCCTGCAACCTCCAAGTCAAACAATTCATCCTCTGGGGAAATATGTGGGCTGAGCACAGATCAGAAACCACACAGGGGAATAAATGCAATACGTCAATGCCATCTTGCAGGCTTTCCATGTTGATTTACAGGCCACCTCGCTACTTAAACGCACAGATCAGCTTCGGCAGGTCAGTGGGGATCCTCTGACGTTGGTGAGTCAGTGCAGGCATTACTGTTCCTCCTGCACTGATAGCAAAAAACGTACCACCAACTGCTTTGTGTGTGTGTGTGTGTAGGAAGACCAGACACGGTGAGAGAGGGAAAGGAGAATATAGTACATTAGAGAGGGCTTGAGTTGCATTAACAAGACGTCAGGGGAGTACTGTATGTGTGCGAGAGAGGGGAGTGCATGACGGTGTGTGTGTGTTTTTGTGCTTTTGTGTTCGGTCCTTGCAACTAAAGTGTGCCCAGGAGGAAGTGAGGTTTCATTTTGTTGCTCCTTATAACTAACTGAGGTCCCAGGGATATTGCATCAGGTTAGGTTTAGGGCAAAGGTTGGATCTAAAGTTAGGAATAACAGTTTGACTGTGTGTATGAGTGCCACTTTACATAATCAAACACTCAACCTCTGTAAGTTTGCAAGGTTGGTAGTAATAAAGTTTAATGTTTGAGGCAACTACTGGGAAACTACACTACACTACTACACAAATGGGTGTGTTTTTAATAAAATACCATTCATGTGTATGCTATACAGCTTATACTATATGAAGCCTTTGACACTGAACATGATATTGGGACCTAAACAGTGTATTTAGAAAGGGGCATGTTACCTGTAATTTTGATTTACTCAGAAGTAATGGAAATAAGAAAAAACTCACTGATTTAATGAAAATGTGTACATGTAAATGTTAAACATAGACTAGCAAAACCTTCTACAGACTCACACTATGTTTCTCACGTTTCTCAGGTGGACTCAAATGAAGAAAAACGTCTTTTGGGACAGGATTTGAACCCCCAAACTCTCTGTTAGAAAACCTGCTTCACCAAACCTGACAAAAAAAAATTGATACCAATACTTAATAATGTTTTAGAGTAACACATTCAAGCAAACAAAATTTTGGGACTTAAAACACTGTTTAGAGTTTTGAGCACCAGCCATAGAATGTCTAGAAATAACAACAAAATATATAAATAACAACATTTTGCTGTTTGACTGGCAAACTGTTACAAATGCAAGAAGTGAATGTAACAAGAAGACACTAGCTATTTTCAACTGTTATGGTCTGACTGGCCTGAGTGAAATTTTCTTCCTGAATCATTTACCAGTTCAGCCAATGATCACAAAGCCTGCAGGGTCACACACCTCCAGCTGCCACGCTGCCACATGCTCTATGCATATTTACAGCACTGTAATTGATCNAGCCATAGAATGTCTAGAAATAACAACAAAATATATAAATAACAACATTTTGCTGTTTGACTGGCAGACTGTTACCAGTTCAGCCAATGATCACAAAGCCTGCAGGGTCACACACCTCCAGCTGCCACGCTGCCACATGCTCTATGCATATTTACAGCACTGTAATTGATCATTAAGATTGATCAAAAGACATAGTAAAATCAAACAAATCCAAAGTCCCATTGGCAGTGCAATACTGCAATGACAGTAATAGCTTTTTAAAAAATCACTTAATGTGAGTTACTATTGATCTCCTGATCAATAGTCATCTCAGAGGCTGAGAGAGGGGAAATATGGAGGATTGTGGGTGGACGCAAATGACCTCTGCTTTGGCTAATAGCCATCCTGGGAGGCAACAACAATACTGCAGTTTGACAGGTGAGGCTAATAGAAATGAATGGAGAGCAGCTACAGAATCATGCATACGTTTCTACTGAGACCTGTTTTCAAAACAATTTTGAAAAAAACTTGTTTTTCTGAAGCTTTCAGCCACATCTCATGTCCTTCAAACTCCATTTAGCATATTCTCTCTTACTGCATTTGAATTTAACTGTAATCTGATCTAGAGTTTAAGCGATCATTGATGAGCAATAGAAGAGTCAATGCTAATATTCAAACCCTTGCACTCTCTAAAAAATCATCCAAAGTTGGGCGATAAAGAAAGAAGAACCAGACAAAAAGATTTTTTTTTAAAAAGGGCATGGCCTGTATATGAAAGCTGCACTCAGCAAGTTTGTGCCAGTGAAAAGGAGAGGTGACTTTGAGGTTTAAGGACTTCTAGGAATCCTGTAAGGTGACATCAGAAAGACATGCACAATGTGCTCACGCTAATCGGCCCAGCTGGTCTTGATGCTTTATGTCAAAAGAAACCAAAAGAGACGAGAAGGAGGAGGAGGGAAAAGATCTGGCATTGGTGAATCCAGCTCTTCTCTGGACATTTTATAGTTTGCGCTTAAGTTTCAGTTCACCTCCTTACTGTATAATTGAAGGGAAGAATTAAATAAATCTATGACTTGAATTTAGTTGATACATTTTTCTGCATGTGCAACAATTTCGACTCATGGCCAAACCACACACCGGGGTTAACCTCATCCCTTCTCTGCTGCAGTCCTACTCCTTTATTAGAATAAGACCTGTGTATTTCGATATAAAATCTTGCCCTATGCTTCTTTAAACTGAAGAAAAGCATCGTACACAAAAGCTCCGTGCAGTTAATACCTTTGCTTTTATAACATCATTTTATACTGGCAGGGATTTCCGTGAACTCAGCTTAGCTGCTAAAACAACTGTTCAAGCTCCATGTATGCGCAGTCGCACACATAACACTGAGCAAAAAACTGTTCGAATTGACTTAATTTTACCTCCGTCTAAGCCACAGTATTTGGGGAAAATATCTTGGTGGGGAAACTGAGGAAGTCTAATTACTTGAGTTTGGCAGGCTGTTCAACCTTTTGTTACGGAGATTCCTCAAATGAAGTGAACAGGTGAGATAAAATGAGAGCGGGGATTAAAATTCTCTACATGCAGCCTAATTCCAGGAAACATGTCAAGTCCCTGGTACACAGCTGAATAGTGAAGGGCCTCAAGTTGGCACGATTTTACATACAAATCATGCAAACCAGAGAACGTCGGTGAATGCTGAACAGGATGCTAAATGAGGTACAGCTCAAAGAGTGTAAGATGTGAAATTTTATTGTCACAGCTTTGCATAAATTTGCAGAACACATCATCAGGATAAAGTTTAATACTGTATTATGTTTGGTGTCACTGAAAAGATCAGCCTTACCGGTTAAACCTCCCTGCAAGTAAGATCCAGATAAGAAAAAATGTTATGAACTGGGAACAAAAAGGGCTCAAGTGGCATTATATGGACTAAAACAAGCTCATAAAGTCATATTATGTCTGCGGGGGTGCAAGCTCACTGGGTATAGCAACAGTATTCTTATGCCATGTTTTTGGAAAAGCATTGTTCAAACTTCAAAAAGCTTTATTTTTCTTTATATTTCATAGACATTATACTGTATATTATATCATATTCTATTCCCAATACCAAATATGTCATATTGTACACAAAATGTTATTTTTTTTCTAATTTGTAGTGCAGCAGCCATAAAAATGGTGCGTTGGGTTTGAAGTGTGGTATAACTTCTAACTGTAAGTGGTGAAACAAGTAGATACAGAATATATATGTATGACATGTGACAGTGTCATATAGTATGTATGAATCTGTCTCGGCAAGCTCTCGAGTCTTTCTCTCTGGATTTAAGAGAATGATATTTGAGGGCGCTGGGGCCCATTTCAGTATAGAGCCGCTGGAGCTCAAGGAAGCCAAGTTAAATCTTTTAAATCATCTGCATTAGAGAAGATGAATTTCTCTGCCTTTGACTAGAGCTTGCACCGATTTCATAGACAGGATCCAGTATTTGAGCTAAGCTAGGCTAGGTTCCATAAAAACTTCACAGACAGGAAAAAAAACACTGCATTTGAAATGGACTTAGGAGAGAAAAACATAAAACATGTACGTGACCTTGGTGTCGTCAGTGATTCAAGCATTCAGACTGGGAACAAAATGCTCCACATAGTGGAGGCTCATTATTTCCCTATTGAGCTGGGCAACTAGTAAAACTGAGTTAGTTAGACCTTGTGTGGTAAGATATGGTCACAGACTCAGACTACAGAACTAGCGTATTGACTGTGAGGTTGCTGGTTGGATTTCCTGGCCAGGAAAGTGTGGCCTGCAACTACATATCCTCTCATCTTCTCTCATCTAACTTTGTTTCATTTGTACAACTGAGACCAAGATATCCTGACTTTTAGCCTCTGGTATGGGTCAAGCTCCAAATAATGCTGAATCCTATAATGTGACTCAATAGCACATTTTGTTACACTTCCCCTGCCTGGTAAATGTTCACATCTTTCAAATTCCTTGCAGCAGTTTGTGTTGCAGGCTTTTTGTTCAAAATTTG
Source organism: Oplegnathus fasciatus (assembly GCA_003416845.1). Taxonomy (NCBI): domain Eukaryota; kingdom Metazoa; phylum Chordata; class Actinopteri; order Centrarchiformes; family Oplegnathidae; genus Oplegnathus; species Oplegnathus fasciatus. Next base: position 1,017,006 of record NTHP01000316.1, on the reverse strand, counting down.
AACAGACACTCTCTCAGACACTCTAAAGACCTGCAGAATATATTATACAACTGTTTCACAGGTTGTGTAGTACTCGACATGACAGATAAACAGATCTTCATGTGTAATGTCAGTGGAGAACCCCTTTAAGCTCATGCTATAGATTTTGACTTCATTTAGTGAGTAAAAATTCCTGTTTTCATCTACATTAATGTTTTTGCACATTTAAGACAAAAGAGGATAAAAATAAATAAAGGAATGGAATGTTAGACTGTAGAAATAGCATAGTGATATATTGCCACGAACACTAGACTCACTGTTGAGCCGTGTAAGAACACAAGGACACATCGTAGGAATCTTAAAGCAATCAGTAGCAGGTATACAATAATGTAGCCTACTACAACATCATAACTTGGTATAAGCCTACGTACTGTACAGACTGTTGGGTCTGAAGTGCACCGCAAGCCAAGTAAAAGCCACAACTGTGATTGCATCCCATTAAAAACTAAATTACTTTGCAGCGATGCAGCTAGCCAAGTACAGCCCACCCTGAAACAAAACAAGGCTGTGTGTATGAAATCCAAGTGAAAGTAAGCAAGGGTTAAAAGCTTTTGCTGTGTGTTTCAGCTGGAAATGTCTGCACGTAGCATTAGCCCCAGTGGCATGCGCAGGGGCTGCCCTGCAGGTCACACCAGAGGGGTACCTGGGCATCCCAGCTGCCTCTCTGATGTGACCTCGTGCAGGAGGAGGTGCCTCTTTCATGTTGCCCCTGCCCCTTACAGAGTCTGTGCACACCACTGATATGTCCTGATGTCTACAGATATATTATCATGTCCAATATCATGCAGAACAATATGGTGTAGGAAAGCGCACACACTGGAATTCCCTACAGCAGCATGAGAGGAACCCCACAGGAACATTTTGTGATTTTTCATATCGCATCTCCTGGCTGCACACCGAATGTGTGTCACATTAAGGAAGACAGAGCCCGCCAACAAAGAGACATCCAGCTGCAACATATTTACCCAAATACCCATCACATTCCCCTCATATTCTGCACTACCGTTTTAAGTGAAAGCCGAGTCCCTCTCCCCGTTGCATAGAAGGGGGGCGGGCTGTAGGACGGAGCAGCCAGCCAGCGTCAGGGCTGAATAATTGATCTCTCTCTATCGGTCAGGAGGACGTTAGTGGGACGTTTCTCTCTCCATCCCTCCATGTGATTCAGTCGCTCCTTCCCATCACGGTGTGAACGGCAACAGCTTCACCCTCCGCAAACCACCACCACCACCACCACCACCCCCCTCTACTCCTCCTCTTTCTCTCTACGTGTGTGTGTGCGTGTGTAAGTGAGTGTGTGTGTGCAGGAAGACGAAGCGGCAGGCAGGAGGAGGCACCAAGGACGTCCTTTTTCCAGCCCCGGGGAGCCGGAGATGCAAGGGACGAGCAGTTAGATTAGCCTGTGCTGCTGTTGCCTGCTGCAGGATAACTTCGTTCCGGAGGGTGCTGCAGCTGAAGCTCTGCTCTCTGATCCTTGTTTTGGTGTGTGAGTGTGTGAGGAGGATTTCAGCCAGTCGCCGGACGGAGGTAAATCGATGCTTGACGCGGCTGCTTCAATGCAATTCAGCGGTTTGGGGAGCTATCCACTCGCGGTGGTGCTGAAACCAGGCTCCGATCAAACAAGGAAGTGCATGTGCATCCCCGCTTTCACACCAATCTCTGTCTCTTTGCGCGCAAACGCACTATCAGGTCGATTTTGAGCATCTTTACTGCACGTTCACTGCATGTGTAGCTGTAAACACGCGCGCGTCAGTCTGCTTTGTTGCTTAATTAACGCACTGTATGTACGAGCCGCTTCTTTGGTGCCGGAGTGGGATGGCTGTGTCCAGTGTCCCTCCAATGGAGGATGGAAAGTTTTACCACATGATCAGGAAAAAGACACAGCAGTGGTTTAGTCCGGCGTCCACATGCATGACAACAGACTGTCCTGCCCGGCTGCTGACTTGCGCCCGTGCACTTTCTCAAAAGTCGCTCGGCTGCGGGCGCAGCTCGGCCACGTTCAGGTTATCACTGATTGTCGTGACACGCACTCCCGTCAGTGCCTGACACCAAACACTCAGCTGTCTCGAAAAAGCGACACATTTGCGAGGAAATGATGAGCCGTAGCTGCTGATCTGGTGTGTAGATGTGAGGTGTTTTTCTGTGTTTCCCGTTGTGTTGAGGTTGCGTTTGAACCATTGACCTTGGTGTCCTTCAGTTGGCGCATTGAAGAAACGTGCCTAACACGCGCACACAGATTCAATAAGCCTGTATGTGGCTGTTTGGCTCCGTGTGAACTGTGATTGGAGCTGATTGTTTAATATTTCTGTAATATTTTTTAAATATTTAATAGGGAGCGTGCCTGTAGTAGTCTAAAGTGAGTGTATAGTGACCTCCTTATTCTACTTAATGGCATTTTAAGTCATGATCAATCAGTCTTCCTGTATTGTATGTGTTGTATAGTCATTGCGTTTGCTGTCTTGTTGATGGGATTATTAAATTTGGGATTATTGATTTTCTTAAAGAAACATACAGTTGTTTTTTTTGTCATTTTCTTTTCCAGATCTGGCCACAAAGGACTTCTACTTTTCCGTAACAATTGAATGTAACATTGCTTGGACAAGGAAGGCAGGGAATTAAAAGCCATCATCATGAACTTCGTTATGAAACAAGCGTTGGGAGGTAAGATCGACCTTTTTTCACTGTTGCACCCCAGAGTGTGATATACATATAAATGTGTTTCTGCTTTTTCCTGGAGGTTTTGTTTTTCTCCAAACTTCTGTCCCGACTTTTTGATATTCAGTGCCCTCTCAATTTCACGTCTTCATGCACAAATTCTCACATCATTATTCTCCTCAATCTGAGACGGCTGCAGTGGAGGAAGTCAATTCATCTTTTATTTCTTTTTTGTCTCCCCTCCGCTGTACGCTCCTTGGTGTTTTTTTGCGTTTTTCCCTCCACATCTGCTGCTGACTCGCTGCACACATGGCGCAGTTGGCCCCTGGGGCACACTGAGTACAGCTTACTGTAACAGGCTGGTGATTTGTAACGTCGACTGAGCCGTTGTGGCCAAAAGGGCATTTCATGTTCCAGTGAGTGCCACCTGCTTACCAAGAGGTGTTAAAACAGGTCTTTTGCTGTGGCTCATGTCTTGCCTTTAACCGGGCTGTGTTGGTGCCTCTTGACTGGACGCGGCAGTGACTCTTATCTCGACATGCTGAGTACACATTTTCCACCTGAAGGGGAAAAAAGATAATCAAGGCAGAATCTAATCTTCAATAATTTCATTCCAGCATGCAGGCATGTGAATGATTTTCTAATTGCTTGTGCTGCAACGACTCCCCGGACATGAGATTATCATAACAGAGTAATGAATTTTGAAGGAATATGACCTTGTTATCATGTATGAATATGCAGATGGTGCAGTGGAAGGTGAAAGGACCTAAGTGGTTTTCACACAGCAGAGACGCTGCTTGGCCATTAAAGTGGATATTCCAACCCTGGTCTGCTGTTGTTAGTGTCCTCAGGAGATGATCAGACTCTGATCAGACTCTGCACTGAAAGTCCTCTGTGATCCTCAAGCATCCAGAGTATATTATGAATAAAAGTTTAAAGTTTATTATTTATTAAGAGTTCAACAATCCAAAACTAAGTGTTTTGATCAAATTTGCTTGACAGTGACCTGGTGACATAAGCAAGCAACCCCACAACTGTCATCGCATTTTGATCGAAACGTTGCTAAATCCTGATTGGTGCACGGAAGTATGTGACTTCATCTTTTTCCTAATGAGCCCCGCCCACTTCAAGCAAGCCAGATGAGTACAGCCAAAACCAGCACAGCCAAAACCAGCGCAGATAAAACCAGCGCAGATGAAACAATCCAAACCGTTCAAACCTTTGTAGAAAACTGTGTTTACGTAGGACCCATTCACTCATAGTAAGAAGCTGATCGAGAAATTTGGGCATTTAATACCACTAACACTGTTACATTATTGGAGACGTGGGATGATGTAACTTGGACACCGGCGACAGCAGCTCACATCCTGTCTCCTATCAATAGTAAACATTGGTTTCTGGTTTCTAACCATGAAGGGGATCTTTCAGTAATCCACATCTCCTCTGTTGATCTGTATTGTTCGCAATCAGACAAGTGCCACTTGGCCAATGACTTGCTAATACGGTAGAGCTTCGGAGCCATGAGGAGGTGTCTCTGAAGTAGTGTATTCTATGTTGTGGAGAAACTATTAGTGTTGTGCCACCTGATACACAGATGTAAAGATGATTTTGAGAATTTTTGAGATCTCCAGGTAATCGTAGTCCAGTTTGAGTGGAGCGTCAGGCAACTAAAACTCAACTATAACACAAATATAATTTCAATGCCAAATTGCTGTCTATCTTTGTTATATGTGCTCAGTTTCACTCAGTTCACAGAATATTATCCAAAGTCATTAAGATTTAAGATTTAGATTCAGTTTATTGTCATTGCACAGTACAGATACTCATTTAACAAATTGTAAATATAACTTACAGTTCTATTATGACAGCAGGGTGTGTTTGAACAGATAAAAGTTGAAATTTATATTTAGCACTTCCAGTGTAGCACCAAACGTGATAATTTCACTAAGGCACATCTGATAATTGAGAAGTAAACAATGGTGTGGAAAGAGGTGGGTTTCATCTCATCACATGGTACCAAGCTACACGTACACACTGCTTGACCACCTGTTCTCCATTACATGACTTAATGTAGCATGTACATGCAGTCGTCACTGTTTCCTCTGGCCGGTCGGTCTCTGGAGGTGATGGTGGGTCTGAGGTTATGTCACAGTAAATCTGTACAGTGCAGCAGGTAGAGATGTTAAAGCATGAGGCGAAACAGGATCCACTTCATTAAACAGCTGCTGAATGTGAAGCTCCATCTTCCTTGTGTGGTTTCGTTGTAGTCAAATTTAGATACAAAACCACCTCATTCATTTACACTGACATAAAAACTCTCTTCCTGCTTATTAGTGTTATGTTGATGTTATTTTATGAAAAGTGCTGTGTAATGTGGGACTACTGGTGTAAACTTACTCAGCTTGGAAACAGATAATAACGGAAGATATTTGGATGAAGCTGACTGAGTTTGTCATGTTGTCAGTTGGCCAGGTGTTTCTCATTATTTCAGTGATACCACAACGCTGCTGTGGTGTGTTGCCTACTTCCTTTTTCCAATGTTTCCATTTTCACAGGACAAGATAGACCTGATTACTCCTCTTCAGTTTGTCCGGTGAGGGCTTTCTGAATGATTCCAAAACATTAAAAATGTATTTGGATTGAAACTTCTAATCAATATTTTATATGATAATGAATTTTTAAATGTGAAATCTAGCAAATGCACACCTCTCTTTTAGATTCATAGAACTTTATTTTTCTCCACAGATTACACTCATACACTCAGGAATTTGTTATTAAATTAAAAGTTAATGACCTCTCGAAGCAAAAGAACAATTGTTTGCAGTTAGCAGTTTTACTTATAATACCATATAAGAACTCAAAGGGATTTGAAAAGGTATATACAGCAGAATATGCTGCAAAATGGGAATGAAATTCTTGTACCCCAAATGATCTTTTGAAGGACCATACCAGTGGTTTTGCATGTGTTAACCCATTTATTACAAAACATTTCACAACCAACCCATCTGCAAACCATGCTACTATGTTTTAGAAATGTAGATGTTTTTTGTCAATGGTTCCAGAGAGCCATTGGTTTCCATTCATTTCTGAATGAAAATCAATTAGCAGACTTGAAACTTGCTTGTGTTTCTTGTTGTGTTGTGCATTGTCAATCTCACTTCATTTCAAGTCTGTTTGAACCTAAAGGAGCCGTAGTGTAACTTTGACAAAATCTTACGTAGACTTAATATTCACTCGGTGGATTACACAACAATAGCAAGATTCAATAGTTTGCTAATACATTTTTATATCATACAGAAATGAAAATTGTATAGCCTGTATTCAAAAATGATCAGCAATAAGGTTTACATGATTAGTAATCAAGGAGCTAAAACATTGTTGCTTTAAGGCTGCTGGTCTGTTCGTTTGTGTCAGGTACAGTAGCTGTGTGTTCATCATGTATATAGACGTGTGTGTTGTTCACTGCGAGGAGGTGTGTTAGTGGGTGTCCTGGGGAGCTTCGGGTGCCCACCACCAGGCTCGTACAAAGCTCCCCTTCAACAAAGACAACGAGTCAAATCCGCTGAACTGTACACAAAAGAAATTTCACACATGAGGAAAACCAGGCAGTTTGTGCCAAGGTCTTCACCTTAAGCAGAGTATTTCTTTCCGTCTTAGGGAGTAATTTTTTTTCCGTTTTCTTCTTAAGGAGTAATGAGTTTTCAGTGTGCAGTGGATTAGCTGTGGGCTATTATCTCACTTCTCTCTCTCTCTCTGTGTGTGCGCTCTGAGGAGAAACTCACACTCCATCTGCTAACCATCTCGGCTGTGATTTGTATTCTGCCTGTTTTATACAGTGAAGAACAAGGTCGCCTCGCTTGCCACCAAGGAAGTGCTCGTCTCTGTCACCCACGACCCTTTGAGCCTTTGAAATGCAAGTCATAGATCAGAAGTTCCCAAAGTTTCTCATGTCAGGGACCCGCAGAAGATGAAGACTCATCTGAAGAGAGCGTTAACAGTCTGTACCAGGATATGAAAAACAGACCATGCTGGTTATTTTGTATGTTTTTGCTGGTTCACCACTAATGTGGATTTAAGTGTAACTACACCCGGGCAAATAATATTTCTTGTGCTGCTGACTAGTGTCTGGTAACTGCTTTTTCCGTACTCCACTACAGCTGGGTATGGTCACAAGTACAACAGACAACATGTGACCACACCCAGCTGTGATCATGTTCAACAGACTTAAGGCCTGGTTAAACTAGCATGTAAAACTAAACAAAAAAAATTTCATCAAAATGAATGTCTTTCAATGGGATCGCCGTGCCAACAGATTTCCTAGCAGGGTTTCAGTATATCCACATTAGTCTACACGTCAAGTTCAACTTAGGTGTACTTAGACATGCGATTTTGTGCCTTTGACCATTAGAAAATTGTCTTGACAATGCTGACTTTAGAAACACTGGAGAGCCGGACAGTTCAAAACAATGGAAGCTATCATAGCCTATTAGCTTTGTTGCAAAATCCACTTTAATTTAACCCACTCCACTGGAGTATAAACTGCTCCACAAATAGGCATGGTTAGCCGACAGAGACAATGGTTCAAATATGTCTCTAAAATAAACTTGACAGTTTGCAAGCCAACTATCTTGAGAGAACTATTGTGAATGACCGGCGCGTTTTCAAAACGGTCCCTGCCTGCACATACAGTTCCGTGCAGTGGAAATGTAACTCAAAAATAAAAATAATAAAGATCGATTTCCTGTGAAGACGTTACAATACGTCACATTAATGCAAAATAACATATAAAGTAATCAAATGTTCAGTGCTAAGAACTGCCGCTTCACTGCTGTGATCTAAGCCTACATCGAAGAAAACTCTTCAGATGTGATAAACACAACCTACAATTACTAATTTTGTTGGGTTTAATCACAGTTTGCTTGGAATCATTACTTTATACTGCAGATTAACACACATAACACATTATGATCAGATTATCACGACACAGTACCACTGAAAGTCAATCCTTTATGGAATTATCACCAGTCATTGAGTCAAGTTTATGACATGGAAAATGGTCAGCACAAATATAAAATACACAGTAATCAGATAAAAGTTTAAAGCATTGAAAAACACCTGTCTGGTCCTTTGAAAGTAAAATGGAGCCGTTCCTCTTTTTGATTTGGACCTCCGTAGAACCACTTCTAGGACTCCTGGAGTCCCTGAACCACAGTTTTAGAACCACTGGTCGTAGCTTATCAGTGACATGGAGAGGGAGAAAAGTAAGGACAAATGAGGAATTGATTGGGGTCTGCCGGGCAGTTAGAGGAATGTGTGTGTGTTTGTCAGTGTGTGCAGGGCTCTTATTGCAAGAACGGGAAACCAAACGTGGGGAGGGGGGAGGATTTATTGCGTATGACATCATCAAAAGTGCTCGTAAATAGAAGTCAGCTTTCTCGCCTCTGTCTCTCGATGAAGCTGCAACTCCTGCTCCTCCCTCCTCCTTCTTCCTCCTCCTCTGGCATCTCTGCCCTCGGCCTCGGTGGAAGAGGAGGAGGAGAATGAGGTGTAGGAGGAGATGAAAAGTGACAAATTGATCTTTAAAACTGGGTGTTATATCATCAGCGGCTGGCGGCAGAGGTTGTAAAGTCGCACTGCACTCTGGACCGGCAGAAGCTGTAATCTCCGTTTAATGGGGAGATGTTTTCTGTCCTCTGCGGCCTCAGAATTTCTCTCCTTCTCTTTCCTCCCCTACTTCTATTCAATCCTTCATTCGTCATTCTTTTCTCGACTCCTTTCTCCCTCTAATGCTCCCTCCTCCTTCTAATGTTCCTCATCTTCTCAGTCACGTTTCTTCCCACCTTTATTTCACCCTCCTTTGCCACCTCTCTCGGTTCCTCATCATTCTCTTCCCCCCTGCACAGCTCCCTAACACTCTCCACTTTCACTCCATCACTCTCTCTGTCCCCTCTTTGCTCTTCCATCCTTCAATTTTAAATTTCCTTCCCTTTCTTTGTTCCCTCCCTCCTTCGACGATTACAGTAAATCTAAAGGGCGAGGCAAGGAAACCTCAATCAGGCAGCCACAGGGGAAACTGGGGTGTGTGTGTGTGTGTGTGTGTGATTTAGTGTTTGCTTGTGTGTGACCAGAGAGAGAGAGAGAGAGAGAGAGAGAGAGAGTGGCAAAGTGTGTGACAAACAGACAAGAGTGACTGGTTGGACCTTAGTAGTCGGCTTTAGCTGGCATTAGATGATAAAGTGTAAGTGTGTGTGTGTGTGTGTGTGTGTGTGTGTGGGTGTGTGTGTGCATGGCTTAGTTTATCAGTATGTCAGTAGGTTTGAATTTGGTGTTTTTGTCCCGTTGGTGTGTGTCAGTGTTCACGTGTTTGTGTGTTGCTTGCCAATTTTGTGTTTTTCTGTGTGTTTTTCACACACACACACCCACACACACACACACACACACACACACACACACACACACACACAGGGAGGCGTAATCAGTGGGATGCGACAGACCTCCCACTCCATTGAAAACCACAGCAGGGGAACGTTGAGGGAACTCTGGGGGAACCGTACCACCACAGTACTGACAGAGCAGAGGCCTTTTACACACATCTACTGGACAAACATGTAAACATTCTCTAAGAGGCCAAACTTCTGTGTGTCAACAGAAAACAACACTGTATAATAATAGTGGATATACTGCAGAGGATTTGGGCAGCATGCATACACAGATATACACACTGAGTCAGGGATTTCATGGGCTAGAACAAAAGAAAAGTCGCGCTGCTGTCAATCAGTCTTAGATTTGAATTCCCTCTTACTTCTTATCGCTCCATCTTCTGTGCAGACCAGCAGTGTTAAAGCTGTTTAAGTCTTATGAATGAATCATTCAAGAATCTTGAATGTTATTTTAAATTCAAACTCAATATTCTGAGCCATGTTGGATATTCCTGCCTTTGTATGTGCATATTTTGAGCAAAATCGCTATTTCTGCACAGGTAAGCACAGTTACTCCATCTGACAAGGACATGCGGTTTTAACCTTTATTTATTCAGGGTAGGTCTCTCAGTGAGCAGCTTCACTGGATGGTTGAGTGTTTTGCTCAAGGGCACCTCAACTGTGGCGATGAAGGTCAGAGAACTGAACCTATCAGTTACAAGCCATTTCTCTAAGCTTGAGGCCACAGCTGCCCTTTGAATAGATTTCCATAAAATTTTGAGAACAGACGGAACAGACTGATTGGAATTTGAAATTGATCTGGATTTGGGATAATCTTACCTATAACTACGGAGTAAACAGAGACGGAGCTTGAATTTCAAATCCTTGGGGTGTGTGTAGGGTCAAGAAATCAGTTCGGGATAAATAATGTAAAACCTATATGGTGGATTGTGCTCTCTAACTCTCCACTGCTTTCCACCTTCATGGAATCGCTTATTGTTGTCTCTTAGACCTGCGATACCCAACCAGGGAGTGCTAGTTAGCAAGCGAGTAGAGAAGTAAAAAAGTATACAAATATAATGTTAATGTATAGTGTAAAACAATATCAAGTTCAAATTAATACATTTTGAACGTGACGTGTGGTGTCAACAAGGGGAACTTAAGTTCATCTTATAGGGATGTCAGACAAAAAAAGAATGGTAATTACTGTCTTTGACCTATAGAAATCCATAAGTACACAGTGAAGAGAAGTACACATTGTAAATAATCAAAAAGATAACAATTCTCTGTACTACTAATGGCACCATCAGCGTAATTACAACATTTTCAAAACTTGTTAGATAAACTTAAATCTTATGTGATGTTCAAACTGAAAACACGACAGTTTATTAGCTCCTGAAAAGCTGGCATGCTGGAACCACATTTCACTACATAGTAATAGTAGTAGTATGCACGTTCAGTCACCAAATACACACATACACAGTGCTTATGGTACACTAAAGTGGGTGTAATAGGTCATATATATACATATAAGAGACAGTTATGGAAACATGCATTCAAGTGTCATTAATACTGATAGTGTAACTGTGAAAATGTAATGTGCAGTATAGTGTATGAGGCAATTCCCTGTGCTCTGGTTGAGTGGTCACATAGGAGATAAAACATAATTATCCTAAAGGATTAATTAGGATTAGCTGAGGAACCCTGGAGGATATATGGCTATATGAAGATATATAACTCCTGTGTGACCTTACAAAGCCCCCAGGTATATGGGCTGTTGTTTGTTTACTTGTTCAAAGAGAGAAAAAGAGACTCATTTGTATGGTTTGTGTGGTGTCTGGATTTCTTTTGTGTGCTCAAATCGGACTTTTCTTAATGCTAATGTGGATATTTTCCATCTCCTCCCTCAAAGTATGTACTTAAACAAACCTTCACCTGTAAATCAATGGCTTTTACATGCCCTCTTCTGCGTGTCCTCCCTCTTTGCTCATCCCTATCTCTTCTTCCTTTTCATCTTCCTTTTTTCTCTCCTCCTCTCTCCCCTCTATCCATCTTGCTCTGTCCACTCTCTGCTAATGAGGCTGATATGGACTGTGTCTTTATGGGCTCTAGGCACGGCCTCCATCCTCCTGCTATCTTTAAAAGAGCTGTGGGAAAGATTCATGCACACAGCGTTTGTACAGCTAGAAGAGAGTTCATTGTATAAACGTAATCATTTTTCTTTTTATGTTAAGCTTTGATTTAAACAATGGAAACATGGCCATCTTTGAAGCTGAAATGGGATTTCGTCCCATCAACTGTGATGTTACAACATGTTATTAATGCCCTTCAGCCTTATACACAGAGATCAGAATCACTTGTGTTTGCAAATATGACTTAATTTTTTCCACAATCTTTGCAGAATGCAGTTTGTGTGCACCAACATACGTGGCACGCCTTACAAGAGCTGACCATTTAACCACAAGCTTGGATAACATGACATGTAATTTCTATATAACACATGGTTCCTGCTGGATTTCATTTAAACCTTTGCGCATGGGTGGGCAGTCTCTGTGAGCAATTCAAATGAGTTTCTTTATACTTAACTGGCTTGCAGCTGACTTGGCGTATAAGAATAATGTTTTATGGAGGATATCAACCTATTTTAACCCAATTCAGAGAAATGAGCCAAGAAGGGAGGCAATGTAATCCTGATAAATTGATGTGCAGTAATGATATCTGCCCTCTTTAGACACCTCCGCTGCACAGCACAGTGGTTTTTATTATTTATAGTGCAGAGCCTTACCTTGGAAAAATATAACAAAACATAGATTTTAAACTCCTTTATGAACCACAACTTGGCTCCAGTGGCATTAAAATGTTTCACTATGAGTTGAAGACTTGGAATTGTCATGACTGAAATGTTTAATGTTGTCAGATTTTTATATTTTTAACAAGAAATCTTAAGCTCAGTGAGACAGTACCAGACTTTCAGTATGCCTGGCAACATATCAAAGTGGGTAATTTAAATTTCTAACAGCAGAGTCAGACAAATATGCAAAAGTTCACATATCTCATTTTATAATAGGCCAGTCAATGGTAATGTGGTTATAAAGTTCATAATATGGTAATGTGGTTAGGTGGAAAGCTATTAGCAGGAGACAAGGTTCATTATCCTGTAACAAGGAAAGAGCGATCACCGCTGAGATATCTGTTAGGGCATTAAACATACAAAATGCTCCTCAAATGGGTTTAAAACGTTACTTTAACTTCTTTTCAACTCACGAAAAGAAGACCTCATTCTTAATGAAACTTTGAGTTTATTAATGTGTTGAAAGAGGTAAATACAACTTCATCATTTTAATCAGTTCAGGAGACAGACGATAGAGAGAAATGGTGAATCTCCAACAAAATGTAAACTAACTGTCAAAAACATTATAAAACTTGAATGCACTGCCATTTCTGTCAACACATGCCAATACAAATATATCTGTGATAAGATACTGTGTCTTTTGAACATGGGTGTTTGTATTTTTGGTTGTGATAGAGCTCAGCTGGATACACATCTCTTTGTGCCCTCTCAGTTGAGTGGAATGAATGCATGCTGGCTTTTCCTATCCACGTTTCATTTTCTGCCCTGTATCAGTTCTCACAGATGTTGGACCAAACATCACACGTAACTGTATAATTATACTGGATGCTCATTTTGCCTATTAAATAAGCCCACTCCTTCTCAGAGCTAACTGTGTGTTTGTGAAGTCTGGCCCTGAAATTATGCTTTTGTAACACTTTCAAAAACACCATCAAAAAAGAAAAAAAGAGCCCGTTCTCCAGACTCCTTTTCTTCACAAACGCAAGTCCTCCACCTGGCTCTACTGAAGGGGCCAATTTAAAAAAGTGTCAGTTTGAAGATGATTGATGTATTGGTATTTTATTTGTCATCATGGTCCAGCAACTCACCCTGAAGGTCTTCATGTCACACTGTGTGTGTTGTTCGTGTTATAATCATGGTGGAGTGACAGTGACCAACCTGCAGGGATTTTCTGAAACTCAAGTTACAGTCTTCAAAAGCAGACACGTCCAAAACATCTAGTTTGGTAACTTATGAAACCCCTGAGGCTTCGACAGTCAGGACTATTGTCAGCAATTAAAAACGGGAAAGGTTTTCTTTTCACCCGGGTTGGTTCAAAACTGTTTGGGGCACACATGCTCTTTTGCAGCAGCCATATGATTCATATTCACAGTTGTATTAACACCAGTACAACCACAGTCTTCCACTGTTGGTTGCTTCCTCTTGTTTCCTAATAGAGTTGAAACCAAGTCAAAACTAAGGCCTGTCCTGATCAAATCCTCTTCAAAAGTAGGTAATAGAAAGTGTAGATTTTGTCCAAATGTAAAAAGAGTAACGCTTTAATGGCTATTGTACTGTACCTCTACACTTCAAGCTTTGATGAATGACTGTAAAATTGAACTAAGCAATGAATAGAAGCTGGAGGAAAATTCCACTCTGCTCTGTATACAAGTGTTATCCTTTAATTGTTTGTATTGCTGAAAAGAGAAAAATAAAGACAGACGAGTTTGAGAAAATCTATCTTGAGAAATGTTAAAATAGAAAAGCCAAAGCTGAGTCAACATCCAAATCAAAACAAGATCTGTAACAAATTTGACATGCAGACTTCTACACCCAACCAGACAGTCTGTGCAGTGCTGAACTACTGTATATTTCTCGCTTATATAATAATGGCAATTGATTGACATTCTCCAATCTGTGGGGGTTTTCTGCCCTGCAACAGCCTGCCGGGGGCGGGCAGTCCAACTACTGCAGAGGGAATCCCCATGTGGCCGACGTGCCTGTCAGTCAAATTCCTTTCATTTTCAACATGAAAAGTCCCTGACGTACTGTAATCTCCATGTGGAAACAGTTCCAAGGACGGGACAGGAATGAGTAAAAAAGCCACCTTAAAAAGCTGAATGCACTCCTGTATTTGGACACATGAGAAGTTAAAACAAAACGCCAAATATCAACTCAATAAACTGCATTTAATTTGGGATGTTTAGTTCATTAGGTATCTTTAGGCTACAGTATGGTTTCTGGTATGGTATTTTCTCCAACCCACTCACTCATGCCTACTAGTGTGAACTAATGGTGGGATCAAACTACATAACATTTGTGTCTTCAGAGATAGTCACTGTGTCTAGACTAAGGGATCACTATGAGACATGTCAGACTGCATGTTGATCCCTGACCAGTCATGCAATCATGAAAAGCCAATCAGAGCCTTGAGACAGACTTTCTGTATCAGGAATGTCAACAACCAGGCGCCTGAAGTGTCACGGACCACTTGTTTCCACTGCCCCATGTCTGTTATGATTGGGTCATTTTTTTGTGCTGATTTCCTGGAGTCTGATCCTGGCTTACTTGATGTCGGCCACTTGGGGGCAGCGTAAATAAGATGTAAACATAAAACTGACATATTATCACCTAAAGTTAGCATGTTAGCTTACATACACACCCATCTGATACTGAGCCATATTTAGCATTCATTTGGAGTCGTGTTTCTGGCCACTTTGATGAAAGTAGGTCTAATATTCACCCCCCTTTGAGCTCTATTTTGGTCTCAACCAACTCCTGAGGAAAATATCTGGCTCTTTAGCAGCTCAATGCGTCACTATGGTTACTACTGTAGTTAGGTAGCTGCTAACTGTTTGTTGTATGGTGCTTGGCAGGTGGGTTTATCTCAGCTTTTTCACTGGAAACAAAAGCTGAAAGATGTTAAACACTTTGTAAAATTGAGTTGGGTGATAATCTGAATATCCATGTGGGTTTGTCACTGTGTACAATCCCTTTCTTTTGGTTGCTAGCTGACTATACTGATGTCATAGTAATATTTTGAAATAGCCATTGATGGTAAAGTAAAAAGGAGATCGATTGTACTTTCTCCCCTAAACTGTATATTTGTAGATTTAGCAACATCACAGACTTTGGCTAAAAAGTGATCCTAATTCAAATCTGTGTTCCTCATGGTCAGAACTAATGCCTCAATAACATAGAGCCTCTGTTTAATTTAGTTTTTTCCTGACACCTTGATTATACAGATAACGCCTTCACCTTGTGTGAACCGGTGACTGATTTCATGTCACTGGTTAGATGTCACTACTAGACTGCCGTCAGCATGACAAATAAACGCACTGGCGCACAGTTACAGACACGCACTAATGAGCCTCTCTGAACATAAACACACAAACACGCAACATATCAGTTCTTTTGCTTCTCGGTGCTAATTACGTCTCCAAATAGATTTTTTTTTTTTTTTTTCATCTTGGTGGTGAGTTCAAGGAATCAAAACACTCTACCTGCATCGGCGGGGAGATGAGAGACGCCGTGCTGCATGAGAGCCGCTGATGCTTATTACTGATTCACGCTTTGACCTAGAAAGCAGTTAATAGCGTACGCTGAGGCTGCATGACACTTAACTATACGCTATGGTGAGAGGGATGACTGGATAGCACACATTAGTGTTATGGAGCACCCTCTCGATTGTGTTTGTGTGTTTGTGTGTGCGTGTGTGCGGCTGTGCAGTGGTCAGTTTATCATCATTGCTGTTGCTGTTCTCATTTGGCTTTTTTCACTGAAATTTGCAGTTGACTCGATGCTCTCCCAGGTGTTATTATTTTATAATCCAAGTGACCATTTTCAAATGTAATACAAAATGTTACAGCTATAAATATTAGAATCGTATTTTGGACACCATCTTTACATACATCTCTAAGTATAGTCGACTTTTGACCTTAAACATTCTCCTCAGTTGTCTGTATCATCTATATCATTTTAAAACTGAAATGTCTTGGACAGTAAACGATGTTGTATCCTACAGGTTTGTTGGCAGAACACTGACAACCCATACATTCATGCGATCAATGCCAAGAATCTATAACAGCACAAGCTGGCATCCTTCCAGCCAGCTGGGTGGGTGGGTGGGTGGGTGGGATTACGTGGGGAAGCAGCAATGCACTTGAAAACAAAAGGGTTCATTAGGGTTATTCTAAGATCAGAAATGTTTTGCTTTTTCTTTTTTTTTAACAATTTTGTTCTCATTTTCATAGTTTTGGACTTCATTCTTATCACCTGTTTAATTGCCGAGATCTGGGAACAACAGAGCGAGGAACAGAAGTGGCCGCATTCTTTCTTTAACATTATGTTTATTGCTTCCTCACGACTGAATTCCCAAGTAACTTTTCGAGGTTCCCTATTTCTGCACACACCATTGAAAGTTTCACTGAAAACTTTTTGATATTTAATGAGAAAAAACAAACATTTATGGTCTACCATTAGTAGCATGACTTGAAGAGCACTGCGTAACAGCAGCTAATTTACAGGAGAAGCTAATGGACCTCCAGGCTGTGCTGCCAAGGTTTCATGCAGGTATGATGTGAGTCACTATCTCAGACGATTAATGTATGAGGCCCTATTTAATGCTGCATCCTCCTTTGGCATGCTGCTTCTGTAGATCACTGGCACTTAGCAGACCAGTGTCAGTCCCTTCTACTGTAGAATAGATCTGTGGATGTGCAGATAATTCATTTTCTAAAAAAAAAGAAAATCAAGGACCTTCAAGTAGCCTGTTATCAGAGTTATTAGACAGACTGTTGATTGCTGGCTCCAGTGTTTATTCAAGTCATAGTGACAAAGTGTAAAAGTGCGTGCCTGGTTGCAAATCAAATTTTACACAAAAACAGTATAGTCTTGTAGGTCTGATGAATTACAGGACTGTGTCCCAATTTCATAAGAAAGTACTCTAATATTTACAGTGCATGACGGTGGCATTAGTTTACAATGATGAATGTACTTAACTGTTTATTAAGACGAACTGAGACAAGATAAGCATCGATGGACATCAATCTGATTGTAACTTTGGAACCCAACCACCAATTTTCAAATTTGAAAGCTTCATAAGCAGCAAGATCGTACCGGTCGATGTTGAGCCACAGTCCTCAGATTTGTCACTGTTTTTTTGAAGAGCACCTTCATTTTCGGTGTGCAAGCATTGCAGGACAATGCAGCGTCACATAATGTTCACACAAAAAAAACTGGGCAATCTTAGCATGTATGGTGGCAATTTTAAAGAATGTTTAATTTTGTAATTTTTCCTCTGTGATAGTTTGAATTAGTATGTAGTTTGCACTTTAGGCAAATGGTTGACTTTGCACAAGTAAACAGATGGAGGGCAGACAGAAGAATTGGCCAGGACAGCAGGTCAGTCAACCCAGCAGCATCCAGAACTTTCTGTAGGGGTTAGCAGCTGTACACTTGATGTGCGCGCGCACGCACACACACACACACACACACACACACACACACATTGGCAGTGGCAGGGCTGTCTGAGCTAAGGGCAGAAGGAATCAGTGATGTGTTGTGGCCTGCTGAGCCACCGGGAGGATCCTGATGCAAAGAGACGCCGCCTGCTGCCGTGACACACACGAAGGGGCGTGAAGTTATCAATGACCGCTGCAGGAGCGGTAGAAACTGCAGAGTTTGTTTTCTCCCACACAAGTTGGGTGGTGAAGTGAGTTTTTAAGCACATGGCCAAGAAATCACTGAGTCACTGTTGTTGCTCAACAACCCCTGCAGATGTACTGGGGGCAGCTTGTGCAAAAAGGCAGCAAAAATCAACTTATTGCTCCGTTCATGATGATGAAACATACACTCACAAACATATGCCTGTCCACCAAAAATGGCGTATAAACACGAACATGGATAGAGATGTGTACATGCAAGTACACTCATAAACAACACCCATAATGGAGACATAATCCCTACAAACACACACACACATATACCACACTCAAACATGGCAACAAATACAAACACATTAACAAATACATGTTGCCAAATACAATAAAAAACAGATTCACATGTACACAAAGATTCAAATATGAACACACTCATTCATTCAAAAAAACAAAAACACCATGCCAGAGACACACAGCAGCACATTAATCGCACACATGCACACCACAGATGGGCTCCCTCTCTACCTCTGCAGTGACTGTGCTGTGAGGAAATGAGTCATCTGTTTGGCCTGAATATTTGCACCTACATTATGCAACATCATTGTGCCGACCTCCACTGTCCGTTTAGAACGATTTAACATCAAACAACACCGTTTAGTTTGGGTCAGGACAGCTGAGCAGATAAAATACTGAAGTAGTTTTATAATAACTTCGGGGCCAAATGAAAAATATAAATACGGGGGAAAAAAATACACAACTTAGTTAATCAGCTCAGCCACTGAAGTGTGAAAGTTACTGAAAGGCTCCTATTCTCAGCAGGATTCAGGCAATTAGAAAGTTGGGTTTTTAGCTACATTTTTTTAAATACTACAGTACCCATAAGCTTTAGTTGCTACTGCTGTGAAGAAGAAGGTAGTCACAGGCATGAGTGCTGCACCATAAATGTTAGATTCATCTAAAATTGACCCAGAACAGTTGACTTCTCTCCTTAAGTTTCTGTGTAGCACAGCTGATACATTTAACTTTTTATTAAAGAACCAGATATTTTCTAACACAGCTGTTCATCTTTGTTGATGATTCAACCAGGACAGTTGTATGCCTTTACAAAGCTTGGAAGTTCTCCAACTGCCCGTCACCTTATATTATCTATGCAGAAAATGAACTGGACTGGAATAACTTCTACTATATGACAAATGTCAAATGTTTGGCTAGCTCGAACTTGAAACATCAGCCTGGTTAAATGGCCGACCTAGTAAAGAATTACAAAAATATGCTGTTGTTCTGTTGCAATATTGGTCCTAGTCCTTAATGGTTGAACTATATTGTTTGCACAACAAGTTATATTTTTATAATTTTATTTTACCGTCAATACAATGTATATAAAATAAAAAAATAATTAGAATTTTGTACCATGGGGCATTGAAAGCCTGTCTTCATCCCTATTTAATACAGAAGTTGCAGCAGATTATATAAAGGAACCACTGTTGCCTAAAATAACCCTTGTGACGTCTTCCCTCCTTAGATAACCACTAATTTTCCACTTGGCTCTCTGATACAACATGCTGGGCTGCCCTGCCCAGTGAGAACAATGTGTAATTCTCTGGCGAGGGCAAAAAGCAACAGCTGACCTTCACTGCACCTTCTTGACCGGCATCCAAAATGGCCGCCCTCTTCAATATGTCGCCTTGGCGTAAAATGACCGCCCGCCCCTTGGCTTGAGTTACGCCACTTGGAGGATTAGGAGTGATTCCCTTGAAGTTGCAGTGTGCGCTCACACAACATGTGCAGACACACACAGAGACACACACGCTCCATGAAAAACAAACAAAAAGGCTCATCAATTATGTCTACTACAGGCTGAGCTGCTGTAGGTCCATTAAACTGTGCTGCTCCATTTGGTCAGCTGGATCATTAATCAGAGCACTTCTACTGTCTGCTGCAAACTGTCTCTGCAGGTCTGTGCATCTTCACACTGCGCGCTTGTATTCATCCAGAGGTGTCCGTGGTGCTGGTGTGGATTAGAAAGGTGGGGAGGTTCTGGAGGCATCAGAGCAGTGTCTGAAATAAGGCACAAGGTCGAGCTGAACACCAACTGAGATTTCATTCAAGGTCGCACCAAGTTGGTTCTTTTTGTCCTCGCTGTAACTAAAAGCTCTGGTGGGGTTCGTAACCTGAATTGTGGACAATGTTTAGCAAATAGAAGAGAACAGGGGAGGACAAGGGAGAAATTAATTTATTAGACCTGAGCCACATCCTGTGGAAATGTGAAGAATTTTCTCGCCAACTGACATCCAAAACTTCCCGCTCAAGTACAGTTTTACATGATGGACAGGGTTAGCTTGTCACCCGAAATCACATTTGATTGGATAAATGTATGTCTACGCCGCTGAGTTCAAGACGAGTCATCAAATATATTGTAACTTTTACGTGAAGAAAAAAAGAGAACGGTTTTGATGCAAGAATTTTTTGGGGGTCGATATGAACAATTAAGACAGGACACAAGATTAGAAAATGTATTTTTTTATTTCACTGTGTCTGCAAACTTAGTGACAGTGCATATTTACACACTCCAAAGGGTTGTGAAAAAGTTTTATGAGGTAAGGTCACATCAACCTTTGATGATGAACGTTTGCTCATTTAAGAGCGATGCTGCAGTTTACAGTGTGATACTGTAATATTGTTCAAAACAAGGCACATGCTTGCATAATGACTTATCATTTCCAAATACACTGTATCACTGTTTTTATTGGCCGAACATGCTTATTCGTAAGGAAACTCCTGAGTCTGCTGAAGCCAGCTTGAAATGGCACTGAAACAGAAAATAAGTCCTTGAATGCATCAGTCATACGGCCGTTGCATCACACAGAATGGGCAACTAAATGAATATTCGCGGAAACTACTGCTCATGCGACCGCACCTTTAGAGTTTGGAGACTTTTGTCAAACCATGACGAAGCACAAAATCCTTACCTCTGCCTTTAATGATACATCTCCTCCTCTATATTCTGTAGCTAAGACTGCTGCTGGTTTTCCATCTTACCAGTTAATTGGTGTTAACAGCATTCACCTGGCTTCCCAGGTGTAAATCAGTCCCTGATTAGTTGGCAAGAACAAAAGCCAGCAGGACTCTGCATCCCAAAGACTGACTTCATGACTTCTGCAATAGTCATCTTAAGTTGAAGCCAATGATATTTTGCACAGAATTCATAAATCAATCAAAGCATTAATTAATCACTGCTGTATTCGTGCCATTTGTCGCTCTTCCAAGTCTTCATCCTATATTACAGATAGTTAGTTCGTGTTTCTCCACACGGTTCTATAAGCATTCCCTTTTTGCAATATTCATGTCCTGCTGGTTGTCATATGCCGAGTGTCCTGAAAAGTCCTTAGTCCCAAACACTGCCAATGTTTCTGTGGTTTGATTCCTACTGGGACAAGCCATGCCGAAAATGTACGCCCTTGTGATATCATATGGTTCTCTGGATTAATAGCTTGTGGTATTTGGCCTGGTAGTGGTGAACTACCAGGGGAGAGGGACATGTGGACAAGCTGAGGGAGGTTAAGGTGGGGGGTAGAGAGCACACAACACTGCCCTGACTCTTCTGATAAGATCGGGGCTACGTCATCCACCATCTGTCTCAGGGAAATTCCTCCTTGACTGATCTGGACAGAGTAACAAGAGCAGGACATAAAATGACCACTGAGGTGCACACAAGGAGGCAGAAATGATGGCAGGAGATGCGCCAGCAAGGTACACATTCACAGGTGAACACATATGGAGGAGGCCACATTTAAACTGTGTCTCATTATTGATTTTCCAATTTCCTGTGGTGTATTCCTGATGTGTTTTTAATCATGGTGAAGGGGAAAATGGTGCAGTTGTACTTCTGAAATTTTGATCTGAGCTTACATGCAAGCTTGATCTTAAAACCCCAAATTGTCACTAAAGCCAAACTCAAATAGCTGTGTTTATTGTCTTAACTGCACTTGCCATAATTGAAATACCAAATCGAACACTGTCTAATGCACACCTTACAACCTGTACAGCATCCGATACCCTCGATTCAGACAAAATGGAAAACTCCCCAAAAAAACCTTTAATGGGGAAAAAATGTGAGAACCTCTGGAAGAGCAACTGAGTCGGGATCCCACTTCCTGGGCGGACAGACATGCAATAGATGTCGTGTGTAGAATTAACCAACACAGTAAAATTACACTGTGGACAATCAGGATGACACAATTATAGATTGTAAAATAATATATGAAGAATATAGTCTCCATGGAGACCTGGAAGTGGACAGACTACACAGACTCACAAGAGGCAGAGCTCAAGCACACCATTCACACAGAGAGGAGAAAAGAAACCAACACACACAGGAAGAGATATGATGGCGCCTGGTGTCCAAAAATAACAGACATTTTGCGTTGTTGCATTTCCGCCATTTAGTCTATTACTTTCCAAGTCCTGTGGCTTACCGCTGAAGAAAGGGAAGGCTGATTTGAAATCGTCAGTCATTTTTCAATTTGTTTGTAGTCATTTAAACCCATTTTCAGTCAATTTCTTCTCTATTGAGAGTTAACTGGTAATGTGGCATGAGCAGGAATTACAGTTGCTGTGGCTGCCTACAGTTTAATATACTATTATATTACCTTGTGCATTTGTTTAGTAGAGTGGTTAAGCTGTTCAACTGATCTTTGTCTGATGTCCTGTTATACAATTTGAAACAGACACCAACCAGCAAATCAGAGAAATGAGTACTGATTTGTCTAGATATCGTCTATCTTTTTTGCCTAGTTGTGGTAAAGTAAAGTTATGTTGTATAAATGGAATAATACCAGTGATTCAGGTCACTGGATTGCTAAATCATGCAGATGGTCCATGTGCATGTGTACTTCTCATGACTTCTGCTGTTCTCTGAGCTGTTGAAGGTTTTTTTGTTTTGTTTTTTTACAGATTTGAGTGTTTTCAGTGGGAGCAGTTTGAAGTGCAGTTTGGGGCGGAATCCCCGAGGGCATTTTTTAGTTGTTTTCAGATTACCGTAGCCGGAGACTTTCGTGCATATCCCTTCAGCGCTGAGTCATGGCATGATTCATCTGTCTCCCAGCAAACTCCTGAGCTCAGGTGATGACTCTGGGGAATTAACTCACCAATCCTGATACTGATTCCAAGCTTTCAAAGGCTGAATGTGCTGTCCACGGCGGGCTCCAGTCTGGGCTTTTTATACACTGCTGGTGTGTGGTGAAGCACGCATGCACTTTATGGTCACCCACACACACACCCAAACACACACAAAGTTTGCCTGCAGCATTTTCCCTTATAAAGTTATTTGTTTGGAGAGAGTGAGACTTGAAGACAAAACAGTGACAACCAGAGATTTAAAACAGCAAGAAACTGCTTTGAAACTACATGTATGTTACTTGAGTCATGTATTAGCACCACACATCGCTAATGTTGCATCTACAGTATATTATACTGAAGTCCTACAATATACTGTATTTATAGAACATTTTATTCATTAAATTCCAAGTAGTATCAGATTCTTAACAACAGCAAGACAAATCTCCAAATGACTCCTTTTGTACGGAGCAAAGATGCAACATTTAATAAAATGTGCTTGAAAGAATGTGTACAAAAACAGTTTTACAAGGAAAAGATCGTTCAGATTCTATTAGGTAGCCATAAAAGCAGAGAAAAGAAACTAGTATATTGGACAGGTAAAGCACTGTGCACTGTGAAAGCATTCCAATTTATCGCAGAGATGCAGCAGATCAATACTTTAAAGGCTGAAATGTGTGACAGCAGAAAGGGTTTTTGCACAACAAGCAATTTAGAAAGGATCTTTGTATTAGATCATGACTATTTGCCCTTTCTCTGTATGTCTTTTGAAACGTCGAACATGAATAGAGGAGCTCGGCGCTAAAGCTGAAGGTCTCGGAGCTGCATCGGTTACTCTGCTCACTGTGAACCTTTGTGAAGGTACACAGGCTCGGGAGATGTGGGTGTTGAGAAAAGGCTGCCAGGCTGCCGTGAGTGGGAGTGTGAACTTCTGCTGACTGCTAAAAAGCTTTATGAAGCTTCCTGGAGCGCTCCACCTAAAGAGCAGCAGCGGGCATCCGAGAAACCAGGTCGAACCATTATTACTGGCTCAGGGGGTCACAGGTTAGATACTCCCTTTAACTGACTCTGATTCCATATCTCTTCCCAGTGCTTCAGGGGGGCTTTCTCCTGTGCTATTCTTATCCACACGAAAATAATTCAACAGATTGCTTTATGGCAAATTGCAAAGGAAACGGGCCCTTCTTATATTTTTTTGATATGTGAGCTAGCTTGCATGCCTCCACGGTCTGAGGAATTGGGTCTTTGCTAAGAGCATTTTCTCAGTTAAACAGCATGCGCATGCTGTGTGAACGGCTATAAACAAAAGGGGAAACTTGATCACTGAAGGCCAGTTTATGGAACTGAGCAAATATCTCATCTGTGAGACGCCAAGCCACTGAAAAGAGAGCAAATCTGGAAAAAACAAAACGGACACGGAAAAGAAGCCAGCTGACACAATGGAGCTCTAATTAGTTTGCAGATGTGAATTGGATGGCAAGTGCCTCGATTTTTGGGGACGGTTAAATGTGTCACTGGCAGCAAAGGAGAGAGGCATGAAATTAGTCTGCTCACATAGCTGGTTTAATGAACTGAATCACTGAGGACCATCAAAAATAACATTAAGGTGAGAATTTAACATAACCCCCACATTTCCACACGCCTCAACAAGACTAGAAAGTCAAACCACTACATCAAACAGACTTGGGAATTAGGAATCGAGTTGACATGTGTGAAGAACGCCCTGTTTCTGAGATGCAAGGAGGTGTTTGAACGAAAAGAAGTTGTGATAAATTAAAGGGTTATGAATCTCAGGCTTAGCTTAATACTCAGGGCTTCCCAGTTCCATACTACTTACCAGGACTGTCACTTTTTTTTAATTTGAAATTAACTACTGTTTGAACATGGGGGGAAAAAATACAGTGTATAAGCGCAACAGGCCATGGCTTGTACTGTCAGTCTGGTCCACTGCCTGCCCAGTAAGCAAACCACTTGTTCTCTTCATAGGAAACAAGCCAGTCATGCGGAATGAATAATCATGACACCAAACCTTAAAATAATAACGTGTGAAAAGTGTAATAAGTGAAAGCATTTTGGATTCAACACGAAGGAAGCCTTACCAAGAAAAGTAGCTGCTATTCAGTAACATTCCCACGACAAAATCTGAAGTCACCTGTTGAGTTTTTCTTGCTGAGGCAGTGGAGGTACCGTCAATGAACAGTACCATGTCAACTCGCCAACATAGTTTAGTTTAAGCCACAAAAAAGTCAGTTTACAACTTAAAAACACTTGATTTTAATTTGTTGTTGATGTACAGTATTGTTCCATGATTTACTGTAATGAGCAAGGAAAATGGAGGACCTTCTCACAGCTTGCTAAAAATTTAAGTTGAAAGAAGAGTTCAACATTTTGGGAAAACGGTTATTCACTTTGAGCTGACTGTATGGTAAATATGAAGGTTAGCTTTGCTTAGCTTAGCATAAAGACTGGAAACAGGGGGAAACAGCTAGCCTGGCTCTGGCCAAAGATAACAAAATCTGCCTTCTAGCACTGTTAAAGCTCACTAATTAGCACGTTAAATTGTTTAATGGACGGTTACATACTGGACTGTTTCTCGGCTGGGCCAAGTTACTTACTAGAAAAAAATCAGCATGCATAGCCTACTAAAATCCTATCCTACTGATGTACACTTTTTTTGTCCCACAATTCAGTGCACAAAGGAAATGGAGGACCTGCTCATAGTTGCAAATAAATAAATAAAACAAAAGCTGGCAGATGGTCGACTGCGTTCCTAAGTTTGATGTTTGTCGACGCACATTACATCATTTACTGTGGATCAAAAACGAGAAAGTACATTGATTTCTTGTATGCTAACTTCAAAAACACTACACTATGAAAATTAATATATGGTACATACTGTATATTATTAGCTTGAGGTATGGAATTGAACACTCCCTCCCTAAATCAGTGCATGTATTTGAGCATTGTTTTAGTCCTTGGAAATGGTTTGTCACGCTGAACAGTAGGACGTATCTTGATGCAGATGGTGTCGGGCGGGGCTGCCTTTCACCGGTTCAAGGGTGCAGTTTGGTAATGTATTCTCTCAGGGTGAGAGGGTCAGGATTGAGGGCGAGGAAGATGACCTCCTGTCAGACATTTAATACGACCTCACTGCCCTGAAGTCTGCCAGGCTGCCAGAGAACACAACGACAAGAATAGATTTTATATGATTGCAAAAGAAAAGCGGAGACAAACCTTTGTTGTAAAGGTCAGTCCTTCCATAGGCGTTCAGACTATCACTGACTCAGTGCCAACACTTCACATACAATAAAACTCGCAGTTAGCGCGGTGACATGACTTCAGCAATGTCGCACTCCCTGGAGGTAAAAATGATAGAATCAATAGCAGCCTGAGGGTCATGCCGAGGAGGAGAATTGCTCTTTCTATTACCAGAGTGATTATGAGAGTGAATTGGCAGCTTTGTTATCAGGGCGGTGCACAGTTCAGACATCAATGCCGGTTTTTGTCCTCAAAGACAATGGAGAGGAGATATCCTCTCAATCCGTATCTACAGTGCTACAAAGAAACATGTCCCACAGGCTGAAAGAGCAGAATAAAAGCCCATAGTTGACTGAGCAGATGGAAAACTGTTGATGGAGACGGCCGCAGCAGTGTTCGGTAAAAACATTGTCAGTAAAAACCATATATGTTGGCATATACGATGTTTTTACTCAGAAACACCCCAACTTTCTGATTTAAACCAATTTTCACTCAATGTGTTGTGTCTCCAACACCACAAATTAGGTCTTATTGAGACATTTGAAGCATTTTCTGTTTCTGTTGAGACATTGATGGCTCACAAAAGTATTCTTACAGTGTAAGAGAAAGTGAGGAGGAAAGATCAGAAAATACAAATGAGCTGTGGATTATGCACAGTTAATCAACAAATTATGTTTTTAAAACTTTATTTTGATGCAAATACTTGAATTATTGATTAAATAAACTGATAAATTTGCAGTTTTGCAGATTTAGATTTGAAATCAAGCAAAAAATAATGCATTAAACAATATTTTTCACGTCTTACAATATTTTATTTCAGTTACAACACGACCTCTGGTTTGTATATTCAGTATGACTCTTGTGTTCCAATATAATCAGTGCCTCTACAGCTACGTCCACACTGTGAGCAGTCGATAGTGAAATTCCTTTGTGATCTTCAGCCTATTTCTATATTTGACCACTGACCTCAACAGCCAGTGTTCAGTGCACGAAGTTACAAATGAAAACACATGAAATGGAAAAATTGATTTCCAACACTCTGACCTTCACCATAACAATGAACCTGAAAAATTATCATATTTTATATTTAATAAGAGTAATTATTACTGCATACATAACAACGACTCCAGATTAGGCTAAATAACGTCTGAAACATAAATGGCATCCACTAAATGTCTGAGGACATCTAATTCCTCTTTTTCCTTTGTCAGTACCTTATTTAAGTATCACTGCCTAGACGGTAAGTTTGATAAGATCCATAAATAATTCAACAAGTAAGGACAATGCCTCTGTGCAAAATTCAGGATTAGAATATGTAGTAGAAACATTCTATAAAAGATGAATACGCAATCATGAACAGTCCAATTATGTCCCAAAGCTGTGTTAATTGTTGCAAAGCAGGTGCATTTTTACTGAAATCTTTAACATCCGCAGTGGTGTGTTAACTTCAACTCTGACATTAGGCTACAACAATAGAAATATTTATGGAAGTTTGAAGGCTGTCATGTGTCTCCTTGTTTCTTATGCATGTCAAGTCAAGCTCTGAGCTGCGGGTTAGTAGAAAAACCTAATGAGAGTAAGAAGACGTGATGAAGAGATTGCAAATGAGAAAGAGGCTAATTTACAATGCAGCGGTGATGGTATGCTAATGGTAAAGCTGCTAATTACTGATGATTCCAGCTGGGGTGAAAAAAGAGATGATACCGAGTCATGTGACATGAGAAGTGTTGATTAATTAGTTTCTTCTTCTTTTCGCCCTCGAGGGGAAACACTCGAGCAGCAGCTGCAGCTGCAGCATGGCATCACATCAAAGAGGCTTGACTTTGAGTCAACAGGTTCAGAGCATCTTTGCTTTGTTCAGAACAAGTAAAGTCACAGAGTGCCAATGTACAGTTGACTTAAAGTGCTGCGCGCTGTTGCCTTTCAAGCAAAACCTCAATTTGCAGCACAAACACTGAGAGCTTCATGGCTCTCATGAATATTGTATTTTCGAGCAGTGTCTGCTTAACATTTGCCTTTTGGTTTCAGCTCAGTAGAAGTAAAACACGAGTATGTCACATCTGTCAGTGCAGTAAGAATATTTCAAACTGTTTCCAATAGTTCAACTTTTTTCCCAGAATTTTCTCGGTATCTTTAAACATAAAAGAAAAATCAAACTTAAAATACTATTATTTTTATACTACTATTAAAAAATACCTGATAAAGAGATTATTTGCAGTGTTTTTACACTGAGGTGTTTCTTTATTTATCTTCCAAGAGATCATGTTTATTTTTCCTCTGACGTTTTCTAGATGATGTTTGAGGTTTTGGAGGTATTGGTATTTTCTTTATCAGCTATGGTTGCAATCAATAACCATGAAATGTAAAGTCACCTGTGTCCAGGAAGGTGCTACTGTACCATGCCAGGCTCTTCATTTTACGATCCACCAAAGTCAGTTATTTCAATAATGAAGTGGTCGATCAACTGAAAGTTAATCGGCAATCAAAGACATTCACTAGTTTCAGCTTCTCAATCGTGAGGATTTGCCGCTTTTCTCTGCTTTATATCACTGTAAATCAAATATCTTTGGGTTTAAGACAAAACATCCAAACTAAAGACATCACACTGGAAGCTCAGGAGTATGTTGGACGTTTTTTGTAACCTTTTTCTGACATTTTATAGACAAGACATTAATTGATAAAAAATAGAAAACATTGAGCAATAATGACAATAATGATTAGTTAGCCCTGAAACTCCCCATCTAACCATTTACATAGTTTGAAACGTGTTACAGTGCAGTCTGCAAGAATTTGCACATTTTCTTTTTACTCTGTTGGCTTCTCTGGCTCTGTACTCATTGGATTTGAAATGAAACAATGATCCTGAGATTTAAGTGCTGATGTTCAGCTTTAATTTGAGGGTGTTTTTATCCATATTACATTAACAGTTAGAACTCGAAGCACTTTCTATACAGACTGCCACAATTTGTGAACAATGCAGCAAAGGACAGGAATAAAATCCTTACTGTTCATGTGATGTGGATGTAAACATCCTCAAATAAAAGCTGACAGTCAGCACTTAGACTTAAGCTCATAGTCATTGCTTTATTTAAGATCCAATGTGCTGGAGTAGAGAGCCACAGTGTTAAATATTACTTGAGAGCACCAAAAGAAGCAAAAAGGCATTTAATACTAAAAAGTGCTACTATACAGATCTACCAAAGTACAGAAACTATACTGGATATAAATAGTGACTTTCCAGCCTCTTCACTGTTTGATGTAAACAATCACAGTCTCAATTTTACAGTCTGGTGTCCAAGCTAGAGCTCCTTGCCAGGCTTTTATCATCAGCCAGCTGAGCGATCTAAGCTGCTCTGACATCAGTTCACTCCCCATCTGACACCCTCCAGGACCAGTTAGCCTCCTAAAACCTGGCACACACAAGCTTCTCCTCCCAGGGTTAACACAGCCTGCCACCGAGCAGCATTCCCCGCTCAACCCGGAGGAATAAAGGTTAATTTTCCGAGCGAGCTGCTCCTGTCACATGCATTAATATACTGATTCATACGCAGTGTAGTTGTTGTGTGTTGGTATGTACGCAACGCCAGGCGGTGAATGCATCTCGCTGGCTGTGAGTCACACTCGGCCGCTGGCTCTCAGACATCGAGCCTGTCAGAAGGTCTGAGCGAGCGCTGGCTTCACTGGTGCTGCTGACCAGCTCAGACCCAGGGAGCAAAGAGAAATCGACCGCAGCTAACCAGGCAGCGGCAGGGTGTGATTACGAGTTGTGAGTGTTTGTATGTGACAGCATGTGTGCGTATGTTTTTTTTTTCTGCGTGTGTGTTTTGCTGTCCCTGAGACCTAGGATCAGTTCCACAAAGCAGGTTTACTGAGTTATCTGGATAACTTTGCTGAATACAACCCAGAACTCATCATGTCCTCGAACATGGACGGATCTAAAGAGGTGCTGCTTCATTCTCTTTTAAGGCTGTCATAGGGTTTCGAGATGAACCCCTTTAACTTTTTTTCCCCCCTTAAATGGTGGAAAAATCATCTTAATTCACTCTGTCTTACAGTATCACACATATATTCTGTTTCAGCTTATTCCTCATTGGTTTAAAGCAGCAATAATCAAGCATTATTTTTGGCCCAGTTGTGGGCAGTGGAACAAGCTGTAAACAGAACATTGGCACATTAACCTTACCTTATATAGTTAAGAATATTCTAGCAGTTGCCTAGTTACACCACCAGCAGACACAGAGCAAAATTAGCATTCATTTGGGGTTGTGTTTATGTAAGTCCAATATTCACTCTCCTTTTGGTTCTGTTACAGTTTCCACCAACTCCTACCAGCTCCTCCAGGTAGTCGCTGACTTTGTTGCTGACTTTGTCTTCTGTTTGGTGCTGGGCAGGTTGTGCAAAGTGAGAACTTTTTCATTGAAAACAGCTTTAAGGATTGGAGGTTTCGGAAACTCTGAGCCAACCTCAGAGAGCAAATGCCGACCAAGGCAAACTGCAACTGGTCAAACGCTTTATGTCTCTTTATCCCTCACATCTTCTGTTAAAAGTTGCACTTGAACACACTATAAAGACTGCAGCAGTTGGCCAGCTAAATGCTAACACACTGTTAACAGAGGCAGTGAACCAGAGATGAAGAGAAGTTTTCTGCAACACCCAATTTCAAACAGACCACGCTTGCACAAATGAGGCTATAACTGTGGTCATCAAGCCAGGGTACACTTTGTTTTTACTGGAGAAGTGGCCTTAATTCCGTGAGTACATGATGAAATGTGTTTCTATGCCTTAAGGATACTGGAAGTTAAAGTTATTCTTTTTTTTAGATTAACTTTAGTTGTTGAAGTTGAAGATTGTGTAAGTATTGGATTGCACTGGAGTCGGGGGGTTAGGAACTAATTCAACGAAAGCACAATAAGTGTCAGTGAGTGAATCGCGAGCACTTAGCAAGACAAAGGTGTTTGGATGACAGACAAAGATATAAAAGCGACTGTTTCAGAATGGGTCATATCCGTTGCTACGTTGTAAACAAACAAATCCTCGAGCAGCAGTCTGCTACAGTGATAATCCTCTGTGCTAGTTAAAGGATCAACTGTCAGTACAAATGAAAACGCTCAGTTACTGTAAAGGAATTATTCTTCTCTGTGTTGCTCTCTCTGTGACTCTATTTTAAAATGAAGACGGAAGAGAAAACTACAGTGAAGTACAAAGAACATAAAGCCCCAAAAGCTGCCATACTTAGCTTGTAACTTCTTCAGTAACCTTACATTTGCAATTGATGAGTAAACAAAATACTTTTAGCAGCTGACACAATCCCATTGTTTTCACGCTTTGTCCCTGCTCTATCGCTTAGAAAATACAGTTAATACGTGGGAAGTTGTACATTAGCAGAGAAAACCTCCATATGAACTCTCCCATGCAGGTCTACTATAATACACTGACATATAATCTACCGCTTTATGTGGAAAATCTCCCCTTTAAATGAAAATTTTATCGAGGTTCATTATGAAGACATGATAAACCAGCACTAATGATTCTCCCTTAGAGGAATAGAGTTCCAGTATAGAACATCCATCTTTGTTCTCTGTCTAATAATACCTCACAGCGTCCTCACTGACCTTACCTTGACAGCCTCCCATGATACATCAGCAATCCATTTAAAGTCGAGGAGCTTTGAAATGTGTTTTGATGCAGCTGTTTTTCAGGGGTCAGAGCATTGGAAACAGACTGATTTCATCGGATTTGATTGACTTTGTTTGGCGTAATGAGGCCAAGACAACAGAAGCAACAATAAAATATTTTTCTTGCTGAATTTTGGTTTTCTGCTCTTCCCCCCATTCTGAGGTCAGACATCAGAAAAACAGCAGCAGGCCTGCAGCTGGAGGTGATTCAGTGTCTCGCTGAAGGACGCTTTTAGAGGGACGGACGCTCACAAACACAACTGCTTTCACACATATAATGTACCTGAAGTGTCGTCTCTTTAAAAGCTACATCCACCCACAGTCCAAATAGCTGAACCAAATATATTTGTCAGGCCAAATTCAAACCAGGCTGGGGAGACATGAACATGAAGCACAGCCTGTTTTCCACCAAACAGAGTTTATGTAATGAGCGTCCCTAAATAGAAGCCATATTGGAGGTGCTCAATTCTTGAAAACGACAGCTGTGAACAGGCGTTTCTAAAATTAGTGACCTGGCTGTTTTATGGAGCAAAGTAGGTTCATGTCTGTGCTGTTTTAGAGGAAAGACGTCTGTAGTTTCTCTGCTGAATGTAGATAAAGTCTACATAAGTTATCTAATATAACACAAATGATGAATACAGTAAGACATAGGTGATGACAACCACTATTACATTAATTCAATCCAATAAATCATTGTTGTTTTTGACTGGCCTGCAAGTGATATAATTGATTAATTTAGCCTTTTAGATAATGTCAGCTTGTTAGCTCATTAACCAGTATCTGTCTTTATAGGAGACAAACAGCACAACAACACATTAATAAAGTATCTTCAATGTGAACATCGTGAAACAATGAAGACAATCTTAGTGATTACACATTTCTCTCAAATGACATCAATTCAATAATATTATATTCACTTTCACATCATCAACAAGGTAAGACAGCTTTACCAACTCTGTAACTCCAGATGCTACGTCATTATTTACGTCATCGTTGCTCTGTTTTTAACATTTTAAAAGTTAGACTGCAGCTTTAATCATCACATGCAGTATGATGTGATTGGTAAGGTATCGTTGGCAGTAGCTAGTAGCTGTATCTTAAAATCTTTTTCTTTGCCATTGGCTTGCTGGTCAGCTGACTTATAGTTTGCTTAGGTTAACTTAACCACCACTGAAACTGTTGAAGGGAAGAAAGTCGGGCTAAGGCCATCAGCGTTTATGGTGCCACTGTGAAGATGCGTTCCAACAGAAAGTGAAGAGTTTGCATAATTCGCATTTGCGAAGCCATAATAAGATAGCATAAGCACTAGCTAGTAGGTGTATCTTAACCTTAAAATCTGTTTCTTTGTCATTAGTTCGCTGGTTATATAACGAGCTAATGTTTTGCTTATAGGTTAATGAATGCTATTAAAGATTCAACTTTTTTTTTGGAGTAGAAAGCCGGATAATGCCATCAACTTTTACTGTGTCTTTGGAAATCCGCCTTATTAGACATTTACCATATGATATTAATGGCATGATATATGTATGATAGAGTCAGCCGTGGATGTGTAACCACAAAGCTTTGTTACAAAAACCCTTATAAAGCTTACTGTAACCAGATATGTCAGATTTTGTCAAACATGGTTAAGAACATGTGAAGTGTGGCCCATCTCTCTCATCTCCACTGTGGAGGAGAAAACATTGATATTCTGTACGGCTCTCCCCTTCCTCTCCAGCCAAGGTCACTGGCATGGATGAGTCAGCATCACAAACCCCGCCGTCACACTCTACTTCCTTTTTCGACAATCAACTCTCTGCCTCTTTTTCTCTCTACTATTTCCCAGTTTTCCCCGCTACGCCCTGTCTCTCTCTGTCTTTCTGATTCTCACCTTCCTTCACTCTCACTCCTGTCTCACTCTCTCCTCCATCACATGGGGATTATATTTCTTGAAATTCAGAAAGAAAAGACAGCAGGGGGAGATCAGGGAGCGCCTCGCCGCCGCGGAAAACTCGCAGAGAATCCAACGCTGACCCCAATTCTCAGCTCACACTTCTTACACTTTCTTTCGCTCTTTTCGCACGAGAAGAACTTCAAAGAGCTGCAGGAGTCTGGTCGCCTGGTGAACATCAGAGGACATCTAGAAATACTCAAACATCAGCCCTGCCTGAAAGTGTGCCAGAGCGTGTGGTATGACTGAAAGTCAGTCGAGGGAAAGGCATGATAGGTGTGAAAAGTGTGACTGACTGCAGCAGAAAAATCCTAACTGGCTGGATGTGCCATATCTATGGTTCTCAAATTGGAGGTCAAGACTGGTTTCAGGGCAAAATGACATTTTGTACAAAAATCATTAAATGTATCTGATTTACCTTCAGTTTCTGACACAATATTTGCAGCTTCCAGCCTTCCTCCCAGGATTAA
Source organism: Oplegnathus fasciatus (assembly GCA_003416845.1). NCBI lineage: Eukaryota > Metazoa > Chordata > Actinopteri > Centrarchiformes > Oplegnathidae > Oplegnathus > Oplegnathus fasciatus. The sequence goes on along the minus strand of NTHP01000316.1, from coordinate 982,958 downwards.
TCGTACAGCACAGCCTGAAAAGTGTAATCAAAAACTGTGTGGTGTGGAAAGTTCACCTCTCTGCTTGTTTGCAGTTGGATTCCTCTCAGCTACGCCTACTTGCCACTCACACAGGGTGACAAGTAGGAGTTCTGTCTTTTTGGAGGAAGGTGTGAGCCAAATAGGTTGAGCATTTGTTTTGGTCTGAAATTCAAAATGCTAAATTCACTCCAGAAATAGGCACATAACATGACTATCCTTGACTGTCCAATTTATATTAGTTTATTGCATAGGAAGAGTCTCAACTTCAGTTTGTTGTAGCTACACCGTCTTTATTCCATCTTACAATCAGACAGTATACAGTATTTATAGTATCATTTTTTCACATACATTCAAAAGAAATCAGCACACTGCAATCTTAACCTGAAATTATGCAAAACATATTGTTGCTGTCTTACCATCATTTGCTATTGTTTTAATTCTTTGTAGCTGAAAGTAGCTCCTCTGTTTTCTTTGCACAGTGCATTGTGTGACTATTCATCCATCAACAGCACACTCAAAAAGCAAATTCATGCTTGCAGCCCACTGCATGCCAACGCACAGGCAAAAAGGGAAAGAAAATGCAGGGTTGTCCAGCAAAAAAACTTAAACGTGGCTCAACTTTTGGTGCAATGCAATGCAGCGTCATCCGGCAACATACTGCATTCACACTCACGGATCTATTACTCAAACTTAATTTCCAGGATCACATTTCATCGTCTCGCTGGTACCGGAAACACGGCCACACCAAAACAGCCCCTTGCGTTTTTTTAACCAGTGCTATTTTCGGTCTAAACGCCCAGTTAATGTGCACACTGACAACTTGGCGTATACTTAAGCTTGTCACTTTTCCAACATGACAATTCTACAGACTCAAAATCTGCTTATGCTGTATGCAGTAAGAACCTGAGACACAGAGTTGAAGGAATCTATAGCTGTTACTGGGGATGATGGATAAAATCTCACCTTGTAAACTAGTCAGATTTGGGGTTCCAGGCTTTCAGCTAAATGTACTTTTCATTTGCATTTTGCACAGCAATCCAACAAAAATCACAAACGCTTATCAAAGAGAAATTCCTACATTTCTCTTCTGTGGGTGAGATGGAAAAACACAGTGAGAAACAAGTCGAAATGCAGAGAGGTCACAGAGCACAGAGAGAGCTGAGGTTGATAATGCAGTCATACAAGCTTTTGATTTAGATAACAAAAGTAATAACACAAAGAAGATGTATCATTAACGGTATGCTGCAAATTCATGAGACTGAGAATTAATGTGGCCACCCTTTATGAAAGGATAGGATATGTTTTATTACATACTATCTCATCATTTCGATGGAGGGTTTTATAGAGCTGAAGAGAGAGAGAGAGAGGCTGCAATTGTTCAGCAGGCTCTGATTCACAGTATGAATCAACTCAGCTGTATTTTATTACCAACTGTCATTGTGCTTCCAGACGGGATGATGGCGAATAAGTCAGAAGTGGAACTCCACATCAGAGTTTGCAGCCCGCTCCGTGTCAAGACTTTAAAAGTATTTTGATGCTCACACATTCAATGCATCTTTATTCATCTCCTCTGCCAGTCAGAGTTGTGTACCAAGGCCGGTTTGGCTTTGAAGTGAAGCGTTTTTAACTTTCTTTTGTGTTCCCCAAGTTTCACTGAATGTATAAAATATGAGGAACACCTGGTCTCTTCAGAAAATACAGGAGATATAACAAGTGAATTCAAGGGAAAGATACAATCCCATTTTGATTTTCAAATTTAAAATTCCTTTTGTCTGCTTCTGCAAACTAGACAGAGACTTTTAAGCCTTGAAACAGAAGGCAGTGACTGCGGTTTATGAGGACAGATGGCTCAGGATGTTGACACTTTTGAGGTAATTGTACTTCAGTATTTTATGATATTGTACCCACGTAGGAGGGGACGTTCTGGAAACCTTACATAATGTTCCCTAAAGGTTCTCTGTTCTCTTGTTGATATTTGAATTCAACAGCCAAACAAATACACCCCTCCCTTCAGTGCTCCATCAAACTTGCGCGAGTAACGCTCAGCATTAGTTTGTCCTGTGCACGAGCACGAGTTGTGACATATTATACCGAAGTGTTTAGCGGAAAAGTGGCTAAAGCTTCGGTATTTGACGACCTGGATTGGTGGTTCTACCCGAGTTGCTCTGTTTGTTTCCCGTTTACAGAGCCAGGGCTGTGTATGAACACCGGACTGTTTTTTTCAGCGCACACACAGAACGGAAAGCTAGCGGACGGCGAGGATTATATTCACTGAATTTGACAAAAAGTGTATTGGATTAGAATCATAGACTACACCTTTTAAGTTGAGCATCACTTGGACTAATTATGACTTTTTGACAGTACACTCCAAAGAGATACGGTTCAAAAGAGACCAGGATCATGCTGTAATTAAAAAGGTTTAAGAGCAATAACCATTTCATTTTGGGTATGTCATTTTCAAGTATCAAAAGTAAGTCAAGTACTCATTAGGCCGAATAATGGCCCCTACAGATTGTTATATTATTGGATTATTATAAAAGATGCATTAACATGTAAGCAGCATTTTAATGTTGTAGTTGGTTTAGGTGGAGCTAATTTTACCTACATTATATACTGCTTAGAGAATATATAATATATAACCAGATTAAGCACTATCATCCACTATTAACTCAACAATATTTCCTCCAGAAATATAGAATAGATGTGTTACTAAAGTACAACTTCCTCAAAATTACTTGGTAAAATGTACTCATTGGTTCCTTTCCAAGCTCTGATTTGAAGCTACTTTATACTTTTACTCAACAACATTTCAAAGGAAAATATTGTACTTTTTACTCCACTACATTGAGTGTATCTGACAGCTGTATTTACTAGTTATTTAGCAGTTTTGTCTTCACTGATGGTCCAAGCATTGGTGGCGTCACCGCAAGACTTGTTAAAATGTGGGCGTGTGAAGCCATTAGACAATCTAACTGCAGATAAATATAATTTAACAGGTGTGGATTGTACAAAAGAGGATGGCAGGTGTTGGCGTTTTTCACAGTTGTATGTACATTTAGAAATTTAACCTAATCTGAGCCATGCAGAGCTCCTGCTCTGTATGTACGCACTGTCTTTGCTTCTGCATGACCACTCATGCTGTGAGAGGGATTGGCCTGAATTGCATTTTCATATTTCACACGCTCAAAAAGCTCCAAAGCCACACAAATCCAAGCCACGGGTGACGGCGTGGAGGTCGGCGCAATCTCATGTTTGAGTAATGGTGTTAGTTATATTGAAATCAGATTTCCCCCACGTGATCGATGAGTATACTCAGATTGTGGCAGGGGGAGGATGAGGCGAGGGTGATTACGCGTAGCGGGAAGCCGTGGATCCGTCGAGCTAATTCACAGACTGAGGCTCTCCAAAGCCATCAAGAGGCACAGAGGATTGAATCATAGTTCCTGATATTAGCGTAGAGGCAGGAGGCGAAATTGGAGCTAAAAGCATAACTGGAGGGTGACAGGGAAGCAGGGCCTTGGGTCTTAGGGATCAATGTGCATGCATAATGCTGAGAATACATACCCGAGGAGGATCTCAGCCAGCTTAGCTCCATGGGGTTTTCACAGTAATGCCTATTTCGGAAGGTGACAGCAGCATCACAGTTCTCTCAAAGGAGCTCGAAGCTTTGAAAAGATGACTTTCCTCAAAGGTCGTACTGCAATTTGGGATTCAATTTAGACTTTCTGTTTACCTTGGCTAGTAAGTTTCAAATTGAATTTTGTATTATTCATTTATAACTTATTTCATGTCATATGTTAGATGTTTTTTCTTATATGCAACAAAATTGGTGTCCCAATTCCTTGTCAATAAAGTAAACAACTCATGTATTAAAAAGTTGTAGACCCACTTTACCCACTGTAAAGCTCTGTAGCTTATGATTTTCTTTCCTCTTTCAACAGCTTGGCGAGATGGAAATGCAGGAGGCTTAGATTCTTAACCTCTCACTGCTTGGTTTATGACTTCCAGTGGTGTTTTACGTGTATTTGAAATGAATATCAAGACGTCTCTTGCCTCTGTTTTAGCCTTTAGATGTCAAACAGATAGGGATATCATCACGGCAAAGATCGTGTAAAATGAAAGCCATGTCAGAAGCTGCTATTGTCCTTAATGTGAAAGAGTATTTTAGCTGCATGGATGATGGGGAATTTTATTGCCGCATTAGCGTCTGTAGTCATGTGGGAAATACTACTACTGAAAATGCAAATCTAGCATTGATGGATTCTCCTAAATATAGCTCTTGGTTGACAGATTAAGCAAACCCCCTTTTGCATTCATGCATGTGGAAGAGTTCAGTTTTTAACTTTAGGGCTCTCATCTGAGCATATGTAACGGCCAGTTCTATGTAGAATAAAACACAATATTACTTTTGCTTCTGATAGAAATTTGCTACATACATGAATACAATCAGCAGCATAAGAAAACAGACATACAGTCCTAATCTTCCCAGCTGAATTGATTACCATACAGTCCATGTCAAGTATCAATGTAGGACATACAATGGAGCTCTTTAGTAGTTAAATTAAGTTTCAGACATGTTTGATGCTTATTTTCATGTTCATTTGCATACAGAACAGTAACGGGGGGGGATCTGTTAATTAGTTAACCTGTTAATTGGCTCATGTATGTTAGGATTCAAAGGTGTGAGAAGTCACATCTCAGGTATGGAGGAAGTGTATAAATAGGAAAAATGAAAATAGGAGTTAGGATTCTCAGGTAAATGTGTGACAAAGTAAATAAAGGAACGCAAAAGGAACTGATGGATAACAAAGTTAGCAAAGTTTAGCATATCTTTGAGAGATCCTTTGAATTGCTCTGCACTGAAACTGACTCATCGCATTATTGTTCACTGTATCATTTTAGAGAAACTTGTGAAAAGATAAAGCAATTTTAAAATATTACAACCTTTATTATGATTGCTACCATTCCAGTAAAGTAAGTAAATATTTAAACTCCTTTAAAAATCCTTAATTTTTTAAGCCACTAAAAGACAAATGCAGAATTTAATATAAAACCAACCAATGCTTTTTTATGTAATTATTGTCTAATTAGTTGATTTATTTTTTGTCACTTGTACTTTGATCCTTTCAAAGGCAATTATCAGAAGCAATTACTCAGCTCCACAAAGAGTTTCACAAATCTTTGTCACATCTGACTTGGACATAATTGCTTTTGGTTCTCCTATGTACCTGACAGAACAAAGCAAACAGCAGCAGCACACAACAAGCCAGTTATAATTAGGCCTTGAATAATTTGTGTCAGAATGAACTAACATGATCTCAGTGATTGGACTGATTGACAAAACAAGGCTTCAGAGAAGTAACTTAAAGTTAAAAAGTGTCTAAGTTCTACCAGTATAAAACGAGTTTTATCTGATAGCTTAGAACTATAGATTTTCTACAGGTTCATTGTTCATTCAGTGATCAGTGTACTTACATGTGATTTTACTGGGGCTGAAGTGAAACCATAACTTCCAGTTGGCATGGGAAGACTACAGTGCTTGTAAATATTTATGGGAGCCGTAGTGTTTTTGTATGCTAACAAATTGTTTAATATGGACAATAAACTACTACGTGTTTTACTTTTTCAGAAAGACCCTCGACTCTCAGTGAGGGATTGTTTTTGAGTCGCAGAGGCTAGCGGCTAGACAGGAAGTGGCATCAGGACTTTGGCTCTCTATAACATCAACAGAACCTCTAACATGGCTTATAGCATGATTAAGAAGTATAGAGAGTATGTCTTATGATTTGGATTTTGTAATAAGTTTGAGGAATCAACAGCATGTTGTGCTGCCTTCTAGATATTTCAGGGGCTTGTCTTCCATGGTTGTCGACAGCTGCTGTTTGTTTAATGGAGCCGCTGAAACAGGTGCTATTTTTGGGTACACCTCACTACCAATTATTGACTTAAAACTTACAGTGAATGATCAAACAGACCAACTACTGAAGGAACAGCGCGGAGCAACATTAAGGTTAAGAAACAAGCAATGAACAAACACATTATCACACAGAAATGTGAGGATAGCTAAATGTTTCTTAAAGTAACTTGGCACATTTTAACAATAGGAAAAAACTGATTCATCACAAACTAAATACTTTGTAATGGACCCAGAATGGACACTTGGAAGACATCATGTATGCTCTGTTTCTTCAGACTGATGTCATGTGAATTACTTCCAAGGTTATACACCATCAGGGATCACTAACTTGATGCAGCTCATTGGACTGTCAAGACAGATGCACATGATTTGAACTCTGAGGAGAAATGACAGTTTGGGGAAAGTGGATAAAATACTTCCAAGATGATGGGAACTACTTCCTTTCACCTCAGTTGTATTCAAATTCTGACCAGGAAAACAACTGTTGTATATGCATAATTCCATCACAATGTGATGACTGAGGTTTTCTATTTAAATAATAACCAATAAAACAACAAATCTGTTTCATTAGAAAGTATTAAACTCAAACATTTGTCCTTGAATGTACAAAGTCTTTGCACAACTCTTCACTATGGTAAGAAAGCCTGCATTAATACCTTCGCCTCCCACAGATGCATTTAATGAGCCGTCTGGCCGGCTATTTTTAGATATTTCCTTTAATGTAAGCACACACAGGGGTCAGAAAACCAGACATAGTCGTTGAAAAAAGCTCTGGTGTAAGATTATACCTTCAAAGTACCGTCTGATACCTTATTGATCCCTGTAGGGAAAAAAAACCCAATCTCCTATCAGACATGGTGGTCAGGGTCAGCCATAACAGATCTGTGTTTTTATAGAGCTGAGCCCTCGAAGGCGTCAGATGTTCAGTAAGCTGCTCGAGGACACTTCAGCAACGCCACGACAGAGGCTGAACCCTTGAATCGATAATGTGACCTCAGCACAGCCATACAGGTTCACGTGCCGTTGTGTGAGCTTAGTGCAATGTATGAATACACCAACGCAAGTCGTGTGCTCACCAGCTTTGTTGAGCCATGTCTAAAGATTTTCAGTTGATTATGCCCAAGCCTGGATCAATGGATGCTAATATTTAGTGGGTTCACCAGTATAATCACCTTCTTCATATCACAGAGAGATGTGATGTAATCCAGTGTTTTTATGAGGAGTTATTGAGCGCATTGTTAATTATTTCCAAACAATTAGTTACAGTATATATTACTTTTGCAGCACATCCTAAAGCAATTGTGCTGGGATTACTTGTGTTCATTAGATCAATAAGATGTAAACTTAGAAAGATTTAGTGTGGTATTCAGACTACAAAAACAGAACCCACAGCATCAAAAAACTTTTCTAGCCCACTCATGAAAACAACAAGTGACAACGTAAACTTCATATTACTTTCCTATTATCCAAACTTACTTATTATGGCAAAAAATAGGTTAAAGAGTCTAAAAGCGTAGCAGCCATTATGTTACCGTGAATAGTGAAAATGGAACAGCAATGCCTAATGCCAAAAAATGATGTGATTATAACATCTTACTGGTGTTTCTTTCCATAACACTGATTAATGATATAAATAAGAATTGATTGTTAAAGTAATATAACAAAAAATGTTGTTTACAGTACATATTAATAACATGAATTAATAGCAGTCCAGGTAAAATGAAGCCTAGTTGAACAGCTGATAGCACTGAAACCTGAGTAACACAGTATAGTACATAAATCTGCACTTCAGAATGTAGGTTTTGTTTTCCTCGTTTAGCTTTCTCACCTCCACATATACAACTGAAATTGGTGTGTTTTCAGGAGAAGTGCCCATCTGGAATTGAGATATTGTACACGGTAAACTGTCCTCTCTGTTTCCTGCGTTTTACCTCCCCCCATGACTCTGGTGGGTAGAGTCCTGCCGCAGCGCCACCTCCATGACTCATTACTGCAGTGACTCCAGCGTAATTGCTTATGAAGTTCTGCGATTGCTCTCCGTGATATCTGGCACGCGACCAAACATGCCACCCCGAGCTGTCGTGGGTTGTTAGAGCACCACTACAGATAGTACTTATCTGAAGAGCCAGAAGAAGCCATCAGACCTAAATTCCTTACAAAGCCAGTTATCACATAATGAGCCAGTGATCATCATGATGACAGCGACTGCTAAAGTGATATTATCCTGGTGAAATGATTGTATTTTGGGTATTTATGGTTTGATATATTGTAGTTTTCGGATGAAATCTTTCCTGGGTATGACTAAAGATTACTTTTACAAAGCTCACTGGGATTTGTATCTTTTTTTGATCACAGTCCTTGGAAGCTACAGTATATTGGTCGTCTTCTGTTGAGTGCTCTGATCATGTGGTTTTCCAATCCAAATCTGATTTATAAGCTCATTTTCATGATTGATCGTGTTATTTATCTAGTTGAATATGCTTTGTCTGCACATATTACTAAGATAAAAGATAAAAGAAGTCCACAAGTAAATGTGTGCCGTGGTGACCTGCATTCTGTGTGTGTGTGTGTGTGGATGGGTGGTTTGCCTCGTCCTTGGTGCCGTCCTCAGAGGTGATAAATGTGGCCTGTCCCTGCTCGCTCATCGCCAAGGCCAGACTCTGTGAGGCTGTCTTCCAGTGATAATGGTAGCGAGCGGGTGATAAAGCACAGGAATGACGTACCTCAAGCCCCCATTTCCCATGTACCCCAGAGATTTAGTGAGGTATGCTGTGGAGGGGGAGACACACTTCACGTCTTCTTAGTGTCCTCTTTCCATTTCCTTTCCAGCACATGAAGTATTTAGCAAAGCGGACAGAGACGCAAAATGATTTTTCAATTACTGACATGCTTCCGACATCACCACTCGTTCTGTTACCGAGGTTCTCACTCAGTTTTGCACCTTCACCTCCATTGTACTGCTGGTGCCTCGCAAAGTTCCCTATTCTCCGGCAAATATTGTTGCCTTAGAGAAATCCCGTCACTGAAAAATTCTTCAACATAAGAAAAATGAATACAGATGTGTATCTACTGTTCGCTCCCAGTCAAGCATGGAACTACATGTAGTTGCTCGTTTTTCAAAGGGATATAATGTAATTTCTAAGATAAACAAATGTTCTGCGACAAAAGGAATCAGCACACATGGAAAGAAATTGGAAAACCCCTCGCTAACAGTAAGATATTGCTACATAAAATCTGTTATGTTGTTATTTTTAATTTTAGCCACTTGGATAACTTAGGTTAGGCAGTTCAGTTTTCTGCTCAAGGACATTTTCAAAAGACACAGAGATACAGAGACACAGTTAAAGCAACCCACTGTACAAGGAATGAAAAGGAAGGGGCTCTGTGTCTTGCTCAAGGACACTTTAGAGGAGAATGAACTTGGCACCGTTCAGATATAAAATAATTTTTCCCTAGTCAGCCTGTCACTCTTGGCGATATAGAAGCAATTTTGCTGAACTGGTCTTTCTCTTCTCCTTTTACGCAAAGTGTTGTTAGAGCTCTCCGAGGACAGCTGTGTTCCAAAAACCAAACCAGTCTCCCTGATAGAGTCAATAGTTGTCAAGGACTGGCACAGACAGCTCAGTGTGAAAAGTGACTCATTGCTGCTTTAACAAAAGATTTTTTTTTTCATCTTTTCAAGGTCTGACATTGATAAAACTTTGTGTAGGAGTTAAAAAAAAAAGCCACAGATCTTTGAAAGCATCACGATGCAACCATGACTTTTACATGTCCCTTTCAGAAGTTGGCGAGATGTGGATGTGAACATGTTTTCCTAACTTTATAAACACCCCCAGCACTGTGCTTCCACCCAGTCGAGGCAAATTTCAAAAGCCGTAAACTGCACATGAGGTGATTGTCAGTGTGTGTGCGTCCTGGAGAAAGCATGACCAGTCGTGCTGTGCGCGTTATTCTGTGCGGCCATTTAAATCACGCATGATGCAAATGTTTCAGAAGACTCAGATAACTCAGTAAAAACGTCCAATAAAATTTAAGTCAAAAAAAAGAGCTGTATCAATAAAATATTTTGTGTTTGATGTGTGCCAGAGGAAGAGGAAGTCTCTAAGGCGTATGCTCACAACCAGCTTGGCCGGAGAAAGACTCTGTGGGCCCATAGGCCACTTTAAGGCAGAAGAACTACCAAACAAGCTTTCAGACATCTTATCGCCTTATTAAGTACAGTACAGTAAATGTGCTGTAAAACTAAAACAATGCACTAAAAGAGGTTAAAAAAGAAGCTCTTTTTGTCTATGCTGTGGACCCAACTACAGTAAAAGATTTGAGATGCAACTCTTGGAGGACACTGAACGACAGAAAATCACAGCTAATATTTTCAGTCTGCTCTCTCTGTACCCAGCCATGTTGTTTTCTGCTTTACGGTAAGGTTCCCCTGGTGGTCTTTCCACTGGGCTTTGAGACCAACCAACCTTTCAGGGGCAGGAGGCTGATGATGATGGTCTGAACGACCGGTGTGGGCCGTGGGGGTTGAAGCAGGGAGCCGCCGGTCGGCAGCCGTGGGACTGCTGAGGACTGGTGACAGATGGGAGAGCAGGAACACAGAGTCCTTGAGCTGGTCCCGCTGTTTCCTCTCTCTTGCTCTATCACTTTTTTTTCTCCAGTATCTCCCGTTTTCTCTCTGGTGCTCACAATACCCTTGCCCTTTTATTTCATCTCTCTCCATCTCCCAGTCTGTTTCTCTTTCACTCGCCCTCCTGTCTCATCTTTCTTTATCTGTCAATTTCCTTTATCTTCTCTCTCTTCCTTTTAACTTTTCCCTGACATGGCTTTCTATCATCATTCTCTCTCTCTCTCTTTGTTCCCCTTCACTGTCCTTTTTTTCTGGCCATTATTCCTCTTTTCTCTTTTCCTAAATACCCCTTGTTCTCTTTCCTTCTCTGGTGCTCTTTATCATCATCGTAAATATGTAGTGCATCACTCTCAGCTCCTTTATCTGTCCTTATTACAGATTTTTTACTTTTAGTCTCACTCTCTTTTTTCTTACTCATGCACGCTCATTCTCTATCGATCTCTCTAATTTGCTGTGTTGTAGTGCACTCTCATTCTACTTAACCTTGTTCCTTTGTCTTTGCTTCTCTCCGTCTTCAATTTTAGCCCTCTCTCTCCGTCTTTTTCTCTCTCCGTTCTTCTTCATGTGCCTTTGGGCTCCACAGGGGACCCTCCTCGTGTGGTCTCACTCGTCCTTCAGCACGAAACATGCAACTCGTGACGTGCGCACACACACACACACACACGTACACACAAGTGGAGACGCTCTCGCAGGCCAAATGCACCTGGAGGACACGCACTCGATTATACTCTCTGCTCTGACTGTGCACACTTACTGTGACACACACATCATATGGGGACAGATGCATGGTGGGAATTAAGAGCTGTACAGTTTGTTCTCATTCTTTAGCACCCAGCAGAGCCTCATCCACACACACACACACACACACAGAGCACCACAGACACTCCCAGACACTCTCTGCCAGCCTTTATGTAACTCTGCACAGTCTAGTTGACCGCGTGACCGGACCATCATAACTTTTCTCTGATCCTTTTAAATTTATACTCTTCTTCCCGCTAAGCAGAGAAAGCCTTCTCCTACTTTATAATCAGCCCTCAGGCCTCAGCTGACCTAAAAAGTAACTTTAAAGCCGTGATGCGTTAGCACAGTTAACTAGCTCTCCACGCTCATGGTAGTGATGTCACTAAACAGGTTACGTTTGTACTGTGTAGTAATGTAGGGACTTAGCTAGCTATCCCAGCGGCGTGGTTCTGGGGATGGTAATGTCTGTCTGTCAGGTCGTCACTCAGTCGGTTTGGGCATTCATGGTCCACAGAGGATGAAGCCTGCTGAGCCTACTGACTTTTCATCTGGTGTCACCTTGAGGTTGACTTTTTTTAAGTGAGATGCCTCGACAACTATTGAATGGATCGCCGTGAACTTCGGTATAGATGTCCATGGTGCACACAGGATGAATGCTAAAGACTTGATTTTTTTATCCAGCACCATCATCTGGTCAAATGTTCAATTTGTCCAATACTCTGGTTTACAATATCTTTTTAAAAGTTTGGTTTTCTTTACAACGAGCATTACAGCCTCACAGACCCACTATCGTGGCTTTAGACACTCATATTTAGTCAGTTATCTTTTACATTTGTAGAGCTGTAATATTTTTAGTGGAGCTGATTTTTAACTTATTGAATTGTGGCTAGACTGTGAGATTTGATGGTACATTGGATTTTTGCAGAAAGAATCACAACTAAATCAACATTTTTGAAGTTTGGATTAAATCGTTCCACTCCTACCAAAGTAAACCTAAGGCTTCATTATAGTAAAGACAATCTGAGCTCAAAGGTCCACATACTAGCTTGTGGGGATTTCAATAGCGGTAAACAGAACTCCAGTTAAAACCTTCACTTGCAGTTGTCTTTACCACAATTTTAAGTAACTGACAAGTTGCTTTGTATAGCTGTAGCATGAGGGATTAGTCCTTCATTGAGCTTTCTAATTAAGTACTTTAGACCATGTTTCAGTGTTTTTCTAACCATAGCCGAGGCTCTCCACTCTTCCTCTGGAGCTTTCTCATTTTGCTTCCCGTATCCAGACTCCACAGCTGGCAGCGTTTGATGACACCAAGGCTTTTGGGAACGACAACTGTTTCACGCCACTACACAGCAACTTTGTCACAATCAGACGAGCTAATTAGCCTTGAGCGTCGAGATTAGTCATGTGGAGGTTTGGGAGAGGCACTGCAACATGTGAAATGCAGGAGATAAAGTGGTATGAACTGCACAGAGGTAATAATCACCAGCAGCAGACCACAGATAAGAGGTGTCTCTCTGTTATTACACCTGATTTTCTATTGGAAAATACCCAAATTGTCAAAATTTGTGAACTAGACAAGGCCTGCACACTGGACCATGGACCATCTATGAAACAGTATGCTGTGGTGTACAGACAGATTTTAAGTTAAACAGGTTTGACCTCTACAAAAAATGGGCTTCTCCACTGAAGGACACTGGAAAAGAGTTTAACCCAAAATTCTAACACACAGAACGACCACCTAACAACTTTTGATAAGAGTTTCTCTTTTTTATAAGAGTATAATTATAATTGCAAGGTAATTAGACAAATCTAGACAAAATTAAACACAATTCAACTCATTCTTCAACTATTATGATTATTTGTCAGATTGAGTTACTCTAAGGTTAAAAATACTGCATTATATCCATATTGTAACCCAATTTTATAGACTTTGTTGGCACAAATGAGCATTTCGGTATCAGTGGCAGTGCTAACGAGAAGGTGAAAATAGGTCATGATGACAAGAAAGAAGATATATGTAATCAATTCTAAGCTAAAACAAGATATAAAGCATGTCGTACTATTTTAAATTTGAATCTGCAGACTCTAAAGTTTAACAAGTTTTAATTTCAAAAGTTTCTCTGTTCAGCTTGGCTTAAGAGGAATTTATTATCCCTGAAGTGATGAGGGATATTCTCCATCAGGGTCTACTCTGCTTCTGTAGAGATTGCTAGGCATATAAGATTTGGGAAATCTCCTCAAGCTACCAGCAACAAAGCCAGAGAAAGTTTACAGTCCCGTTCAGCAGTTCAGTCTGGCCCGGGGCAAAGCACAGAGACAAAAAGAATCTTTAAGACATATTCATATGAGTGTTACTGCAAGAGAGTAACTCTACAGTACAAGGTGTTCTGCTATATGAACGCACAAAAAAATGTGATTAACAATGAAACCCAAATGTTACTGGCGACCCCTCCTCTGATACTTACATTATGAAGAGAAAAGTGAGGAAACTCACAAGGAATCTCAGTCTGGTCATGAGATTTGACTGAAAGCTCCAGAAAAATGTTGTAAGTGCACCTTGAGTTAAGTTTTTTTTTTCCAATGTCAAGAATGAACTTTCATGCTCAATATGTGATGACTTTATGTATTACAGAAATTGATCCTTTGTAATACACATAATATAAAGAACAAACAAAAAGCCGATGACAAACAGGTGTTTGAAACAGTGGGTGGTTGAGATTATGATTTGTTAGAAATGTTACACATTCTTTTGACTGGTTACACAGTAAATTCAGACTGCATTTGATTTGGACTCCATGAAGTCCTAACTCCAGACTAATGGCCCCTTCATGCACATCATGTTACTGTATATTTTACATGTTACACTGACATGAAAAAGCCTTGAGATAACGGACGTGTAATGCATCCTTAGCACGCCAACACATCATGTGTTCGGCACACTAAAGAGTTAATGAAAAAACAAGAAACATCAACGTGTTTGTTTATTAATTAGCAGTAACCCTGCCCTGTATGACTAAGGACCGGGGCTTGTCCTGGTCCGTCAACGCGGCAAGTTCGGACTGCAGCCAAGAACCTCAAGGTCGCCGCTGTCTCATCAATTTCACGGCTGAAGCAGATGGTTGTATCTTTGAGATGTTCTCCCGGAGAGCCTGCGAGGCTCAGCATAAGAGGCGAGCACAGACAGAGGCGCTAAAGGTGAAAGGAAGTGTGCTGGACTCAGGGGCAGGGAGGGAGCCAGGCGTATCTCAAATTTGCCCAGTGTGGTCCAGGAGGTCCAGTTCTTGTTAAAATCAATTTCTTTCCTGCGAGTTGGAAGTGAGCAGAGAGTTGTGGGTTCAGGGTTCGTCGGGCCACTGTTGGAGCGCTGGCTTGTTTCCAGCCACTGAGCTGGAAAGACGAGCTAATGCCTCTGGAGTGAGAACACACAGCCAGAACCCCGTGTAAAGGTAATGTTCAAAAGCACTGCAGGAGCAGCTCAACACGCAGGACGACACTCAAGATTAGTCTGTGCAACTTCCCGATTTGAACAGTGGCCTTTCAAGTCGTCATAGTTAAAAGGATAATACCAACATTTGCTTTTTAAGGGTCTTACTTAGGCAGCAAAACCGACAATGTTCTTGTTGCTCAGAGTGTAATGAGCATACGTTCTGGGAAGAGTACCGCCGTGTAACACTTGAAGCAAAATATAGCAGTGAAGGTCTATTCTGTAATGAGCAGTGTCATATAGTGTTTATGTTTGTCTGTCTGCATTACATTTCTCATTATCATTTACAAAAGACCGCCTTATTACATAAAACAATTCAAATAAAGCATCAGTGTCACAATAAAGGTAGTAAGAGAATCTGTGTTTTCTGTGAAGAGTTGCATCCTTTCCTGCGTGTGTCTGACATGGAAGCATCACACTTGTGAAAACACTTCACTCAAGCACAACAAAATGGCAACAGAACAGGAACTGACAAAACAAAATGTTTACTGTGAAGGGCTATTTATCGCTCTCTCTCTCTCTCTCTGGAAGTTGTTTTCATGTAGTTCGAGAGTGAACAACGAGAGCGAGTCCTGACAGCTCCAGCAGTGCTGACGGCGTGCACACACCGGTTGCTGCAGAATGGTTAATGTTAAGGAGTGATTGTGGTTGTGCCACATTATGTATGGTTAAGGTTAGGCAACTAAAAATCTTTAGGGTTAGGGACATGAGCAGTTGGTCTTGAGAGAGAACGAGAACTCTGGTCTCTCACATAAAAGTCAGATGAGCTACACACCCATCCACCCCCACAACCTTCACACCCTTACTCTCCACATCCCTACAGTACATAAAGGGCATACTTGTTCCCAGGTGGGCACCTGACATAAATTGCAGAATTGTCCAGTATGAACATAACTCCTAGGGATACTGGGCTAGGACAAAATACACCAGCGGTATAGTGACATGAAGCGTGTCATTTGATGCCCGTAGCACACACCAGATGCTCCGCACAGACGGAGGAAGACAGCTTCGCCGCTGCCTGCGGGCTTTTTAAATAAGTCAGTCTTTATCAAGAAGAGAACTTAATCAAAATGACTTTTTGGCATCTTTCTTGACTGTCTTTTATCATGGAATAAAACCATAACATTGACATTTAAAATATGAACTGATGAGCTGGTCCAGAGCAGTCCGTGCAATGGTAGGAAATGCTTTATTCCCCAAATCATTAGAAGTGATCAAACAAGGAACACAAAAGTCAGAGCTACAACATCCAGACCAAAGCTGTAATGAACATAGAATATAATAATAAGTATCTTTTGATCTCTTGTTTAGCATATCTAACAAGTACAGACAGGAGATGGGATCAGTGGCACAATGAGCCCCAGTGTCTGTTTATTATGGTCCTTTCAACAGCACTCCAAGCCTTTTGTTCTCAGGTCTTGACCTATAGTCCAAGTGGACGCTTTGCATGAGGATGTAAATTCCTGTTGGAGATAGCAGAGGCCAAAGTGAGCAGCACAAAGACAATCAAGAGAATTGCTAATAATTTATTGCGGTGCCTTTTATCTCAGGCTCTTGTTCATGGTGTTCACCTCTTGTTCCCTCTATTGTCAGACACTTTTGTCTTTGGTTCAGTCAAGGGCAGATTGAGCTGCTCTTTCACTGGCCTGAAAGATGATTGAAATACAAAGCCGCGTCTATTGAATTATCCAAATCTTAGATGTACCACTGTTCACATCCAATGCTTAGCAACAGCCGAAAGCTGAGATCTATTATGTGCAATTACTGTGAATTGCCAGTGTCACTTGTTAAAAGATTTCTGCTTGACATTTGTTTAATTTATCACTGCTCTCTCTCTCTCTCTCTCTCTCTGTCACCACCAACAACAGGGGCCACCAAAGACATGGGCAAGATGCTTGGTGGGGAGGAGGAGAAGGATCCTGATGCTCAGAAAAAAGAGGAAGAAAGGCAAGAGGCGCTGAGGCAACAGGAGGAGGAGAGGAAGGCCAAATATGCAAAAATGGAGGCAGAGAGAGAAAACATCCGACAGGGCATCAGGGATAAGGTAAAAATACCTCCATACAGCTAAAAAAGGTGACAACAAAGGTAACATTAATGTTTGCAAGAATGTTAACTCCCTTGTTTATTCTCTAGACGTGCAGGCTCCATTTACTAAAGAAAAGCTGGGAGATGACCTGTTCTACCATGTTAGCTGCTGCACAACTTCTCTAAGGCAACACTGCCATTTGATAAAGAGCACGCACAACCTCATTATTTAAGGAATGCACAACTGTCTGCTACACATAACAGACACATACAACAAGTTTATATCGGCTAATGTGTTTTCCAGGGAATGTAGAGACGTCAGTATGCTTCAGACTAAGTGCCGTCTCCCTAGACCTTTCAGACATCGATTTTTGGGGGGGCTGAGTGACTTTCGGAAACTGACAATCTGACAAGCATGCCCACTTCAAGCAGTGATTGGCAAGGTGTGTAGAGGTGTGAAAGCACGCAGGATTTGAACTTTTATCTTCTTCTTCTTCACAGAACTACGTCTGTCACTTTTTATGTGAAAAACCGAGTGTAACACCATGAATGAACACCGTTATCCCCATTTGTATAAGTGATCACGCTTCCCTCTCTATTTTGGCAGGCTGTTTGCTCCACTTTTGAGCGTGACCTTTCAGAACATGTAAAACGTGCATTCAAACATCCTGGGACGACAGTTTGTAACAACTACTGTATTAGTTTGAAGCGCACTGAACCCTTAACGTTGCCTGTATTACTTTTTGACGATATGTTTATATTATATATATACTTATATTATATACTTTTCTGCAAAACATCCATTTTGAACAGTCTTCCCTAAAATGTCCACTCTTGCAACTAAAGCGTGACTGGAAGATCAGTTCACCCAAATTACAAGAAGACATATTTTTCCAGTTACTTCTAGTTGTAACCTGCCATGCAGATAGGTTGAGTATTTGTGCTTACCTTACCCCTTAC
>NTHP01000316.1:931247-955125 GCA_003416845.1 Oplegnathus fasciatus | reverse complement strand
ATCTCCTTTCAGCATACACAGTGCAAAGCTTGTCATTTTATTTACCTTCCACTCATACATCAGTAAATTGACTTTTAAAGGTTAGCTGCCTTGTCAATCTTACTTGCAGTACAGCTGTGTTTTTACAGAAAGGCACAACTTGTTTGTTTTTTTTAATGAATAATTGAACACATTCATTTATTTGGTGGTTCAGGTGGTACATAAATAAGGATTTTCATTTGCCTAATACATCAGAAGACTTGGTGGTATGCTTCAATAAGCACATGTGGTTTGCAGAACAGGGGGGAACAAAATCTTTCTCACTGTCTGTTGCAACAGATGTTAAGATATTTATGCTCTGCCAGTTCCTCAACAGAGATACCCCCATCGCAGAGACAGGCTCTCATTATTCGCAGGGTAGAGGAAAGAATAATAAGTTTATCTATTAGATACAGTCTCCTAACTTTCCCTGAATGAAAAGCCACAAATCTATTGTTGTTACTTCTAGACTACTTCTGGGCATTGAGCCACATTAGTCCACAATAACAAATGAAGCTATAAATAAGCTCTCAAGACAATTCCCTCAGACCTAAATCAAAGATCAAGACTTACAGCCATTTTCGTTTGCTAAGAAACATGCTATAGTGCATCTTATAGTTCCACTGTTATCCAAGTATTGTAACAGACTTCAACACCTCATTCGTCAGTTTTTGAACGTTCAGTGCCAAAACATATTAGATTATTTCTTACACATGCACAGCAGCTGCAGTATAAAGCTGCAGTATAATTAAGATACGGTTATGGGAAGGAAACTTAAACGCTTGATTAAGGTAGAAAAAGTTGTTAAAATTGTTAAATATTTTAAAAAGCCACTTGTTGGTCTGATATAGGAGGCATTAAAGTCACCCACCACCCTGAACTTTTCATCCTTACATTCTGCTGCGCTACTTAAAGGCGTACTGAAGCAATTTATTGTTAAAGTTGGTCGAATTTTAAAAGAGACAAAGTCGGAGATATTTAGATTTTTGATGTCCAGTCATTAAAAGTCAGACTTCAAAAACTACACTTGCAATAATGCAATTCAATAGCATCTTTTGTTAGACCCTCCCTGCCTGGCAAATGGAAGCGTCCTTCAAACTCCACACCTCCACTTGTTAACGCAGGCTTTCTGCTTTAAATTGAAAGTCTAAAACGACCCTGATGACATCACTACGACATCATCAGGGTGTATCTTCTCAGATTTTGGAAAGCTTCCTTCAGAGCCAAAGAGTGGATACTAGCCTTGTTAATACTAAACTAGCCAGCCAGTCAGCTGAGATATTCTAAGCTTTGGGTCAGAGTAACTGAGCAGATTGTTCTCAAGCTACAGCATTTAGTAACATACTGTAGAATATGATGAAAACTACAGACGAGACTGTTTTCTTTGCCATGGGAACAACAACCAACATGGATACGGATCAGTGTCATCCGTTCACCAAAATTCGGTGGAGGTGAAATTGAAATTTACCCACATCACCACCATAGTCATTAGGTTTCTCTTCTTCAAGTCTTCTTGTGTGCCATCATATTCACACAGCCATTTCTCCAGAGGAGCTCCATAACAGCACCAGACCTAGTTGCTCAGTTTGTGACAGAACTGCAGAGCCTCTGTGGGTCACACTGTGCAGCTGCCTTTCCACCACTTCAGGCTGTTGAGCACACACAAGGGTCTTGGCTCCTCCTTGGCAATAAAAGTCCACAAGTCTCCCTGCAGGAAATGGAGGTATAAATCAATTCCATTAGTATTCATGCTCTGAGGTAGCCTTTTCAGACGAAGCTGCCTTTGTGCTCTCTGAGCAGCACTCAGGCTGCAGGGGGGCCATGGCTCTATTGGTGTCCCGTAGACATGAAACAGTCAATGTCAATTAACTGCTCTCCACTGGGCACCGGACCCATAAACCAGCCAGTGTGCACAGACTGGAACTGGAATCTGGAAAAAGATTTCTCTTGAGGGTGGATAGAGATATTTTCCGTCATGAGAACATGGACAGAACTATTGTTATCCGTGACCATCTGACTGTTTTGACGGCTGATATATTAAATGGTAATTTGCTGAAGGCCTGCTGTGTCAGATTCTCAGAATTAATGACAAAGAAAATAAAGGCACAGAAAAGATTACTGATGACATATTGACTGCAGAGCTGATATGACATCTGCTTGAAATATTTTTCAGAACGGCTCTGGAGGCAGAAATAATCCCATTGGTTTTCAGTGGGCTAACCACATAGTTAAATGAGTAACTTGCATTTCTGAACACACCAAACATTGATCAGACGCTGCGTTGCATCACAGTACAAAGCTATCGAATGGGAAGCAAATGAAAAATACCCGGCCTGTGTGGAGTTAGTTTTTAACATAAGTAACATTTGCCTGCAAATGTTACGAATCATGGCGACCATCTGGCCTCAAACTGAGTGAGTACAGCCTGTTGTCTAGATTACAACATTCACAGTGTTTAGCTTGCTTCCATCTACTTTAAAATATCCGTATTCAACCCACTCCCCAAACACAACGTTGACGGCGGATGATTCTGCAAACCCCTGGATTACATTCAGTGGCATTAGCAATTGGAAATGGATTAGTATGGTGTTTTCCTAATTAACTATTCCCGCATGGCAACACCAGCATGACTCAGCAGTCTCTGTGGCCACAATGATGATTGCAAGATAATAGTAAATGTTAGAGTCATTAAGTCAGCAAATTAATTCTATAATGTCAGTTACACACCAATACATTTATCTAAAGTTTGCCAACATTAGCTAACGTTAGCCACTGTAAGCTACTGGTCATACCAGACCAAATAAGTAGCAGCAGTCGCAGTAACAGTAAGCTGTCTGTTTTATTGCTAATGAACTCAGTCTTTTAATGTATTACTTCTTCTTCTATAGTCATGCTTTAAGGTTGAGGTTTAATAGACAAGTTGTTGATCTGAGTTGGGACGTGAACCCCGCTCTCTGGTGTCCATTTCAAATGCGATACACAATTTTTGCCCCATATACAGTAAGTGACAAACTACCTGCCCTTTGGCACTTAACATTGTCCAAAAAATGTTTTTTTTTGAGCTTCCAAGATTGTTTATGATATAAATGAAGGAATGGTTTGAATTTGTGTTTTTACCCCGTTCTTTATCTTTTCACTAAACTTGTGCTCTGAAAAGCTGCTCCGTTCACTGACATCTGAATCTATCAATGAGATAATTTCTGTTTTCAGGGAAGCTCTGCCTCTTAGAAATGTGTTTAACTAAAAGTACAGTGTTCATAAACCTCAGTCTGGAGTCTCCAGACAACAGACTACACGTAAAGACAACAAAAACAGCATCCCATATACAGTATGTTTACATATGACATAGCTTTGTGTGTGAGAGCAGTGTGATACACAATAGGCTCTCAGCTGTTGATGGAAATGTACAGTGTGACCAACAGTGCATGACCAGCTGTGCTGAATTTCCATATTGCAAGACTAATATTCAGAGACAGGCAACCACCTTGAAAAAGCTTTGTTTATTTTCTCATCAAACTGCATCAAACGGGCACACCATGTGCTCCAAACAGATATGCATGTAGATTCTCTTCTGTTTTGCATATTTTGATAATATGCAAATGAACCCTTGAGAGGTAAATGTGATTCGTTTCAGATCCATCAGACTGCTATTTGACTGTCATCACGCTGGGAAAGTCTCTTTGTCCACTGTTCTGCTTTAAGTCCAGGGGACCTTGATAGGTATCACAGCATCCTGGGGAGACTCTGATTGACAAGTCCATTGACATAAGATCGCAGCAGCTGCGCCGGCTCAGATGGAGCTATAATAGGTCTGTGTAATGAATAAAGTAGCGCAGAGACCTTACCCACCCGTATCAGCGACAAACGTGGGAGCTGCCTTTTCACCCACCTCAGTGACAAGAGGTCTGACGTATTATAAGGCATTTAATTTCAGCACAGGACTCCAAGGGGACATTCCTCCATTTCACTGTGTTAAAAGGAGTGGACAAATGGGCTGAAAAGGATTTTAAAAAGTTCGGTTAAAGAGCACTCCTGACCTCAATTAGTGAGCATTTCTCCTGTGAGTCTGAAGTGCTAGCTGGCATATGATGATGCTAAGTCTTTGCCACACAACCTCCAAACTGTCTAATCCTGTGCAGAGGCCTGCNGCCAACTGTTCAACGCAATATTGTTGGAATCTTATTCTCATCATTACTTTTTTGGTGGTTTCTGTCTTCATGTATCAGGTACGATTATTGAGTGATATCGTCATTCGTCGTACTACCACTAGGGGGCACCAAAGTCGGAGATTTTAATATTGTACGCATAGTGCCCTCAGTGTTTATTCAAAATATTTCCCTGCAGTTAGTAAATATAAGTGGGCTGAGTTGCAGACCTCCACAGGGAACAGAGAGCGTTCCCTTCCTACATTTTCCTAGCTTGTGTAGGTTACTGCCCCTCCTAAAACTGTACTTTACATGTTATGTTCATAAACAGGCCTATTTGTAGCCTGGCATCACAGGCTTGGTTTGGGTCTTTTCCTCAGCACACAAGGTCTTATTACTTTCAAACACGATGCACTAAATATTACAGCACATTTCGCTGGGCTAAATCTGCAGCCTTACTTCCAAGAAAGTGTTCATTTGGATTAAGCTCTGCTGAGCTGCAAAATTGAACTGTCAGTCGTCTATGGAAATTTGATAACAGAGGGTAATGCCGTGAGCCAGACATCTGAATTTTGACTCTAAAGCAGCCGTGGCAGAGAGTGGTGTAAAGTAAATCACGCTCTCTATGGCTATCAAGGCCTCGGCCATGTAGTGAAGAGGGGTAAAGAGAAAAGGAGGAAACGCAAGTTTTAGATTTACTGGTTCTCAGTGGAAACACTGTGATATTTTATTACCAAACTGTTTGATGAAACATCTGGGACTCCTCAGCCCAACTTCCATTGTTGCATCTCTTAATCCTCCCACATTTCCTCTCATCCAGGCCTGAGTTGTGACCGTTTGATCCATCCAGAAAACCAATTACATATAGCAGGCAGCCTAATTGTCTCAAATTTAATTTAAGACACTCATTTGTTCCACAGTCAAGAGATGGGCCAAGATTTATGCAGAGGGGCCCTGTTCTGCTTCAAGCAAATGGGAAGCTTTGAAATTGAAATGCTGGCTTTTGTGTAAGAAGCAGTGGGCAACTCATGATATTTATTTGAAGTCAGTGGCTTAAAGAGAAGGTCATTTAATTTGACATTCTTGTCAATGCAGATTCCCCATTACGTTAAGCAGTGTAATGTACCATAAGTCTGTCTTAAATGGTTAACAACACTGAAAATGTTCCTTAATACTGAGATGCCCCACAGCATACAAATGAAAAACCATATTTGAATGTTGAAATTCAAAGTCCACAGATAGGAGAAAAGAAATACCTCCTTTTTGATCTCCAGAAAGCTCTACATCCATTGACAACATCATTACCTGAATCATTAAAAAGTTAAAACATGCAGAAGTTTTGTTATAACATAAATCTAAAGTTACCTGATTTCACTAATGTGCTACTTTCTGAAGCATGAAAAGACAGATATCTCATTATAAACTAGGACAGTCCGCTTACAATTAGCGAACACATGAAAATGGGACAGCAGGATTTTTTTTTTGGCCCAATCCTTATCTGTGAAACCATATGGATGTTTAGCTTTGGCAAGAATCAACTGACAAAGGTGGAAAAGATGGCTGTGCTGATATTCAGGAGGATTTTCTGGGGATGGGGTGGATTTTCTTACCCAGAAATGATAGAGCAAATGAAATGGAGATAAAATGGGTGTTAAGTCTCAGTCACTGTTCACTTCACAGAGCTATAACACGCTACTGTAGTAGTAGCTAGTAGCAGTAGTGAACCTTACATCATTCCTTAGGTTTCTACCTTATTAGGACCCAATAACACCAACAAAAAGTGTTCCTTTTCTTTAATTAAAAACAAACATAGAGCAGTGGCATAGTGGTGATATGCCCTTTCATTAAACACATTCAAATATGCAAGTATTATTATGGGGTGCAGATAAGACTGCTCGTTAAGCCAGCCAGTCAGAAACTGCATGGGATTGCTTGGATACAATAAATTACAGTTACTGTGCAAGAAACACATGCAATATTCTCAGCACATTCAAATTGGACCTAAAAATAGAAACAGAGAGGTTGAGGTAGACCGGGTGAGCACTGTACCAAATTATTAAGTGAACTGCCATGCAACATGTGAGCTGAGCATGCGTGGAGTAGGGGGAGGTAAGAACAGCTATGCTTTGCTAAACTGTCAACAAAGCGGTGGAAAAGAGTGGTGTGAGAGGGGTTATAATTGGGATATGGAAAAAGGGAAGACATGGCACTTTAACACTTACAGTCCCCATAAAACCACGGGGAGGTTTATTTCATTTATTTAATGTGTTTGACTGGATGTATTGTGAGTAGACAAGATTAGCATATTAATATATTAGAGGCTAGCAGTTGCATTATAATTAAAAGGTCCTACACAGCCATGTTCCACTTATTTTTCCTGATTAGACCTCTGGTCCGCTCTTAGGGCGGTGTGGGTTGTACAGACTGTGCTTGATTGACATCTCCCTCATTCTCCTCTTAGTTTTGTCCCACCATTAATGGAATTTGCTCCCCATTCATTTCATTGAGAAAAGGGGGCAAGACGTATTCACTCCCAGCCAGGAGTTAGTTCTGCCTCGTTTACCTCTTGCAAAGTTCAATCTGATAAAACTTTAGGCCGATTCATATAAACAATGATATGAACAATATTTTCTAAATAATTACCAACCCACTGTCACCAAAGGCATACAAATAACACAGGTTTTACAATGTGAAAATACGTAAAATGTGTAGGACAAAGTCCAATTTTGTGTGCATTTCATACGCCTGTCATCTGACGCCATGTCAGTTGGTGTAGTATAAAGACTGACAAAGTCGTGAAGGAGGAGGTAGGAATGGATGAATGGGTCAACTTACGTAACTAATGTAATTTCTGTTACAGACGTTAGTTTACTGATGTAAGTAACGTTATTTAAAACCAAACCATGATGTTTCCCTAAACCTAACCAAGTCGTTTTTGTGCCTAAACACGTGGTATTTGGACGCATCCGCTCTCCATAGAAGTGAATGGTAAGGATTGCCGTATCACCCGCACACAAAAGTTGACTTTGGCGTATGCTCTGCACGCTATTTCAAAGTGTAAAAGTCGTGTTATTTGTACGCATATTGAAGACACCGCGTTGATAATTACATGTGAAATAATACAAGCACCAGAGAAGTAGGGACGTGGCTGGCTGCAGAGAGTGCGAGGACAGTGATGGAGGTTAATGACAACAAAAAGCTTGTGCTGCTGTTAGCCTACTAGCCATGCTGGTTCTTGCAGTTTCTTGCAGCTAGCCCTGCGTAACTCTGAGTAACCCCGACCTAACTGCCCACGTTATTTCCTCTCCTGCCTGCAGTAATTTCTGACCTGCTCTGATCACACCTCTATCATTCCTATTAGTTCTTTAACTTTGGTGGCCTCACATAATTTCCAGCATAGCTCTGCCCAATCTTAGCTGGAGATAATCAGCCTTGATAACTGACCCATGTGGGTGTGCAGAGCATTTAAGTACATTAACACTGCTTGATTTGCTAAATTATCCTGCTAGTTATGCACTTCTAAAGCTACATACACTCCAATAAAATAAGAATGTAAATATGGCCATAAGCTGACTTTCTGTATTTTATGAATACTCTCTGTAAGGGTGTTAGGTCATATGGCAAGCCCTTTTAACATTTAATCAGTAACGGTAATAGCAATTGTAGATATCAACAATTGCTTTTTGACTAGTTAGAATTCCAAGTCAGCATATCCATAATGTAATTTTGACTAGTAGCAATTCTAATTAANGATATCTACAATTCATTTCTTACGAGTAAAAACGTTCATTGTAGATATCTGTAACTTAATTACAACTAGTCAACTTTTACCATTGACTTCTATTCAAACTCAGTTACAGATATCTATAATTCAATTTCGACGTGTTGTAATTCCAAGTCGACATATCCATAATGTAATTTTGACTAGTTACAATTCTAATAAATGATATCTACAACTCAATTCTCACTAGTAAAAATGTTAATTGTAGATATCTACAGTTGTTCTTACATTACAGATATCATAAATGGAATTCTAGATATCTAAAATTCAATTCTGACTATACAAAATTAAATTATTGATATGTCGGCTTGGAATTGTAACGAGTAAGAATGTAATTTCAGATATCTAGAATTGTATTTCAGATATCTGAAATTCATATCTAAATTTTGGATATTCATATCCAAAATGGTTTGTTGATATGTCGGACATATCGGAAATGCAATTGTTGATATCTGAAATAGAAAATTACATTTCCACTAGTCACAATCCTTTTTCAACATGTGGAAATTCAATTGTAGATATCAACAATTGATATGTCGGCTTGGAATTGTAACTAGTAAGAATGTAAATCGATATTCTTACTAGTGAAAAAGGAATTGCTGATATCTATAATTAAAGATATCTGTAAATCAGTTTTGACTCGTCGAAATGTCATTTCTACATGTGAAAATATATTTGTAACATGTCAAAATTGTTTTACAGAAATCTTAAATTAACATTTGAACTAGTCAAAATGGCATTTTGACGTGTCAAAATGTAATTTCCACCAGTGAAAACTAAATCGCTGCTAGTCAGCCCTACTGATTAAATGTTAAAAGGGCTTGTCATAGTTGTCATGTAGTTCTTACAAGTACTTGTACAAGTAGTATCACCGTGTCATGTTTCAAACATCAACACTTCAGTATTTCAGTTTTCTGTGATGCATCTGAAACGCAACAGAGGTGATAATAAATTCATACACCTCGGGAGCACATTTCAACGAGTGGTGTGCTATTTTTGGACATGGAGATAGATGTCTCACTGTGGCATAAAGCTCTTCATACATACTGTTCAATACGCACAAGCACAAGATGCATGAAAACTTTTTCAGTTCATAAAAGAAAACATTTTGATGGTTTACAATTTCCTCTTTTCACAATTGGAGGCAGTAACCAGAGGTTTGGTATCTGAGTTAAACTCAGTGCAGTCCAGTTCCAATTGTGTTACAGTTCAATTGTGGATACTACTGTGCTCTTATCTTTTCCTTTCTGTCGCTTCAAGAGAAAGATGGCAATGTGACCCTGGGAAAACAAACTGAGCAGATAAACAATGAGTCTTTGTGTCAGTGCAGACTTCACATTTCCACTGCACAAAGGAAACGCTGACTTTTATAATAGCCACTGCAACTGGGCCATATTTCCCCAGGTGTCATGGTGAGAAAATAAATTTTTTTCTTGTACAGAAGCCATGTTACACAAAAGATGCCCCGCAAGTGTTTGTCTCTTTAGTGCCGCCGTTTTAATTGGATTTCTTTGAAAGTTCAGATTAACCTCGAGGGGGCTTCTGTCTCTGGATGTGGCCTGACACCCAGTTTCAACCTGCTTCTCTGTGAGGCTGATTAAATCGCTCCGTGTTTCTTGGGGCTGCTATTCATCATGTCTAGACTTGCTCATGATTGATTCTTGTTTCGCAAACAGGAAGTGTTGCTGGGTCACAGGGGATCCATCCCAGGATCTGCAAACACATGCATTTCCTCGCACACTAGATATATACTCTAAAATTAATGCAAAACTGCAAATTCATGATCCAAAAACACTTGTCAAGCATGAGTGAGGAGCTGCTTTTGTGTTTTGAACAGATTTACAATATGTTTTGTTCCCTGCAGACTCCAAAATGGTTTCAAAATTTTATTTCTAAGAACTTGAAGTACATCGTCAGAATTTGCAAAGAATTATCTAAAGTCATTTTGTTTTGTTTAATATCAGTGCAGTAGACCTTACAGTGCAAGGCACATACATATGCATTTTAATTAGAGATAAAATAAGAAGTGTGGCAGTTTTTAAGCACTCTGTGCCCTCATGAAGACAGTCCTCTTAGATATTTAATTAGCCTGCTCATTTAAATCTCATTTGGTACTTGCTTAACACCAGTATTTTGCATGGTGGCCTATTCTTAGGCCTTATAAATATTCAGTTCATCCATAATTATCTTGATTATAATCAAGTGTTCAACAATCATGTGTAATTAAATGGTGCAGGGGTCATGAAATCCATCCTTCTTTATAGTGTACCTACAGTATCCTATCAGGCTTCTCAAAAGTTAAAGAATCAATCAATGAGTTCAATAACAGATTAAATGTGAGATGTATTTTTAAAACAGTCCCACCACAAGGTTTATTTAGTAGCTGTTCTAGAGCTTTCAATTGTGTCACATGATCTTCCTCAGCAGATGGAGTTTGCCCAGTTGTCATGGGATTGTAGATGTTCATATTTACATTTTCTGACCATTTTAAGGACTTCTTGTCCTCATCGGCTTAAAAGATTAGATGAAAGTTCAAAGTTGACCTTGAATTCAGACGTTGACAAAACAATCTTTGCTACAAGGTCAATTTAGTAGCTGTTCTGGAGCTTTTGATCACAGATTCACAGATTCTTCCTCATTTCAAATGGTCACAATGAAATATGCAGGTTGAGTTATTCACTTATTCATACTGCATATTGTAAACGGAGAAAATAATCCAACCTGTTTACAGTTTAAATTAACAGGACGAGCTGCAGATCAAATCACTTACTCTAGCTTTGGCACTTCTTTGTTGTTATTGTGCAAGTTCATGTTAAATTCTTCTCGATATCATTGAAAAAGTCGCTATTTGCATTTGCATCTGTGTGCAGAATGTGTAGTAGAAAATGAGGTCTCTTCTTCACACCAGCTTTGGCTCTATATACAGTACAGTGTGTCTGCTGGTGGCCTGAAGCGAAAAGGCAGCAGAGAGCAGAGCCCCGGCCTCTGTGGGGACCAGTGGAGTGAACAGATCCTGAAACATTGATGTGGAAGGCACACATGTGCTTGTCCCCTGGCACTGCACGGTTTCACAGTCACGTCCAGCAAATACTAGTATAGTATAATCTGCCAGAGTGAGACACTGTCATGCTGAATAAGTCATAGCTCTGTATTTACTATTTATCCTGTTACAATAAGAAGGGTAGGTGGATGTTCTGGAATAAAATTAGAAAAGCAGCTCCTCTAGTAAAACACTGTTTCACTGTGATTTTGCTTGAATTCCCTTCAGCTAACCAAAGCATATGGCTAACTGTAGTCATGTGGTGTGCCATAGTAAATGCACAAATAACAAGATTTATAGTGAAAGATCCCCAGTGAGCTACGGCACTGAACCACTCAGAGTCCAGCTGTGACAAAACTGTGACGGCGTAAAGGGAAGATCTCATTAATTTTCTATCGTGGACCCTTAAGATGTCTGGTTCCCCCTCCCTGATGATGTGTGACAGCTGCCAAGTATTTCTTTTTATCTTGTCACACGCTGATTGAAGAATTATCGCTGCGTAGAAGAAGAGCAACACTTTCTTGAAGGAAGTGACACAATGATCCACTGGAAAAGTGACTGTGCTGTTTGGTTCCAAATAGGAAATGTCCGGCAAAGCATCATTTTCACTCGACCTGCCTTAGTACGGATATCAACGGGATCAGAATATGCTTTTATGTGTGTACGTTTCACTAGTCTGGGTTTCAGTGTTTGAATGTCTCTATGACATAAATATCAACATCTCAGAGGTTTTTTCATCTGAAAAGAGAAGAGAGAAATTATTTATCTGATTTGTCTGCTTCCTCAAAATTATTGCACTCTGAAACTGTGAAATCAAATACACTGCAATCTCTCTTTTTTGCCAGTAATTTTCCATTTCCAATGCAAATTAGCCTGTTTCAATTCAGTTTTCAGTTTCAAGCCCAGTTTCTTTTTTCTTGATTCTGGTGGTTCTGACACGTTTTAGGTTAGATTTGGCTGATTCTGCAATTGATTCTACACTAACTGTGTAATCTGTAGAACCTTAAATCATGATCTCAGAAGCCGAGAAGATATCTATAGTTCAGCAGATAACGCCTGTACCTTTTGAATGTTCATTCATGTTATGTTCATTAGTTGTTTCAGAAATTCGCTCCACACCATGCTGGATAATTCTTGACAAAAATCACAAGGGCAGAGCAACCATAATGGCATTAGTGGGTGTTGTACGCTTTTAACGCCATTAGGATAATCCCCATATTACTCTTATTGAATGAAATCCACATATTATGAAAAAGTAGGCTATACTGTACGTTATATTTCAGGACTGAAGTGAAAGCTGTTTTACATTTTTGTGGCCATGTAAGTCTGGAAATTAAATAAGGCAGTTTTAAGAGGTTTCATGGGCCAAAGACAACTAGACACATAATGATAATCTAATGAATTAAACTGGTATTATTCTATCTTTTTACTATTGTCAACAAAGTCCCATGAAAAGACCAAATTAACAATTATCTTATCTCACTAACTAGTATCATCTATTAGTTTTAGTCTCTGCGGGAGATTTGTTGATTGTAAAAAGATAAAAGCATACTTGTGTTATCCCTCAAGGAAAAAGACAACTGTAAAGTCAAAAGATATTTCTGTCACCAGAACTACACAACAACAAGCAGACAGACTGAGGGGAGTTTCCCCCGACTGGCAGTGACAGACTACCTTCCAGCTTGTTATCAGTGTTGGTTTTTCTGGGTCTTCACATTGGGGATGATTTTTTTCCCCCTGATCCACCATCTGAATTGAACTGTACTGCCAAACCATGTGACTGCTTTTTGCAGGCTTCTCTGTTCTGAGATCAAAACACTGAGCAGACCTGCATCAAAGCCACGACTGTAGAGCCAAAAGAGAGCTAGTTAATATCTGTTGCTACGAAGTCTTAATGCACAGAATTACCACCAGCAGGCAAAGTAGGGTTTTCACCACTCTGTCAGACATGTTGGCCTACTTATACTAGAGCTCCCGCAGGAAAGATGGTAAATAAATTATTTACCAGGCCACTGGAGTGGTTGAAAGGCCACGTGTGCTGCTGTCTATGAAGAAAAAATCCATACACTTTGCACTGAAATCAAACATCCTGAGTACCCTGTGACCATGTATCACCCAGTGTGTCAATATGCAGTGGGTGTGGGAAGGATTTGGAAACCCAAAATGATGGATTGCTGCAGTGCAGCTCGAGACTCCCTCGTTGACCAACGCCCACGGCTCCTCTTTGGCATCGATCAGTCCCCTTCAGCAGCCTTTGTGTAGCCTGTGATACCTTTTAACATCGCAGGACCTGCTGTACAATACTGTCCTCACATGTGGGTTTGATCAATATAGTTCTGAAGTGTGATGACGTTATTTTTGTGTTAAAGTGGGAATAAAATTAAATGTAAAATGAATTAATTAAAATTCCTTTCAAAAATTAAACAAATCAATAGATAATATACAGAGTTGGGATCGTGTTGTTGTAATGTGTTGAGAAGAAGTTAAATTTAGATTTACCAGTCGATCTACGCTCCAACTCATGGTCATGAGCTCCTGGTAATGACCGAAGGAATGAGATCGTGGATTCAAAGGGCCAAATGTGAAAAAAAATATTCAGGATCCTCCAGGAGGTGCTACAGCATCCAAAAATGGATGGATGGAGATAATATACAGGCAATAATACACACAGTTCAAGCGTTGTATCAAAGTATTTCATCACCTAATGATTTCTCCATCAATCTGGCAAGACTGAACTAAAAATTCTTATTTTGGAAGAAAATGTGTCACACTATATGCAGAGATAAACGACAGGTTTTTTTCTGCCAACAAAAGGCCAGCGTCTGTGGGAAGCCAATATATTTCCCTATAGTTTTCAAAGTGTATTCCCAACAATCCGAATTCACATTATGTAGTTCAACAAGTGGATGAATATTTGAAATAAAGTGACATGAAAGCACAGAATTAATTCACATTTTTATGAGGCTGGCAAAAACCCTCACAAGACAAACATGCAAAAAAAAAGAAAGCCTTGAAAACATCAGTGGGAATTCTTTTAATCAAGATTTTATTATTTGATCAGCGTCTTCACTACACTTGCGACGGTGGTGGCAATTAAAAAATAAGATTTGAAAGAATTAGTAATGAGACGGATAAAAGCAGAACTGTGGATCCATCCTCTAAACCCTCTTTCTTTTCAGCCTGCTTCACAAATGACATCCCACAATGCCTAAAAATGAAGGGCTGACACTGTGCCCAAAGACATTTTGGGTGACAGTGACGGTATTGAATTTTCAATTATTCATTTGAATCATAACAGGATAATGAAGAGGAGGGAAATTAATGATAAGGACCACCTTTAGCTCAGAGTATCAATTTGTCCCCATGCATAATTTAATCGATTCCCTATGGAGCATGCTCACTCCAAACACAGGCAGGGAGATATGATTGAGAGGAAAATGGGAAATTAATGTACCAAGGCTCTTAAAATATATGTTGTCTCATCGTGGAGTCCCTGAGGTGGCTGTATAATATTTTCTCTTCCTCTTCCTCTTTTATGAAAAGTGATCCACTGCCAACTAGATGGGACGAAGTCAGTGCTTTATAAGTCTCAAAACTGACGTCCCAAATCAAGACAGGCAGGTCCTAAATGCAAAAATTGGGGCTTGTTATTTATATTTTACTTAGGTCTCAATTAGCTGTTGTAACAACAAATACCTGATCTTCTTTGGTTCCACATAAATGTACTTACAGTACTTTAATGAAAACATATCAGGCATCCATCCATCCACTTCACCTAACTAACAAAAAAGCACTGACACAACACAATTGCATAAAAGACTAATTAGCACAGAGATCTGCAAACAATAATTGTATCACATCTTGGAGAAATAGTTATGCGTCATTAAAAAACAAAGCATTTATTAATGTCTTTTCAACATGATGTTGTTATACCACCGCACAAACTTTAAAGCAGCTATAATAGTCAATTTTCTTACATAACAATGACCCTAATGACGACATGAAAATGTGACAATGTGAAGGTGGTCGCTTGTAGAGATCTACAGAGAATAAACACCCGAATCTGCAGCTCCCCTCAGCTTTACGGAGCTTTATAGTGAGTTTCAGCTCATTGTTTAGCTGTCCAGTCCGCCACTTCACTGTTTTGGTTCACTCTCACCACTCTTATAGCGTCATTTTCAGCTGCAGCAGGCTGCTGTTTTCAGAGAAAAAGCTCTAAAAAACCCACTGCACACTACCTGCTCAGCCCCAAACAGCAGACCGACACAGTTAACAACTAGCTGGTGAACATAGTGGAGCACTTAGCAGCTAAATAGCCAGATATTTTCCTTCAGGAGTTGATAGAGCCCGAAAACAGAGCTAACGTTCACCAGGTGGTCAGAAACACGACTCCAAATTAATGATAATGTCGCTCTGTAACTGCTGAATGCGTAAATAAACAACTGTTAGCTGACAAGTTCGCCATATCAACTCAAAATAATAAACTTCATTACGCTGCCCCCATGTGGCCAAAAATATCAGTTATTGCAGGTTTAAGGAGTAGGTTTGGGTGGATGGTTGGGTATGCAAAGCCTAGTTTCTGTTAATCGGGGTCTTGATCTTTCTCTTACCTTAACCAAGTACTTTTAGTTGCCTAACATAACCAGAACCTATAGAGGTGGTAGATCAGAAATCGTCATGATTCCAAATGACCTATTTTATTGTAGAGGTCTGAGACCTTGTATATTTGGGTTTATGTATCAGTGTTGGTACAACAAGACAGGGAGAGCTTCTCTCATCTATAATCATTTTGTTTTGGGCCGGTATTGACAGGACAATAAATATCCAGTGTGTTTATGAAGAGACCAAGGAAATCCTGACAAGCCCTACAGCTGGGCTTTCCTGTCATTACGCCTATTTTAAGTACCACAAATGTACAAAAAAAAAGTATGTGCATAAAATTTCCAATTGTATAATGCAGTACATTTTTCCCGATTGTCCAATAAAGCAACGATTTAGCCCTTGGCACTTTTATACATAAAGAACAATGTGAAGAGTTCATTTTAGTTGGCAACAGCAGCCTTGAATTAATAAATAAATGTTTTGTTCAAGGGTACCTTGACAGTACCTATTGAGGGCGAAACTCTTGTTTGATTTTACCAAAAAGTAAAAAGTTAAGTCATAAATATGTTTCTGTAATCTGAAGGCTGCTGCTCACATCTCTAGCCTCTCTGATGCTTCACTGTCTGTAATAAAGTATTGCAGAGCTATTTTGACCATGTAACATATCAAACTCAATACCATTTGAAATAGCACATGTCTGCCCTAAAATCAGTCATGCCCAGTTATTAGTACAACAGCAGAACCTCAATTCACTGAAGTATGTCTGACTCGCTTCATCAGACTGACAGAGAAGTTGTTCAGGCATCAAAGACTCAGCAAGAGAGGAAGAGCTCTCATTTAAAAATCGGGTGCAGCTGCTCTGTTGTCCAGCTCCGCTTTTGATGGGCAGGATTATCATTCAGGCATGGGAGGCAGTGATACATGAAGAACAGCGGTGCGTCAATCTTCCCCGCCTTTTATCCGCACAGAGGCTCATCAATTTGAACTGGGTACCAAAAAGCTTCAACGATGTGCGAAAGGATATTTGATGTGCCATTATCCACACCTGACACCCAGGCGGCTGAAAACTTTCAAACTTTCTGACATTCAACTCGTGACCTTCTCGCTGCTGTTCTCAAAGCTGCTGGTGAACTCTATTGCCCCCAGCTTCCTCCTGCATAGTTAACAGATAACACTGAAAGGTCATCTAAGAAGTTCATGTTCATCATCTGTTGATGTGATAAAGGTTAATAAATATACCAGGAAGGCACTCAGGTGAAGATGGCTCTCCTGGGGCTTCTGTTTTGCATTCCAATTATGCACTTTCACTTTCTGAGAGACAGCATTCAACTTACATTGTCTTTTCATTGCCTTTCAAGTGCCCAATTAGTTGTGTGATGTTTGATGTGGGGAGCGCGGAGGTACCTCGAGGACTAATTTATTTGTGGCAGACCTGCACTGTTGATTGACACTGCTGGTCATGGATGATGACCCCAGTTAATTGCATATTTGGATGAGGTAGTGAGAGAAGAGGGTGCACTGAAAGAGGCGACATTGTATTTCCAGATGAGGATCTTGAACACCATGAGGTCCCTGGAGTCTGGACCTAGGCAACTTTTCCCTGTTAGCTATTGTACCAACTTTTCAGCTACTTTTTTTTCTTGTTAACCCCGTGGATATCAAGTCTTTGAACGCTGTAATGAAACAGTCTGTGCCAGAATGTAATATAGCTTTATCCGCCAGTAAAGGACACAGGAAGGTGAGGCATTTAAGCAACCTTCAATATCTCTGCCTGACCTCGGTTAGTTTAGCCCTGGCTTTACGGCCCTGCTTGGATGCTTTTATGAAAGACATTTTTATTAACTGATCTCCTTCAATAAAAACATAAAAACGAATGAATTCTTAGCTATTTCGTAGGTTTTGCATTGCCAGACCTGTCTTCACACTATATGCTGTCCCAAGTGGGTCAAAAGTCCTCAGCACACTTTGGCACAGCACTTAGTCAAAACATCAACATGGCCCAGTTTCCATAGGAATTATTTCCATGTTGGATGATTCAACAGGACACAATTTATGTCCAATGCTAATGTTCGATGTCGATGCAGAATGTAGTGTGAACAGTAAAAGGGTGTTGAGGTTGAGGACGGCGGTGTGTGACTGTCAGTTTGCATCCCGTCTAAGACCAGTAATTCATATTGGCTACTTCTGATCATGACCACAATCTTTCCATTACCTTAACTAAGTGTTTATAGCTCCTTAACCTCTATAAATTAACCATACTGTAGTTGCCATGCACACATGAGGAATAAATAATCAAAAATGTAGTCATTGAATCTAAATTGGGATTTTGCAGAATCGTCTGATATTAAGGTTCTGTCCTGTAATGGGGTTTTCATTTTCTACTTAGTGAACAGTGAAGCAGTTTGAGAAATGCTCTCGTCTACATTAACAAATAACTGTATGGTTTCTTTGGTTCCCAACTTCTGTGGTGGTGCTGTTCAGTGGCAGCACAAAACCCTGTTTGTGCATAGGTCAGGTCATTGGTAAGTCTACAATTCGAAAGCAGGATGACCTGCAAAGGGGCATTCATAACAAAACCTTACCCTGCATGAATAATATCTCTGATTTCAAATTCACACTTTACCTCTCATCACAGTTTTAATGGCAAAAGACCTGATTGATTTATCTGAGGCATCATGTGGTTCACCCCTTTTTCAATTTAATGCTTCAGAAGTTTTTCAGAGGATGCTAGATTATACAAAGATGCAATGACGGTCTTCTGAAATTAGGAGTTTAGATCAATATCCTAGAGTCACTGCTACTGCAAGCCTTTCCACTGGGACCAAACCGAGGCTAGTATCCCTTACTACTGTACACCTCAAAGATTTTCACATGGACCTGTGGTTGTAAAAAAAAATCTTGAGACATTACATATACTGTGTATGCCATCAAACATTTTGAGTTAATTTGTCATGTTTGTTTCAAAAGATAGTAAATACTGACAGTAAATGTCTTTTTTCATTTTAACCATATAACTGTTTTTTAAGCAAGGTTTATAAAGAAAGATTGTGTATGAATTTTAATAAAAGTCTAATCAGACCAATATAATTATTGGTTTACAATCCGTTTGCATTTGACAGCCACCACTTCATGTAATGATTCTAAAATGGTACCTTTATATTCCAGCTTAAATTCACCAAGGCCTGTGTAATTGCGCCTGGCAAGATACTGTATGTGTTAACGTCAACTGGAACTCCAAGCTTCGTGGGTAATGTGAGCTCATGCCTCCAGGTGACATCTGGGTTGGGAAGCTGCAGAGTTAGATGGTCCTCACACCTCGAGACGTCTTAGAAATCTTCTTTTGGCCTCCGTATTTTCCTGAATTCCTAATTGGCATAGCCTCCAGGATAAGATGGCATCTTTATGCCTCTTCTTTGACTTCCCATCACAATACAATAGAGAGGAAAGAAAAATGAGTGTGTCTCCCTCAGAGCATAGAAGTATAAAAAAGTAATGAGGTGTGAAAACAGATAAATCAGAATTAGCTCTCATGGGTTCCAGCTAAGAATGCTGGGATGTGATCGAGCAGCCTGCCACAAACCTTCACAAAGTACTGCTTGGACTCACGGGCTTTCAGAGGGCAGCAATAACATCCTCAGTTGTTCTGGAAGGCTAGTCAAACACCACTCTCCTCCACATGACACTTAAAAAAACGAGCGAGGCAGCCAGCTACAACACATCAGTGGTCACGGTGCCTGTCGACTGTCATCACAAGGCCTGAGGGCAGAAAAGCCTGGTGAGGGCAATAGCTGAGTAACAAGAATGAAAAGAGTTGAGGAGGGGGAGAGTCTTCAGCGTTGAAGTTTTGACTTATTTTTAACCCCAATTTATAGATACACCTGGCAGGTTTTATAAGTAAAAGTACACTGGCAGGCTTATTAGCTTCAATCACAAAGTGTGGCTGCATTAGACAGCACCCCACCTATTTTAACCTCTGCCAGACAGGGCTAAGACTTAGCTAAGGCTGAGGCTAAGACTTGGTTAAACCCACAGAGCTTCATTTTAAATCCTAGGAAGATGCCA
This sequence comes from Oplegnathus fasciatus, assembly GCA_003416845.1. Lineage (NCBI taxonomy): Eukaryota > Metazoa > Chordata > Actinopteri > Centrarchiformes > Oplegnathidae > Oplegnathus > Oplegnathus fasciatus. The sequence continues at coordinate 935,477 of NTHP01000316.1, read as the reverse complement.
AAGTTTTAACAAACACCTCATCAAGATGTGAAAGAGATTATTGCCATATGATGTAACAGTGCAGCCATAAAGACATATCATCATGGGTGTTTTCACTCAATACAAGGAAAATAAGGGTTCAGTATATTGCTTAAACAAGCAGATACAGATTATATATCTCTGCTTTGCTGAATTTGGGGAAATTGGGGAAAACAATAGCAAAGTCTGCCAGGTCAGGCACTGCTGTACTCCAACATATATCCAACACAGCCATTGAAAAAAGGCGTTCTGTTTAAGGTGTCAGGACACTCATTTATTCAGCTGTGCTGCTGCTGCCAGTGCTCTGGTTATGTCCCTTCAGGATGGCCTGTGGAGGAATAATTGTTTCGCCTCAACATGGTAAGTTGGCTCTTGCGCTCTTGCGACAGACATATAGTGAGCTGACGTCTTGGCTCTGTTCAGTCGCTGCTTGTATTCTGTCCGTGGTTGTGGTTGCTGTGTTGCTGCTGGCTGATAATGATTAGACAGTTCGTTATCATCACTCCCCAATCACTGTTGTGCTAAACGAGCTGTATACTCGCAAGGAGTGACAACAGTACTCTGTATTCACTTAAATAAATCCTTTTCACAAGAGTTGGCTGATTTAAATCATTTTGGGGTGTCAGGTATAAATGTCTCTGTAAACAGGAAGGTGACAAATCAAACACAAACTGAGTCCACGGAAAGTAAGACTCACTAAAGTTATGTTTTTCTCCCCTGTTTTACCTTTGATTTCTTTGCATTTCTTTGCTGCACTGGAGCGTCTGAGACTTCACAGTCCACCAGTTAGATTTTTACCGGCTGCAGCAGCACTTTAGAACAGCAGCTACTCTAACCTTCAGGCTGCCATCACCATGCTGGCTTGGACCCTGAGGTAAAGGCTCTTTAACCTTTCCAGCTTGGGATTCAAATGGGAATTGTAGTCTTTTGCCCTGCGGCTCAGATACAAAGACAAGAAAAGTATTACTTACTTACTAGGAAATGCCCAGAAACACATTTTTGGTCAAATGCGCATTGTACTAGTCTACTGCATTTGTATCCTACTCATCTGCTTGTATACACTTATTTCTTAAATATCATAATCACCGCCTGAAGAAGAAAATGGAGGTAGTGGACAGTGCAATCGCCCACAGGTTTCTGAAAGGATGTTAATGAGACTTTGGTTTGGTTATGACTCAAAACTTATGACACCACAGTCATTTCTGGAGCCATGAAATCCAAATTGTGACACACAATGGAGCCTTGGTGGAGCTGAGTTTGGACAAACAAGTGATAACGACCATAGCTGAGGGTGATAAGCTAAGACACCTGTCAATCAAGCAAACACACCCCTGTAATGGATTTTTTTTTTAAATTGCCACCAAGATGTACTTGAGGAGATAAATTAGCTTTTTAATGTCGACTAAAGAAAGGGTCTTAGTTGTTGTCACTTGGTTCTGATAGAAAATATAAAAAGTCCTAGTATCTTTCATGTACAAGAGCACATTTAATTCAGCAAAGAAAGAAAAAAACACAAAATGATGACTTAGTATCTTCTAATTATGGGTTAGTTGTCTCATAGCTATGACATGTTTATTTTGCATTTACAAGTTTATTCAAAATTAAAAATAAAATTAAACAAAATAAAATCTTACAATCAATAGATACTGAAGTCCTGATTACAAGAAAATGTCTCTGATTGCACTTCCATGCTCGCCCATCAGACCATCTTATCTCTGATGGCTGATAAATTAGACAAATGTTATTTTCCAGCAATAACAGCAGCTTCTCTTGGAGTTACACCATCAGAGCTGTGGTTCTTAAAGGTGTAGTCTATGATTCTGGAAAAAACTTTTTCTCAACAGCCAAACAAATACACCCCTCTCTTCAGTGCTGCTCCAAACTTGCGCGAGTAACGCTCAGCATTAGTTTGTCCTGTGCACGAGTATGAGTTGTGACATATTATACCGAAGTGTTTAGTGGAAACGCGGCTAAAGTGTTGGTATTTGACGATCTGGGTTGGTGGCTCTACCCGAGTCGCTCTGTTTGTTTCCCGTTGACAGAGCCAGGGCTGTGTACGGAAAGCTAGCGGACCATGAGGAGATATTCACTGAATTTGACAAAAACTGTTTCGGATTAGAATCGTAGACTACATCTTTAAATGGTTGCATCTGAAGGTGTAGGCCCGTTGTATTGGACCCTGTGTGTCAGTGGCTACTGTGACTTGAAAGTGAAAGTCTTGGATATTGACTTACATTCACTCAGAGGGATTCTGCTCTGCACAAGCTTGCGTCGGCATTGTTCTCTACTCGAGGCTACATGAAAAATATTGAATCTTCCCCGTGCCTTTGTCCTTATCCAACCAATTTAGCATTGTGACTGCAGTGTGCCATGAAAGCATTGTCTTGAGGCACACTCCCAGGTGGATTGATTTATGGGCTTCTGCCTCTGAATTTTCATCCAGCTGTCAAGAGGAGTGAAACAGAAATCACAGTCAATGATGGAAATTAGCTTTTCTTTATCTCACTCAGTATCTCCCACTACTTATTTTCACCCTGCAGGGGCCAAGCAGGTCGTATGAGGGTCGACTTCGTAACACAAGACAGGAAACAATGGCTTTTTAAAACAAGGCCATCTTACAAAGTGTGGCCAGAAAGAAGGGCCAGGGGCCATAAGTACTATTTTTACCATCCCATTGCACAAAATGACCATCATATATCTGTATGATGGGTTGATAAGGGTATTGATCAATACTAATGACTCAATAATTACTGTACATCATAAGGTGTTCACATTTCTGGATGTCAAACTGTACTTTCCACACAGAACTCAAATAAAAATATATATACAATAAAATAATAAAATAAATCAGGACCAATTATTAAGGAAGGGGTTAAAACAGTACACCTACTGCCTGATGGACTACAGTTTGAAACTAATTTCTGATGTGTATTAGTCTGGTGACTTAATCACATCATTTTAATTTCTGTCATCAATAAACCAGCATGTTACTTTTCATGAAAACTTCACTGTGATGGGAAGCAAACCGCATCAGCACAAAGCTTAATTTTGCATTAGATATATTTACCAATAAAGTCAACCGGACTGCTGAAATGGAGTGATTAATTGTTTCAATTTTTCTGTTATCTCCGTCCCCCTTTCTCTACCTCCAGAAGTTGCGTATTGCGATTTTAATATGTTCATAAACAAAATTCAATTACTTCAATGGTGAAATAAAAATTCTAATTTACTGCAGTAATATCTTCATTTGAACCACGCCATACTTCATTTCATGTTTGATAGCAACCAATATTGCAAGCATGCCTTAATAGGATTCTTACTGATTAGGCCTAAAATAAGGCAATGTGTTTCTGTGTTCTTATATATATGTAAATGTTTATTGTCCCTAGAGTCCCAGCCTGACAATATAACACAGTATTGCTTAACGAATCCCAATAGCAGTATTTTTCCACATTTAAGCTTTTGCATCTGTTTACTTTGATGGGTTGAGATCTAACCTCTGTCACATCTGACTTCTTCAAAATATGTTTGTCCAGTGACTAGCTTGTCAAACCTGAAAACATTCTATAATATTGGATTATCCATATGACTGGAAATTTAAATGTATTTAAAAGAAAACAAAAATAGGCATTGCTGCCATAAGGGAACACTTAATCCCTCGGTTTTACTGATAAATTCCAAATACCCAAATTTGGACAAATGTGGTTTTCATTGGACAGTAACAGGCCCCAAAATCTGACATTCATTGCCTGGATTTGGCCATTGCACTACTTAGCACTGGTTGTTCATAACATTTGCAATGAGAATAGTTCCGATCCTACTGACGTTCTCATTTGAAGTATAAAGCAGCATTGTAGAAATGATGTCCACGTCTGGGCAGAGACCAAATAATAAAGATTAAGAAACAGAATGAGCTTTGATTCTGTACATGTTATTATTTTTTCATGTTTTTATACTGTACTCCTGCCCAACAGGTATATAAGCCAAGATTTAAATGGCCTTATAATTTTTTCTGTTTAGTATACAGACAATATACAGGTGACAAATTAAAGGACAAACCTGAAAGCTTGACCCCTACAGTGAGGGGATCCGGTGGCTCTGTTATGCTGTGGGGGGCATTTTGCTGGCATGGTTTGGGTCCACTTGTACCCTTAGAGGGAAGGGTCACTGCAAATCAATACAAAGTTGTTCTGAGTGATCACCTTTATCCTA
>NTHP01000316.1:896109-915853 GCA_003416845.1 Oplegnathus fasciatus | reverse complement strand
AACTGGTCTCACTGGGCTGCTCTCTCTGCTCCTAGTGCCTTCAGGTTCATGAGGCTGAAAACATTTGGCAGCATCAGCCTCAAGACTTCAACCTCTTCTCTCTCAGCTTTTCAGCACGACCTTTACGTTTTTCTCTTTTTGTTTGTCCATCTTGTTCCACTCGTTATCCAAATAACACCGAACAGAGGTGGGGAAGGGGCGGGGCTCAGGTAAAGTTAGACTGGACCGGACCAAAACTGACTGACTGGGAGAGATAAGCTGACAGATGTAACACCCAACCGTGGTGGGCCGGGAACCCACTTGCCCGGCCAGTCAGCCACACAGCACTTGGTTATTTTTATTTAAGCAGGGCAGGACTTATTTAAAAATATGGAGATTTTGCGTTGCATCTGCAATTGTCAAGTGGCTCACCGGGAAAATTCCCGGTGCTCCCGATGGTCAGTCCGACTACGGCTTGCTCACAGCGCCGTGTTCTTGGTTTTTTCCTTTTTCCCCGCCACAGCCCTCAAATCAGCTGGATAAACATGTTCTTCTTCAAGGTTAAAATGTAGATCGCAGCCACACATGGTGAACTACCGCCACCTACCAAGCGGAGTGTACGCTACCTATTTAACAAATCGGTATTGGACGTTGCGGAAAAGGTAATTGTCGTGGGATATAAAATACCGGTAAAATAAAACATGAAAACTGAACAAAATAGACATGCTCATTCATTCTGTCCCTGATCAAATTTAATGCCTCCCCTCCTACAATTCCAAACATTTTTAGACATTTTAGACCTTGACTAGCGAGCAAGGTAAAGGAACATAAAATTTATCATCATTCAACTGTCTATGATCCTCCCACAGATAATTAGCCTTATCCTGAATACATATCTGACCGCCTTTGTCAACTCCCTTAATGATAATATCAGGATTGGCTGCCAGTGATTTAATTGCCAGTCTTTCATCTCGATTGATATTATATTTAGTAACAGATTTAAGCTTGAATTGTTGTAAAGCCTTTATATCCTCCTTAATAAGATGTTGAATTGGAAGAGAGATTGATTGAAATTTAGGTTCCCAGTACGATAATTGCACAAACGGGATACATTCTCAGGATCACAGAGGGCTCTTTTGAGGTGGAGGACTTTTCCCCTCCAGAATCCCCAGAAGCGGACATTAGTGTGGTAGAGGACCACAGTGGTCCCAAGCCGTATCAATTTGAGCCATTGGCTCCAGCCCCAGTAATGCCCAGGCTAAAGCCGGGCTGAACACGTAACATATGCAGGTCCGTTCGCCGAGAGGCTTCTGTACTACGCTTCCACTATAATCAATAAATCCCTCAGTGGTAACGTAATGTTACTTTCGAAGGCTAACGTTAGCGAACGTTGGAATAAGTTGTGAACCTGTGTAATTATGATGAGGAGTCTCGATCAGCATGTACCACATACATGCATCAGATTTTTGGATTTGGCCTCCAGAGTCTGTCTGATGGGGGTCCCTCTTCCAGAAAGTCTATTCAGGATGTAGTGTAGGTGAGCTGGTTTGAAGTGCTGTGAGTCTTTGTCATGTTTGTTGAATGCTGTATAGACCAATATATCTTTTAGATTTCCGTTTCTTCTAAAGGCAGAAATCACACGGAAACACACTGTCGTGATGGGAAGTGCAGGCAGCAGGGGAAGGACCCAAACGCAGACGGAACAGACAGACTGGTGCAGTTCAATGATTTATTGAATTAAATGAGCTTACAAGCAGGTACTGGAAACTGGGTAGGCAGGCAGGGAGACAAGTAACAGGTAATCGGGTAAACGAGTAACAGGCAGGTAGGTCCAGGTTCAAGTGACAAAAGCTCCAAAGGGAAAACACAAAGCAAGACGGCAACCAGGAATGAACTGGCAAAGGATGTGGATTGGTATATGTGGCGAGTGACTGATGAGGGAAGTGAGAACAGGTGAGCAGGTGAATGAGGAAGTCTGGTGGAAAAGTCTGAGGGCATCTGGTGGACGCTCGCGGATGGCAGAAAGAAATTGGAAGAAGGTACATGGCCTGGGAGAAGTGAGCAGGGGCTGGAGACAGGGACAGATGGAGAGAGTAATGCATGGGGATGAGAGTCTGGCTGCAGGAAGAGACTGAGAGCCAAACTGTGACACCCACCAGATCAGCACATTTGGCCTGTAGATGTCCAAATTGGGTTTTAAGGTTTGATATTAGGCCATTCAGGCTAAGAATGTGTGACCACCAAGGAGATAAGAGAAAGATCATTTTTTCCTTTCCCTATTCCCCCTTGGGCTGGAATGTCCATGTGACCTCCACCTTAATTCCCCTCAGGAAGTGCCTGGAATATCTTCTAGGTCTAAGAGGTCTGAAGAGCATCCTAGTTGCTGTTTCGACGTCCTGAGGGTAATTAAAATTCTGTATAATCTGATTAGTTGTGACTTGATCAGTCATTTAGGGTAAGGGTTGGTGTTGATGTAGTTGTGATGGTTCAGGTTAGGGCTGAGATCTCTGTATGCTTCAAATAAACTAGGACATAGGAGAGAAGTTAAAACCAACATTACTTTCTCACCTTCGGACACTTGGCCAGTCGCTGCATAAAGTGTGTGTGAAACAGCATCTGAAACCCCCTTTCGGATACTGTTCGACAATCCAACAAGCACTTTGTTACCGAGGCCTTTAGGACATAGGGAATGGTATGGTAGCCAATACCTATCGTTTGCCATGTTCACCACTGAAGGCTAATGAGGGCAANTACATCATTTTGTATCAAACAGGGTTTGTTTTCAAGGTTTTTTGCACTTCCAAGAGTACAGTTCACATCATCATCATGCAGTGTAAATGTTATCACCAAGAAGTGTATGTCGGCTGTTTAATCATGAATGTTTTCAGCACTGACTCACTTCATGTGTGTGTGGAAAGAGAGAGGAGAAAGCATTTGTCATTCATTTCCATTCCTGGGTTTTAGCAGCCTGTACAAAGATTCAAACTGGAAACCTCCCAGAAACAAAAGCATTTGTAGACGTCTGCCTTCTAAGACTATTTAATTTAAGAGCTTTTCCAAAACTGTTCCAGGGGTTCTGAAACATTTAGACTAGCGCCTTTCACTGAAACCAGTGCCAATGATTATTTCATTTTGTTCAGTGCACCTAGACTGCTCAATATTAGACAGAACTGACTCACTTGTTTCCTGTAGGAAAACTGAACGATGTAGAGAAACATTTCTAAGAAGTGCAGTTTCCTCCAAGGTGGCCTGTTATACATCAACAGTGGATAATCGATTCTTTCAGCACTGTAAAAGGCTGTATCATCTCCTGAATGGTCTTTTCTCCAAAGCAATGGCAAGCTCTTCAAGAGGCTTCCTGGGAACTTGGACTTGTTCGTGGTTTCATCAACCTGGAGAGGACAAGTAGCCTCGTAGTAGAAAGGAACTCACAAAGGACCTCTTAGGCCAAATCTGAGACAATTGAAGTGGCTTCATACAAGTTGGTATTCAGTAGTTTTTCCAGATCAATACAGTCAAACTCTTTAATACTCGATCCAGCAACCACCTCCTCACCAGCACTAGACTACCTCAGACACAAGCCATCATTAGCTGCCCCCTTTACTTGTACTGTAAATAGCACCTACTGACTAAATTGAACACCATATTTTTCTATATTCCCTTGAATTTAGAATCATTTTACAGTGCATGCCTGTCAAGGAGGACTGGTGTTTTTGTGGCATTTGTTTTGCATTTTTTTCTCTCTGTCATGCCTGCTCTGTCCAGGTGCCATCAGCTGATTAGTTTCACCTGTGAGCTCCAGGTCTTAACCTGGTCAATTTGGTAACTGACACGCAAGAGGCAGACGTGCCGCGAAGTGCCGCGATATGAAATTCTCTGACGAGCAGCAGCCCGGCTGTTCTGCAATTCTGCCCTCTGCTCTTTTGTAACCACACAGAGAGCTGATCTTTAACTAATGACCTTATGAATTTATAACATGAAGCTTTTCATGTGTTCCTGGATAACACTGTGCATGTATGTCCACTTCTGGAGCGCCTATAATAATGAGTTTTTATCATGGTAAATGAATGGCCACAGTATAGACAAAGTGTTAGTTCCCAGTGTTGTGTAGTTAGGTCTGTAACTTCAATGATATACAATTGACATATTTCAACCATAATAACGTGGTTGTTTATCCAGTTATCAGTGAGTTTTCTGGACAGATTCGCACATGGCGAGCGGAGAAAATAGAACAGACGCTGAAACCGTCGCTGCCGATCGCAAGCCAACCCCGGAGCTCCACGCCACGGCGCTCCCTGTGTGAACAGCCCAATTGATTAACATGGGCGCCATAAGGAAGCAGGCAGCGCTTCGGGGCACTTCCGCCTCCGGTGTGTCCCCAGTGTGACTGGTTCAATCCCCAAGAGGAAGGCCTATATAACCGAAATCTTAAAGCAAGCAGAGGGTTCAGTTTTTGCCTTGATGATCTGTATTTCTCATCCATATTTCTAATTCTAATGCCACATTCAAAAAAATTCACGTCATCAGACAACTCAAGATGATTGTATGATTGAATTAAAAAATACTCTGCTTAAATAAAATGGCACTATCCATACAATTTTGGTTTAATTACCCAACAGCAGACTTTTGGTGACATGAGACATCCATATTTCTTTGATTTTTCAGGCACTTCTGTATTATTAAGCTCCAAGTTGTATAACTGGTAATTACAGTAACTCTGATATGACATGAACATGGCATAAGGAACTTTTTTTATGCACATGGTTCAGAGGTTGTTGCGATCCATATCTGATATCACTACAAACTGACACTGATGTGCACAAGATGTGAGCAAGTAACTGTTCTTGAATCTCACTTTTGCTATTCTTTCCGAAAGTTTGCCAATGAAAAATTCTTTCCATGGCTCTCTCATTCTTTCCTTGATGCTTACGCTGACTCCAATATTCTGAGTGCATGATTTAGGATTTACTTTTTGTCATAGCAACAATGCAATAATTAAAAACTGGAAGTAGCCTGTAGGTTGAAAGTAAGAATCCGATTTTGCACCATGTATGATCAAAAACAAACATCACATCAACAAACCCACATAAAAAGCCGTATGTTGACTACAGTTCTATGAGTATACACAGAGCAGTGGAGTGAATAAGAAACAGTATATTGTTACAGACACCAAGTCAACACGTGTTGAGTAACACGTGATGACAGAGAGCTTTCCCTTGTTTGTTAAGTGGCACAGATCTGCCTTTAAAACCATAACAAATCCATAATGTGACACATGTGGTCCTTCCTGCATGAGGCTCAATGCTGCCAAGTCACATGCGTGACGGACATCGGTACAGTGTTTATGGAAATATCGTCTTTTGTTCTGCTGCAGGACATGAGACAGCCAGAAAAACACAAAAGCCTGGCATTTCTGCTTTGTCTATGACATTTACAAAGGGACAGATAAACACAGAGGCTGTGCAACCCATCAGAGGCTCGTTCCAAAAACGCTTTGCGATTGAACTGTCAGAGCAGGGCACGGTGCCACGTTAAACCCCATTTTATTTTTCCTGTTTAATTTCCACCGTCTCGCTCTGCTGCCATGTTTTCTGGCGGCCAGCTCGTGGACGTGCACAGAGATGCAGAGCCAATGAATGATGATCGGGGCGGGGGTGCAGCCATGATGCACCTGTGTCTCTCATCACTGGATGAATTCAACGATGAAGACCCAGACGTGTCATCAGCTTGTGTGATTCATACAAAGCTCCACCCTGGGAAAAAATGGATATCTTCCCTTATAAAATGGCTGCTGTCATGAAATCAAAGCACCATAACCCATCACTCTGACGTCTAAAACATTTAAAATGATTAATTTAAGAGAAGAAACGGAAAGCTACAAATCTGGTATCTAGTGTTTTGAAAAAAACCTCCAACAGTGAGCATACTCTCTACACTTCCTCTCCACACATTTATATACAGCAGATTATTTGTGGCTTCATTGCCTCCAGTTGTCACAACAGACATACTGTATGTATGTATGTGTGTACGTACGTATGCAGCAAATTGTTTCAAAACAATATTTACAATATAGCTGGTTGTCAGGTTTTAATTGAAACACAAAGGATATTTCAGGATATGTAGACCAGTGTGAACAACCACTTTATTGTACTCCTTTTTGTTTTTTCAAGATCTTTTATTGTCATGTGCGCAAAAATTACATACAGTAGAAGCGTTGGCAGTCGTTGGCAATGAATTTCTTAAGTCTCAGGCTCCCTCCGACAATTCTCAAAAAAAATATGCATAAAAAAAAGTTCAAAATAGAAGCAAATAGAATATAGTATATAAAATAAGGTAACATGTTACTGTTGAGGCAGGTGGGCAGAAGTGATAAAGTGGAGGTGTAAACGGTAGTTAAGGAGGAGCCGTCCTTGGCGCCATCTTGTACCTGGCAGCCATTATGTAAATCTTCCATTACATTTCCATCCTCCGTTACAACAGTGGTTGCTGCAGGTTTTTGTTTATCAAATTTAGGTAGAACTGACAGATAGCCATGTTTCAAGTAAGCTCTGTAACAGAAAATCATCAGTAATTCCTTCTTGTATGCAGAATTAAGCTGCACAAGTTTTTATTAAGTCGTGGAGTCCACATCTAGTCTCCGGCCTGAAGTCTTCATAAGCAAATTTCAAGACAAGATACAAGTCGACAAACCATCCATTCCAATCCATGAAGTATCTGTTCTTTCTTACCGCATGGTCTTCATCAGCAGTTGATTTGTTTGTTTGTTTTCCGAGCACTTTGAAGGACTTCTCTCCCATCTCGCCTTAAAGGTTGAGACTTGAAGTGAGATTGTTTTGGCAACTGCTGTTTCCAACATCAAGAATGAACCTTGAACCTCAAGATTCAAATCTTTCAGGACTCTGAATGCTGCCCATTAAAACATTTCTCTTTCAAAGCTGTGTTAATGTTTATATGCGACTGAGACGGATCCATATGCCTATTATGTAAATACTAATGGTGTGTGGGGATGCAAAGCCTCTCTGATGCTGTCTTTTTTTTCTTTTCTTTTTTATGGTTGCAAGATTTTACCAGGTCAAAACATGAGAGTTGGAAAAGGAAGCGTATCACACGTCCTTTCCCGGTTGTGAACTACCCAACAAATAAATTAAGTTGTTCGTGGTTTCCTTTTTAAAAATTACAAATAATTGGGTCAATTAAAGCAGAAGAGTATCTTTAAACATTAGATGCTTGAGGCTCTGCAAAGCTACATAGTTATTTGGAGACTGGGATGGGTACAGTAAACAGGAACTACTGGAGGCTTTTTATTTCCCTTTATTAGTACCCTTGAGAATATGGATTTACTTCTCTGGTCCAATACCATTGATTTGAATCACAGCTCCTTATGCAGGGGAAGTCCACCACTGTGGTTTCGTGAACTCTGGCTGACAGCTCATCCCGTGCATCGATGCTGAGGGAAGGTATGAAAAATGCAATGCAAGCAGAAATATAAACTGAAGGTCAAAGGTCAAACTGAATTGTAGATAACAGCAGATAATTTCCATTTGAAAATACATCCCATGTGGCGTTTCATTAGCATTTGCAATCCTGTGTGTGTGTGCGCGTCAAGCCTATTGTCGCATGCTTACCTCGGCCAAGTGGCATTCAATGAATAGTCCTCCAAAATGGCATTTAACTGTCTTTATTTGGCAGTCGCTTTACTCTTCCTTTGCTCCATAAAAATGCATTTCAGGAGGAAAAGACAGAGCAGTGCAATTGAGGAAAATGGCTTTAAGGTCCTTTTGCAGTCTGACTAATAATGATAATTTGTAAGAATTTTGAAAACACTTACAAAATTCTGCCAACAGGCAAAAAACAGAGCTCAACAATGTTAAATTGACATAAAATAGCTTAAAACCAAGTTTCTCAAAGTGAACTTAATCTGCAGAATTTGGAAAGAACCCACTTCATTAATCTGCAAGATAATTTCCACAAAAGTGACAAAAGTTCAAGGTGCTTCATATTTTCATGCTTTTCTCGTACCACTATCCAATAAACCATGCTTTGTGAGGGGTATGGAACCAGCGGCTTAAATAGTGGTTAATACATTTAAAACCTTCATTAATCCTTTATTGATCTGTGAAAAGCCACTGAAAAGGACACTTGGGGTGCCAACCTGTAAACATCTTTTTATCTGGCTCATTAATTTAATTTCTGGAAAAGGACCGCAGAGAATCCATTTTTTATCAGGTTAATAACATTTAATTACAGGTCTGTACGGGTCCTGAAATGGACCAGTGGGAAAACTGACCCAAACCCGGTGTGAAAATGAATTAATTTTTGAAAAAAGAGACCTGAGGATAATAAGATCAGATACAAAATGTGGTCAACCCAAACAGAATATAGAGAGAGCACCAACACTGGCAGCACCGTAATGCAACACGAACCAAGAGTAGAAATACATGTCATTTTTCCTACACTTGTACTCTCTGTCATGCCTCAAAACTATTTTTTCTTCTGAGATTATGATGATGGCCCTCATAATGGAGCTGACACCAAGTCAGCTTGGATCCACTCAAGTATTAGACACATTGACACACAGACCAGGGACCCATGGCGTTTTAACTGTGCAAAATCATTTGGACCCAGTCTGACTTGGGTCTTGGTTAGTAGGACCGTGAAGGCCTCTGCAGACCTCATGGCTTAGTAGAAAGTGAGAGTCCATAATGCCTTATTAATGACTTGGTAAGAGTGATTTATTAGAGTGTCTAAGTCATTAATAAAGGGTTCTTCCATTACAATTGTCCAGCCTTTTGTCATAAATGTTTAAAAACTATGAATTAACTGGGATTCATCTCTTTAACATTAAAGTGAAAAGTTTAAAGAGGAACTTCTTTGCACACTGCTTAATGCTTTTTAAAATTCATCTCTTCATTTGCATCTTCTCAGTCACTAAAGCAGCTTCAGTGTCTGGCCGACTCTGAGACCCCAAACTGTGGTGATGTCCCGATCTGTTGGCTACAAGTACATGAAAGCGGCGGGTCTTGCCAGGTTACAGCCACATCTGGTTGAGGAGAGGTTCTCCGTCCCTGTGGGAAATGTGCAGGGGGAGTCATCAGACTGTCGCACATGAACATCAAAGCGAAAACCCCGTTTAATGATTCATAGCTGTTGTGGGTGCTGCGAGTCAGCACCAGTGGGACCTCCTGGATGTTCCAAATCTCTGCTGCTGACAAAACAGCTTTGTAACATTTGACTAAGTGTTAAAGTGGACAAATCTGCATGTAAACAGTACACTCATAATGGCTTAAAATTCAAAAGAGAATCAGAAATGAGAGAGTATTGTTATTAAAGTGGTTCGGGGGGGATTTATACAAATGAGAAGTTTAAATAGTTGTGAAAAGTCTTGAGGGCACAGCACTACTTTTTGAGAGCCAGAAGAAATACATGATCATATTAGCATATATTACATCTGCGCTTTCTCTGGGAAACTGAGGCCTCCAGGAGGGCAGACGTCTGTGTTTGTTTCTAAATAAAGTAGACTGCCAATGAACCCATTCAGCGAAGCGAGGAAAAGCCTCTACTATGAATAAGAGTCTGTTTATTCTTTTCCTCTGCACAATGAGGCTGTGTGCCATTTCAAAGCAGCCATGTTAAAAGCAAGCACTTACATCTCCACGGCTCTGCAGCGCACAACTTCAATCCAAATAGAATCTTTTGTTCTAACAAGAACTTTTTTGTACTCAGGTTGGAAATATAAGAAAACTGAAAAACTGAGTTTCCAGTGTCAAGTGATTAACTTGAGGGGAAAACTTACAGTCAAAGCCTTTGACACTGGGAACACCTGCCACGGTGAGCAGCTCCTGAATATTTGGGAGAATCACTTGAATCAGGCCACGTGACGGCTACGCAGCAACCACCTTCCACCTTATTCTTATTATGTATAAGATCAAAAAAGATAACTTTTTATTGCCAAGACTGTCAAAGACATTGCAGATGAGAAGGCTCTTTATATCATCACATGCTGCAACTGTGCATCGCCGCAAAGACAAACTCCAGGATTCAGTGAAAAGTGATTCCTGACTTTCTCTTCATCTTCAGTCCAGTTAATAGTCGTAATGCATGATGATGTAGTTTAGTGTATTCCAGGAGTTTGAATGGCAAAACCACAGTGAGAGATTAATCAGCATTTTGAAAGTTGTGAAACTTTAATATTGGAGTTTAAAGGACAAGTTCACAATTTTTCAAGTCTGTCTTAAAACGATAGTCAGGCCCCTACATGAACATTGAGACAGGTTTTGCTTGCTGTATTCATTCGTCCTGTTCATACACCTATTAGAAATCCCTTCTTAATGCTCTTTCAATGTAAGTGATGTGGAGCGAAATCCACAGTCCCTACTCCAAAGTTTATCTGAAGCTAACACGAGGCAGTCTGAGTAAGTCAAATCAAGTCGGTATCTTTCACAGTTACCGTCTGTAGTATGAAATTCCCTCCTTGTGTATCTACAGGCAGTGTTTCCCCTTTGAGCTACAGTGGAAGGATAATAAGTAGTAAGATAGTAAGTAAAAAGAGTGAGTACCTGCTGAGCTTCTGTCCACATTGACATTTATGCATCAACACACACATCATGTAGCAAATGGACCGAACGCTTGCAAGTTTCCTATAAGCCTCTCAAAAGACAGGAGTAATACAGTAAATTATATTTATTGTGTGAAAATAATTTTATGCCAGGAAGTTTGTCTAACAGGATGAAAAATTTCCTGCACCATGGTTCTAGTCATAATGCTTTAAAATCATCATATGCTTGCATGTTCAAAAATTGAAATACTTTGTCCTCTATGACAAATGGATGTTTATGGCAGCCTAAATCTCCTCAATAGTTTGCATGAGCAGTCACAAAACCAGGTCCAGCCCAGATTCAAAACAGGCTTAGAATTTGTGCTGAACTCATGTTGGTCTGACCCAAACTCAACCCTCCCACACAGGTCGGCCTCTGTCAACCACCCTGGGCCCGTCACCTCCACCCCGCGCTGTTGTGTTACAGTGAACATTGTCTCATGCTGGTTGTTTTCCAGTGAAGGTGGCTTTAAGGGTTAGCTGGCAGGCAGCCAGTGTAGCAGCCTGCTGCCTGGTGACAGCTCTGTGGCGATTTAATTGACTATGAATAAGTGATAACATCTTAATTGAATTAGACAGCTCAACACTGACGTTGCTGTTCAAACACTTTCTCTGCAGTCAACAAGATAAGTGAAGTTTATGTCAACACTTCATGTTTTAAAACAGGTCATTCTGTCAGAAAACAATCTGTTATATTTTGTGATGAAGATGATGATGGTGGCTTTTTATCATTGGGTCATACATATAAATATACCCTGTCTATATCAGCAAAGCAGCACATACATTTACAAATAATACTAAAAGTCCAAAAATAAAGATACTGGTTTTCATGACTTACTGTACAAAATCAGATTTTCAGACTTTATGTCAACAACAAATAAAGCATATGTAATGGTAACCTACATGAGAAATCAAGTAAAGATGAAATACTTTGTCTCAAACATGTGGAAAAGAAGCAAGATAAAGTTAGGTATCATAAAAACATTACTGTTACTAACAAACTGTGATTCCACTGAAATGAAACATGTTTTTTGCTGTTTTAAATGCTGGTGTGACTTTTTAGACTGGAAAGGATGTGGTTGTATTCTCAAATCCAGCTGAAAAATCTAACAGGAAAAAGTGATCGTGTTTTGACCATACATGTTGAATTTTAAGTTTCACACAAGGTTTTGCTACTTTGAGGCAACAAACAGAAATCATGCTCTTTTACAGTACTTCTTACCATTTTAACGACCAGCTCGCAGGCCGCAACAAAGACCGGAGACGCACGTCAGACTGAGCAATGACCAACTGAAATGGGGCCGTCACACCATTAAAACCATACGCCTTTTTCACTGAAGACATTTTGACATATCACAGCAGAAAAAGTTGCAAATAAGAAAATTGATGATGGCTGAATTCCATTTAGCTGTTTCAGTGTCAGGGTCCTGGTACTGTGCATGCTTGGCTCACTGTCGTGGCTTCCTGGGACACTTGACCTGAGCCATAATGTTATCAGTAATACTTTTTCCACTAAAATGTCTGCTGTGAAAAAGGAGAACAGTTCTGTATAGTACAGTAGGTTACAGAGAGAAATCATACCAACACAGCTCCAGTGTCCGGCTCTGTGCTCTGCTGATACTGGCCGGCTCACTGCAGTGACCTTTACAGAACATGATGATGATTATTATATAAATTGATTATTTAAATCTATATCTGACCTTTTTGTCCCGTTTACAATTGGTATCATTGGTGATCCATTAAATTAGATTTGTTCTAGTGTTTTATGCGAGCCTACAGAGTACGTTTTTTGATACCTTAAATGAAAATGTACAGTACATTGTACTGCAGCACACAGACAGAAGTCTGAAAACTGTGAGTGATGGCTGTCAAACATCATCGATTCACAAACTTACTTAGAAAGAAAAAAATCTGAAAAATGAAGTTGTGAGCTGCTGTCATTTATTATTTATTTATCTGTTTGTGTATTCAATTCACAAAAATGGTACTGTTCAAACCCTAAAGTCCCGGTGCTGGTTGCAAAGATGGACGGCTGCACAAAAGTACCGATTTAACCTTTATTCTAAGCCGAAGCAGATTGCAGTGATTTTTTTGGCCACCTGTGTTCACTCACAGGTGTCGTCAATCATCACTCAGGCAGCCTCTTCGAGTCTTTTTGTTTATTTCGAGGAGGAAAATGCTGCAGTATTTTTATTTATTTGTCACAGAGAAAGCACTGACATGTGACAGTGTGACACTTCAGCACATCACTGAGATGACACTTCAGTCCCTTTGAGCAAGGCACTGCAAGCTGCTCAATCATTTTGTGCGTGTGGGTGGATGGGAAAAGAAATAAAGTTGTGCACTATGTTATATACAGTTTTATCAAAACTATTGTTGCTAGGAGACGTGAAAACCCTCTGGAAGACTGTTAATTAAAGGAATATTCTATTCTTATTTACATTTTTCACAGTTTTAGCCATCATTCTCATCATTTATGATCATTTACCGATCATTTACCTATCATTCACCAATTTCAGATCCTTCATCCTCCCAGATCTTTCCAGGAGAGATCTGTGGATGTGGCAAACCGGTAGACAAAAACAGTTGCAGATACAAGACGATCTATATTCACCATATTCATTTTCTTTTCCTTTTCTTTTCAATTTATGGTAAATAAGATTTCACATAAACTTCATGATTCTGAAATTACAGAAGGGTCAGTACACCCTATGTTGAGGCAGAAATCTCAGCCATAGATACATTATGTGGCCAAAAGTATGTGGACATACTTTACTTTTATGCTTTTTACCATTTGCACTTCTAGCCTGGTGCTGCTTTTTATGGTTTGGATGTCTTAATTCCAATATTAAGATATTGATATTTATGACAATAGTGTTCTTCCAACTTTGTGGCAACAGTTTGGTGAAGGTTCTTTTCTGTTTCAACATGTCAATGCACAGTGACCGGCCTGCACAGATCCCTGACCTCAGCCACCTAACAATACCAGTGTTGGACCTCACTAAGGGTCGGGTTATGGTCGGAAATCAGAAGTGTTTATAGTTGTTAATGGCTACACTCAAAGGCGGAGTCAAAATCCGGCCATAATAGAGAGGAGAGAGGCGCAATATCATTTAGATTTGGGGACAGCGGAGCACATTTTCAGAGAGTCACTCCTGGATCACATTCAGTGTTGCACTCAGTTGTTCTGTCACGTGGAAAGTGACAGAAATAGTTGTGTCAAGAATGAAAAAAGAGAGCTTTAGAGCGAAGGTCAAAAACGCACAGATGACCAGTCACGGTGTGGGTGGGAATGTCTGTTTCAAAACAGTACAGAAATGGTCCAACACCTCCGAAGTCATAAAGGTACGGGGGGGGAGGGGCTCCCTTAACGCTCTTGTGGCTCAATGGAAGCAAATCCCTGCAGCCAGGTTTCAAAATCTTGTGGAAAACCTTCGTAAAGGTTCCCTATGGAGTTTTCTTATAAACACACAAAATGTATGTTTACATTCTGTGTTACTCAGCAAAACGCTTTGTGTGTATCTTTGAGCTCTGAAAAAATTATTGAATGTATTTCCTTCCCCATAAATCATTTGCAAAACCAATTTTTTAAGTATTTTAAATCCAGCATTGTTTACATCCATGTTTACAAGCTAACAGTCTTCTTCCCTGTCTTTGTGGGCACACTGCTGGACATCTTGGCATGTTACCACCATCTGTAGATCAGTGGCATAGTGTGGCTGGACTGTGTGTCGTGTCACCCACGCATATCCTTGTGCCCGAGATAAACAAACTGGAGACCCAGTCATAGAAAAACAGCTCCATAGCACTACTACTTTAAAAGAGAGGGGGTTGTTATAGCAGCAGATTAACGCCCATGCATTTTGGGATATGACATTTAACAATTTCATATAAATTGAATGTTTGGATGTCCACATACTTTTGGTCGTAGTAGTCCTTCGCAAAAACCTTGCAAAGTAAACCAAAACTAAACTATGTGCATGGCTGGATATCACTAAATTAAAAATATTTTTAGGGTGGGGGGTGAACCAAACCTTCAAAACTGTAAAAAATTAAACATATTATAACCCAAAATAGCAAAAGGAAACACAGAATGGAAAGGTAGAGGAGAGAAGTCAAGTTGGATTAATTTAACAAGTCTGTCTGTGTGTACTACAGTACTGCACAGCAGCTTACTGTATGTAATGCTAAACTCCATTTCATTGGAGTCATTGAGTTACGTTTTACGCCACCTCAGTGGCCAACGGTTTCTCCATTCAATTAACATAGAAACTGCACTTAATTACACAGTGATTGATTAGAGCATATTAATTAGTTACCTCCCCTTACTTTATGAGTAACTATGTTCCGGGATCTGTTCGTGGAACTGGGAGCCTATAACTCGCTGCCACTTCATAACAAATGAAATCTGTCACAAGGGGGTTTTGGACTTCACCCATAGGTGTTGTTGACTGTGTGGAGCCAGTGAACAGGGCCCTTCATCTTGTCCTGCCTGGTGCCTGGAGGCCATCATGGGCGGCTGGAGTCCAGATCATTGTTTCTGAATTATAGCTGCTAATTATCCAGCTCCTCGGCGTGATGGGAATACTAACAAATGGCCTCAATTTACATTTATGCCCATGGATGGGGAGCATGCACAGCGGTGATCGCTTAGTGTGTGTTCATATTATATATTCATATCCATTACCAATTATCTGAGAACTGTGATATTTTGCAGTAAATCTACACTGGAAACACAGGAAATTTAAAAAATTAATGCGTGGATGAACAAAAACCAAATTATGACTTTGGAAAACGTTTAATTTCCCATTAAGCTTACTGGCATTTCAAAGAAATAACTTCATAAACAAGCTGTGAGGGACTTTGCAAACTTTTTTGCATATTTGCACTTTGCAGTTTTGTTTTTTGGTTTTTTTTTGCTTTTTTTTATCCAATCGGTTTTTACTTTGTTTACCATGTGTTTTTATTTACTTGTGACCCATGTCAAAGGCAAATTTCCACCACTCTTGCGATGGCCAATAATATTTTCATTCAAATTCCTGAGTCTGAGGTTGTCTACTACTATTACTACTATATTACTATCTGCAATTTAGATTTTTTTGCAGCTGTGAGCACCTCCTTTGTAGTATGCAGTTGTAAACGTATGTAGTATCTATACTGACATCTTTAAGTATACCTCATTTTAATCGCTATCCTATGAAAACCATGTATCTCCAAAATTTTCATTTCAAGAAAAACGGCCCTGTTTTCAGCTTTCTTACAATGTATTTCTTTTTTCAAATAATTTAAAGTGTTTTAAATGGTTTATTTTGCCAAAGAGGAAGGAGAGGTTTCTCAAGGAAAAAAATAATAATAATCATATCATAAGCAGTATAAAAGTACAAGCTTCAGAGCTCAGTCTTTGTCTTGGAAAAAGCATCTGAAAAAAACAATCTCAACCTCTCAAGGTTCTCGCATTTGCTTGTTCTGGAGCTTTTGACCCTATTAGATGGTGTTCATCGGCAGATTGAGTGTAGTGAATAAACTGTTGGTGGATCTGTTTCCAAATCAGTAAATTTACTGAGGATTTGTGGTGCTTCTTATTATTAGGTTACACAAAAGATTAGCTGCTCTGCAAAAATTGCATTTGGGTTATTGCAATATGTATTTTAAGGTGTTAGGGAATGCAAAACTATACAAATGACCATTTTAACTTATATATTTACTGTTTCCTGTCATTTAACATCAGGAAAAAGGTGTAATTTTAATTTTTTCCCTGTTTTTATAGCTTGCTCCTATACAGGAATAGCAAACGCATATATACAAATATGGTCAAACATTGTCCATCTCAGTCCTTGGAAAACCAGTACATACATTAGCCACATACAGTGCAAACCTATAATTTTCTAATCTGACATGTTAGGTCAGGAAAACACAAAGTCAAAGCTTACACAAGCAGGAAGAGATGTTCTGCTGATGCTGTTGTAATTCCTGCTGGTTTGATAAAACTCACAGATCACATGTTTTTTTTAAATGGATCTCTTATTTACAGCAGCAGCATGGAAAAAAACTGCTTGTGGAGTTCGAGGTGTAGTTTTATACTGGGAAGCTCCTTTAAACCCATGGGGAATAAATGGAAGAAGAGCACATTAAACACATTTGTTTCTTTCATGCTGGCTGCTCTGCATTAAACATTATTACAAACTGTTATTATTCTTTTTGCAGCCATTATTTTTTACGAGGGAAAGTTTGCTGAGCGTGCTCTTTCAGCTCTTTTATAGCCCCGCTGTACATTCATATAATTAAACTCTTTCACAGGGAGCTGCCCAATACACAACACCAGTAATCTGCTGTTGGCCGCTGTGCAGCTGCACCTTAACAGCTGTTGTTTTGTAGCTGACACAAAAAAGCTGCTAAATTATCTTAGCATCATATTTTTGCCTGTGTCCCGTGGACTAGCTTTTTCTCCGACTTGGTGACATTTGTTCCTTGCCTGATCCTGCAGTCCAAGGCGTAATATACTGTAGTGTATGTACAGATCCCTGGTGCAGTGAGAGGGTGCTTGCACACTCGACCAGTGAGCAAGTCCTCCCAAGTAAACAACAAATCGGGTCTACCCATATAAACATTATCTGATCTGATCTCCCTATCTTCAGGATGACATCGAAATTTTCCATTAGGGAAATTAATCGTATGATCATTTTCTGATCTGACATCACTGTGGTTAGGGTTTGGTTAAGTTTAGGCAACTAAAAGTATCTGGTTGCGGTTAGAGGATGATCATGCTCACGGTCGATGGCTTCGTCATGCCTGATGATATTTAAACAAGTGACCGGGACTTGAAAGAAGTCGTTGAACTTATGGTGGCAATGGGAGAAAATAGCTGACCAACTAGAGTGGCGTATGTACATTACGTGGTTAACACTAAACATGCCTGCAAGCTTGAAGCCTCATGAGAGGCCAGAGGGATCCTGCTTCTTTGAGTCTGTATGTGAACATAACCATAATGTCTGTTAGATCTGCCCTGCGAGATCATAGAAGTGATTCCAGCAGCAACAATAGTGGTTTGTTTGGCATAAACAGCAGGACTGAGTAGTTAGCATAAGTAGCAGTAGCTTACATGGCCAAGCAGATGAAACAGCGCCACCTGTAGAAACTTCACAACAAAGTTCAAGAAGACAAAAATGAATGAATGAACAAAACCACTGTTGTTGGACATTTTGCAGCACTGTTGTATAAGTTCTTCCAGCATGGCTGTATGTCCCTTGTAACCACTAGAAACCACTCTCCAAACATTAAATGCCAACACTCTTTTTTTAAGTAGATTACAGCAATAATATCCTCATATTAATGAGTGTGCTGTGACTGCAGGCACTCCTACTGAATGTGCGACCCAGGATAAACAAAAACAAACCCAAACATGGCTGCACATTAATCATCTGCTCCCACTCTGATGTAAACTAATGACACTGGCTTCTTAATCATAATTGAATTGGCTTGAATTCACAAGATTCCTGACGTGTCAATGTATCATGTTTTGGGAGCTTAGTTCCACTTGACAGGTTCATTCTCTCTCGTTTCCCCCCCAACATCCAGCTCTTGAGAGCCCTTTTAAGTCTCCCCTGCTGGCCCCGTTTGCGATCATGGATTCGGTGAAGAACCACATTGTCTGATGTGTGGGCTGCACTCCAAGTCTTTCTGTGCCTAAACACGCTCAAAAATATGGTGTAATTACAGCAGTGACTAACCCAGCACGCAATAATTTGAACATTTAATCCTTTAACTATTTGGTGATAGCATCAGAAGAATTGCAAATTATCCTCTACTTGATAAGGATTGCATTTCAGAGAGTGTGAGTGATAAGGTAGTTTGCTGCAAGTATGCTTTTATACAGGGGTGAAGATTGCCCCGAACCAATCAGAATCCAGCGCTCTATCTGTCCATAAAATAAATGATGTTAGAAATCAAAGCGCTGCTCTTTGTTGTGTTACAGACAGACATTCAGTGCAACATGCTGTCATCTGCATCGTGACGGGTATCGGAAAGACCTGGATTTTCCATTTTTTATATATTCACGCTGATGCCAAACAGAGAACCTCCATCTGTCGACATCAAGCTCCTCTCAAACAATATTCCTTATCAGCTGACGCATCCCTCAACATAGAGCTGAGCAGCAGTGTCTCCAGTGAAAATAATCACAGCCATGACTGTCCTATCTGACATGTTATCTAGCTCAGAGTGATTGGTTTCTTTTTCATCTGGACAGCCCCTGCAGCTATCTCTGTGTCGCTTTGAACACGTGGGGAAATTCCCATTAGTGTTTATTTATTTTTTATTTTTTTTACTTCTGCATGTACTACGTGCCCGTGCACTAAATGCCTCTCTAAACTGTGCGTGCATGTGATTGATCGGCCACTGTGCTGCTACTGAAGCAAACATGTATCATCTGCAGTCTGCGGCCAGCTGCCAGGACGGCTGTGTGTTCAGCACTGGGCAGGGTTATCAAGGAATTGATAATAGGAACACTTCTTCTTTTGACCTTTTGGTTATAACACAGCTCAGTCAGTCACACAGTGGCACACGTTTGCAGCAAGGAGCTACACAGTAAAGGCTTTGTTTCACAATTCTGCCACTAACCATTGTAGAGGTCTATGGGACTATCACTTTAATACAAATACTGGCTAAATGTAGAAGAGCAAGACCAGAAAATACCATAAAATACAGTTTAGTTGCTGTGGCTTTAGATCCATTTATTTAAAGCTGGCCAGCGGCATTTAAACACTAGTGGCACTATGCTGCTGTCATGTGTTTGCTTGTATCTCACGCTCTAATATCATGCACAAAAAATGTACACACGCGAGCATGCGCTTGCACATTACTTGGTTTCGTGGTATTCCACTGATCGACAGATGGTGGCAGCAATGTGCGAAGAAATGTAGCAAAAAGTGGGGAAAAAAAGACTGCTAGCCGAAGTGCAATGCAAGTTTAAAAATATTAAAAATATTTGCTTTGCAAGTGTTTTGAAGGAAATGCATTCAAAGCATCTATTACACCTCAAGGAGACATCGTGTGCAACTGTGTTTGTTTAAAATAAAGCACCGTAGGATACCTTTTTGGTTTAAGATGAACTGTCTGATGAGATTATTTTTCTAATGAAGGTGACTCTCAGGCTGCGTTCACACCGCAAGCCTT
>NTHP01000316.1:848354-896047 GCA_003416845.1 Oplegnathus fasciatus | reverse complement strand
TGAAGTCAGTGTTTACAGTTTCATTTATAAGTTGATGTGCGGCGGAAGCCAGAGAGTTTGTGAGCAGATGATAACGAGATCGAGGAGAAAGAGAGACACATTTTTAATTATGGCTTTTTGTGGAGCAACGGTTGCTACTTCTGTACGGAGGTGTGTGTGGAGGCGGCGGCAGAGCCGGGAGTGGTGGGATCATGACGTGAATGGCTTCACAGAAACAGATTTCATCTAAAATTTCAGGATGTCAAACTTTTAACTACATCTGTCAGCACCTCTCTCTGTCAGCGCCTCTCTCTGTCAGCGCCTCTCCTCAAGACTCTCACTGCAAGACACTCAGTTCAGGAGACCCATCTCCCTATTGGCTGGCAACAGGGGATCGATATAGAGTGATGTTAAACTCGCATGACTTATATGACCGTTCAGACCGAGGTCGCATTGCAAAACATCATACCTGTATCTGATTTAGGACCGCATATAAAAGTGGCCCAAATTGGAATTGAAAAGATCAGATTCCATGTCATTTGTGCAGTCTGAACGTAGCCTCAGTAACTGTACAAAACACTACGCAACTCACTACAAATCACTTTGAGGTCCAGCTGCAGACAAACTTAGCTCAGTTAACCTGAGTGAACAGTACAATTTGGGATTTGCAAGACTGAGTTTACACCAGAAGCAAAGCAGCGAATGCGCTGGCTGCTGTTTGTTTACAGTTAGTGCTCATACACATGCAGTGATATTTTTATGTTAATAATATTCACATGCAGCTGTTAGAGCTCAGTGTTTTTTCACTATTCTGCCTACATGGTTTCAATGTATAAATCTGATAATGTTCAATGGTCTTTATTGGAAAATTTGGCTTGCAGCATGAAAAGATCTGTCAAAACAGACATAAACATCAAGAAAACAGAATAAAAAAGAAATATCAGTTAGAGTAACTCAGAAGAGCTGTGTGTTACTCTGCATTCGATTTTGTTTTTAAATGCTGCAGTGATCTTCATCTTTACACCATCTTAAAGCAGCTCAATGGAACATGGATCACTTTGTGTTGATTTTGGCGGTTCCTGTGGACAAAGGCGGTAGTGTTTCACCTACCATTAGGTTACATGTTCCCTCCGCTTCACTCCCCGCCGCAATAAGACTACTTCGCCGGGAGGAGAGCGGGCGGCAGCTCCGGAGACGGACCTTCTGTTAGAGGCTGAAGCAACTTCAGCCAGAGCAAACCCCAGCGCCGTTTCGTCTGATTTCGCAGAAAAACCCACCCCAGTGGCAGGCATTAAGAATAACTATTAGAAACTAATAGAAATAGCCAATCTTCTCACTGTTGGTCTCGTTTGCTTATGTAGGTCATACAGAGGCATCANCAGTTAAGAACTCCACACATAAAAGATTTTTAAAAGACATGCTCAATTCAACATAAAATGAAAGTATTATTATCCACAATCCAGTTCAAACAAACTGGAAATCAAAAGGCCACTGATGCACCTTTGGGCTACATTGTATGCAGGAAAAAGAAGTCCATCTGTCATACAGAAATGTGTTTTTCCTGGTTTATTTATCTGTTGGTTAGCAAACAAAGAACAAAGAAATCATTGCTCATGTTGCCTCTCTGTTGAAAAGCCTCACTGCCAGGTCCTTGATAGTTCTTTACCTGACTATATAAACTTGAGGTGGTTATAGTGCGGCCAATTTTAAGAAAACAAAGAAAAAAACTGTCAATAGAAAATACTAGACTTAATTAAATAATTCATATTTTAATAGCTTAATAACTGACCAAAGGTTAACAAGGTATGTTTTGACTTGATCCAAAGTCTTGTTGAGACATTGTTTAACACTGTTAAAAACATTAACAACAGACACATGCAGACTTATGGCTAATATGACCTTTCACACATAGTTTACGGGCTTTTTCACGGTAATGATGGTGACAGAGCCTGAGAGTGGACACAAAGCCAAACACATACGTGGAAGTCTTCAAAGCCGAGGGTAAACATGTCACAAATGGGTTGCGAGCCCAGTGGGAGAGCCGGGGTGAGCTTCTGATTGCTTTCATTATTTCCTCTCAAATCAAAATGTCAACCAGCATGAAGAAAGCGGTCCCACTGTGTTCGTTGATAATTAGAGGATCCATTTTCCTGTTTCACATAAAGCGAGCTCTCTGGAATCGAAAAGATTGGCCGAGGAAGAAAATCCCAGCTTGTTTTTCACTCTGTGCCTCGCTTTCTCCTCCAGACCTCCATCTAATGTTACGGTATCTTTTCCATCCATCATTTTAGAAAGGCTTTGCTGTAATACAAGAAGAAGTCTCTATAAAGTTCTTTGATATATTTAACTTCTCTGTATTTGTGTGGTGCTCCTGCACTTTATAAAGATCACTTGTCAGTCAAACAGTGTGGGCGATACTGTGACATTTTCTGTAGATGAAGTTTCAGTTTCTGAGTTACATATTTCACTTAACACTCTGAACTGTTCTCTGAAGTGAAAAAAACAAAGCTGAATGAGTCATATAAAAGCACACAATAAAAGGCACAATACTATTTGAATATTTTAGAAAACACATGTTTTTTTTACAAGACAAAGTGCAAGACACAACCTGCAAATGCTTGATTGGAGCCGCACATTCATACAGCACTTTGTAACAGTGCTTTGAAAAGTGCTTGAAAAACAAAGATGACGAATAAATCCAGTAGAAGAAGATGGAAGAGAATGTATAAACAGAGAGGGAGACAGACATGCTGAGAAAAAAGAGGATAGAAAAAGTATTTTACAGAAGCATGCTGTGTTGATGATTTAATGATTTAAGATGAAAGTGACGCTGCTAGTCTGAGCCCTTCTGATATTCGGCTAGATCTATACATTGAACAACAGAAAGGGAATCTAAATAAGTCTACCCCTTATTAGATTCCACCTGTTCCAGTGTATCTACATGTAGATTTACCCTCAGTGTGTTCCCACCATCTCTGGTCATCTCAAACAAACAGGGAAAAGTAAGGATGTGGACACTGTAATGGTTCTGAAGACAGTCGTGTGGACTAAAAAGCAAGACTCAAACACAAGGCAGAGGAAGCTGAAAAGGATGGACTACAAGATGGTGTCCATCCGTTCTGTTTTTACAGACATGTCACAAGGGATAAGATGATAAAAAGACTAATGTCTGCTTCCTTGAAAGTTATTGTTAAATTCACACACAAGAATGACATATCAAGTCAAGCTTTCGTCACCTGGTGAATTTAAGTCCAGTATTCTCTCTCCTTTAGCTCTGTTTTTGGTCTCTACCAACTCCTGAGGGAAATATCTGCCTCTTTAGCTGGTGAACATAGTGAAGCATTCACCAGCCAGTCTCTAACTGTGTCTGTCTGCTGTTCGGTGCAGGCAGGTAGTGTTGGTTTATAGAGCTTTTTCTCTGAAAACAGCTGTGGCACTAATGAGAGCAGGGTGATAATTCTCTATGGGTTCATCACTACCAGTGTCATTTGACACATTGTTGATTTAAGAATATTGATTATAGGTGCTTTAAAATCAGCAGCAGCAACCACTGTAGAGCTGCTAAGTAAAAATGAGTAGATTTGAGATTCAGTGATTAGGTATGGATATCTTTTTTCAATATGGACGTGAAGGAAGGAAAACCGAACATTTCAATATCACATATAAATTATTGCTACAGGCTAAATGTTGTTACTGCTACTGACTTAAATCAATACAGGACTGGTGTTGAACTGGGCAGCTCCTAATTAATGGATGTAATTTATGTGCATGAAGCAGAGCAGTGTGCCTGCCCAGCAAACCCTGCAGTTGAATAAAGGCTAAAAAAAACAATTTTAAATGCAGAGCAACCAGCATGAAAGAAACAAATATGTTTAATGTGCGCTTCATCCATTTATTCCCCATCGGTTTAAGGGAGCTGCTCAGTGGTAAAACTGCACAGCCGACACATGTGAGAGTGGTGACTGTGTGTTTGCATCGCTCTCCCCGAGGCTGCTGCTGTAAATACACCATGGATCCCGTCTTAAAAGGGCTTTAAGTGATCTGCGACCTCTATTGAACCAACAGGAATTACCACAGCATCATTAGAGCAGAATAGTCTCTGTTAAATACCGGAATAGCAAAATTGTTTTGTTATTGTTTTTTGGCTTTTGAACAAGGGTTTTTAGGCTTAATTGTTTTGTTACCACTGTCCTCTGTTAAGCAGATTTCCAAAGCCCTTCAAGGTTTGGCTGTACAGTAGGCGTACTGCTGGATAGTGGAGTTTTCTTTCTTAGCTTTTGCTGTCAGAGCTCTTCAGCTCTGTTTGAGAAATCCAGGCTTTCAGATTCAGTAACATCGTTTACGTCATTTTTTAAAATGTAGCTTTAACAAAATAGCCTTCTGATGTCATGTTTTCTCATCAGTTCCCGTTTCATTGTTTAAGTCTCATGTGAAAGAAATAATTGAAGGATTCATTGAAAAACATGTATGTATTTTAGTTTGTTTTCTTTTGTTTATGTGCCATTTTCTTTTTTTTGTTTGTCTCTTTTGTCTGTTTAGCATGATTGCACTCCTTAAGGTCGGTCTGCACTAAAGTAAAAATGTGCGTTTGTCCTTTGGCCTAATGGAAATTAGCTCTAGTTCAAGGAAATGGGACATTTTTGTTCCAAACTAGGGCAGAAAATGGCTATAAAGTTACCTGAATCTCTGCACCTGGCCCACAAGTGCAGGTTTATATGAATATTTTATACCTTCTTTTTATGTCACAGAGCTCTGGTTTTGAATCTACGGTACAAAACTCAGAAGAGAACTTTCTCACAGGAAGGAAACAGCAGCTGTTATGTTGCTTTATCTTAGACACACTGTGATATGCAGCAATAAAGATTTGGCTCAGTTTTTAATGTGCAGAGAAAAAACAATTTGGCCTCCGTCCCCAAATCATAAACAGGGGACCAGTGGTGAGAATTTGATTATGACAGCACATTAGCAATACAGAGGTAGTGCCCAAAACCCATAATATTCAATTAGTGAACTGATCAACAAATGTGTGAAGATGTGTTCGTATATTAAATTATGTTGGTGAGGCCCATACATTTCTCCAGAAGAAGCTGATTAGTTCTTGCACGTTTTTTTTTTTTTTAAATATGCTTTGACATCCACTAATTATCCTCCCAAAATACCCCAAAACTTTTATGGGAAAGTAAACACATATAATTGGTCACGACTCGCTTACAAAACTATAAATAATGCAGCTTCTGTTTACTTATCCAACTATTTTGGTCTCATCAGAGATTGCCATAGTTGCATAACAAGAGGTATCTTATTCCATCGCATCCATTTTGTATTCACAACTGGTGTATACACAGTTAATGAATGCGCCAAGTACTAGTACAACAATGGAAAAATTCTTGTAATGGATACAAGTCATGCTTTCAAAATCTCCTCCAGTGGGTTACAAAATAAATCGGTGGGGTTGTGAGATGATTAATGGGGAAATATAGAAGAAAAAACAAAATTTTGCTACATAAATGTATATAAATCTTTTGGACTTGAGGTTGATTATATACTTGGAAATGCTAAATATGGGTTTTATAATAAATATAACATATTTTTATTATATAATATGTCTTCAGTAAAGTGTTACCATTATGGTTTTATCCATGACAATATAAACTGTATTTTTGGACAGAATAAGCGCAGTAAGTCAAATAAATATTTCAGTCTGAAAGGTGGACAGAAGAATAGTATGAATCTGTCTAAGCATGTGTATAAAAGAACAGAATTGTTCAATTTATTTCAATCTGCTCCCACTACATATTTTAACTCCTCACTGGTTTACATCTTACTCCTTGTCCACTTTGCTTTCGGGGTTGAGGTCTTACTTTGTCTCATCAAATCGTTTTTACTCCTGCAGAATCCAAACCACAACCGTGGCTGAAATGACAACTTCTCTAATATCTATGAAATCCAGGAGATAAGAGCGCAGGGGAATGTCTGTAGAAAGATCAACGTTCCCTGCATGGACGAAGTCAGCAGAGAGAGCCGACTGCCTTTATTGTTGCTTCTCATGCAGGGAGCTGCACTGGGTCATACTCGTAATTTCCCAGCACAGCGTGAGTGGAGATGAATCACTGCTACAGCATGAATGTTAAAGCAGGTTGCAGTCTTTCAGCTCTATATCCTCCCTCCAGGAGTTTTCTGCTGGTATCAGAGGGGTTTTCCTTCCTGAAACCTGTTGTCAAAGAGGAACGTGATGTAGGAATCATCTTGAAACATTTTCCTACTATTTCTCCGTGAATACATTACAGACATGTTCTTTGTTTTGCTTGCTCAGCTCTCTCTGTTCCTGAGTGAAAGCTCACCTGCCCTTTGAAACAATCTGTACTCTCTTTCTGTTTGCTGCACCGCTCAATGGAAAAGCTTTCCTGCACTTGGATAATTTCCTCTTAGGGTTGACTCTCTAAATGCCTCTGCAGTTTATCCTATAAAAGCCATGCCTCATTCATCAAACCTCCACTGGTTTTAGTGCGACAAAGAATAGCAGTAATTCATAGTGAGGGTTCCCTTCAAATTTTAAGCAAATGCAATTTCCAAGCCCTGACAGAGATGCAGGTGCACTGATAAAAGTCTGGTTCACATGTTTGCGAGGGAGCAATCAGGCTGCGAGCTCCTTTGGCGGTGACTTCACACACGTTTGGCAGCCGGCACTCGCGCTGCAACATAATGACTTGTTGTTTTCCAAAAGCATCCACTCCAATTTCTGTCCTCTCGTCCAGCTTTAGACTGCAGATCCAAATTTGTCTAAATGAAAGGCTATTAACATGTGTCACACCTAATTATGTTCAGCATCCTTGTCTCTAATTGCATTCTGCCCGGCAACACAACGCTGGGAGATGTTTCCCTTCATTTTGTCAGACCACCCAGCTTGTGAATCACAGCTCTTTCGCACAGATTTGGCTTTTCACAGAAGACTAGAAACAGAACAATAGAGGCTTGATCTGTGCTCTGCAGGAGACGCTCTAAAAGATAATGTTGGATAAATGCTGTTCTCAATGAGAGAGCAATTGTGCTGGTGACAAGTTGCTGCAGCATCTTTAACACTAACTAAACTCGTAATATGTTTGACCTATTAACTAAAAATATGTTTATATAATACTAATTTACAACATCAAAGATGTTTAGTGAGAAAATGAAAGCAGCGTGGCTTTATGTGCAGCACTGTTGGTCTGTCAGTCCACCACTGAACAACTGTTGGATGGACTGCAATGCAATTTTGTACAGACATTCACAGTCCCCGGAGGATGAATATTGACTTTTGTTATCCTCTGACTTTTCCACTTGCGCCACTATGAGGTTGACATTTTTGTTTTTTAGTAAACAACTATTGGATGGACTGTCATGCAGTCTAATTCAGGGAGAGACAGACAAGGGAGCACTGGAAACACAAGGGAGTGGGAAACACAAGAAACATTCTTTCCCGAACCAAATGCCTAAACATAACTATAAAAAGTTAAATCATGCTTTAGTTGCTGTGAGTGGATGTTGTAGGAAAACAGAAGAAATACGCTGTCAGTGAACATTTTCAGATATGTTCAGTAAGAACATTTTCTCAATATGTTAATAAGGCTTGAATAAGAGTCTACAGCCATGCTAGCAGTTTTGTTAGGCTGTGCTTAACGCAACTCTGTGGAACTTTTCATTTTGTGTTGATTTTGGAGGTCTCTGTTGACAAAGACAGTAGTGTTTCACCTAACGTTAGGTTACATGTTCCCTCCGTTTCACTCCCCGCTGCAACGAGACTACTTCTCCGGGAGGAGAGCGGGCGGTAGCTCCGGAGACGGACCTTCAGTTAGCGGCTGAAGCAACTCAAATTCAACCAGAGCAAACCCCAGCGCCATTTCATCTGATATCGCGGAAAACCCCGACCCAGTGGCAGGCATTAAGAATAATTATTGGAAACTAATAGAAATAGCCAATCTTCTTGCTGTTGGTCTCATTTGCTTATGTAGATCGTATAGAGGCATCGGCATTAAATTGAGACTGTTTCATGAACACTTAAAAACTCCATAGAGTACTTTTAAGCAGAGCCGTGCCTGAGATAAATGCTAACATCAGCAGGCTAACATGTTCACAATGCTGAGGCTGATGGGAATGTCATTAGTTTTGCAGGTATTTGGTCATAAATAAAGTATTGCACAATTGAAACGCTGACCAAATGATGGTGCCAGATGAAAAGTTAATGGATCACCAATTATTATAATTGCCCTGGTGTGGGCATGGCGCTCCCTCTCCTCACTCTCCCGGCTCCTGGCACCTGCCACCTATCAGCTTATCACCGCTGCACTTCATCAACCCGGTTCTCCGCCCAGTCGTCGCCAGATTGTTTACTCAGCTACGGTGGTAGTTACTCGCTTCAGGCCTCCTTGGTGTAGTGATCCTGAGAATTATTCCTCATGTTTATTCCCCGCAGATTATTTACTGTCTTCTCTCCCTGTGCCTCAGGATCGCTTCACATCTGCCTGCTTGCCTGCCTGCCTGTAATCCCTGCACCACTTCAGCCGGCCATCATCTCCTCTCCACTCCATCTCCATTCCCCTGGTACCCCACAATACACCTTTATAACTTCACCTTACCTCTGTGTCTGTGTCCTGCACTTGGGTCCACCTTATCCATCCCTTCCAGCTGGCTTCTCCCTACCTACCATCCACCATGACGGCTTCCCTACGACTTCCATGGAAGTCCAGTGGAAAAAGCTTTACCACTGAATGTAATCCAGGCAACAATTCCCATTAAACATAGTTGGCAATAGAAATTAGTTCTATGTATAAAGACAGGGTTGATTCAGATGAAGGTTAATGTAGCATCGAGCCTTTTAATCAAGCCCTCATCTTGGCAAGAGAAATAATAATAATTTGTACTTTGGTTGGATGAGTAAATATACAGTAACTTTTTGCTTTACTGATTGAACAGCTATTATGTGAGAGAAGTCTGACAGAGGTCAAAACACTTATTGCAAGATAGCGATGATGCACTCACAAGCAGCTGTTGAAGAAATGCTCCTTTTGACCAGGTCACATTGAAACAGATGATAAAGGTGTCGGTACAAATCACAGTAAACTGAAACAGGTTAAAGTTCATGACAGAATGGCCCTTATATCTTTGAGCTGACAGGGGGCTGTTGAGTCATTACACAGAAGGTCAAGACCCCTTCTGACCTGCACTGACCAGCTCCCTGACCAGCAGATCAGCTCCCAACTGTTAACTTATCCTATTTTATCTAATCTTTGGAGAGAGTTAGTGTACAAAATAATGTTGAGGAGCAAACTGAAGCAAAATCAGTAATATTGGATCTGTAATTGTAGCCCCAGACGTAAAGCTGGAGGCTCTGTGGGAGTTTTAGGAGTGGAAAACCACATTACTGTAGGTCTCTGCTCAGAACCACTGACGTACAATAAGCCTTGAAACTAGTGGGAACCTCTTTCTTGGCTCCAAGCACTCCACAGATATACTGTACTGTATGTGGGAACTGCTAACCATGGGTACAGATGCTATCATTTGAAGCACAATACTCTTCTTTCCAAAATAAAATATGTTAACCTCCTGCTCGCTGTGCTTTAAGATCTTGAAACAGAAAAGAACACAGAGCCGTTTGTGTCGTGGGGATTTCTTCAGTTGGAAAAGCAAAAGGTGAGGAGCCACTGCAAAGGCTAAAAAAGAAACTGTTAATTGGGATAGCACTTGAAAGAAAATGAGCACAAAGCCTTGAAAAAGTAAATGTGTCTGTAGCTTATTACTGTGCATCCATCCAAACTCTATATGCAACATCTATTGAGGGTCGTAAATAGTTTCTCATACAACAAAACGTGTTTTATCTTAATGATGTCTACATTTAGTTTGTGTAAAATCGCTTCTTTTTAACAGTGGCTCCTTTTCAAGCATTTTTCATCATCGGGAGAATCCATATCCATCCCAGACCAACTCCAAAACTGGCCCTCAAAATATCACATCAGTGTCTCTGCTCAACAGATAGCTTCCCTGGAGAACCCTGAGGTGCAAAGCCATCTGGACCTTTGGACAGTCTCAGCTTCATTAGGAAAAGAAAATGTCCTCTACGACAGCTATATGACTCTTTACCCTACACCAAAAAAACAGTCTTCAGTTTCTATAGAAACTTTAGGAGCTTCGCTTGCTCTTATATTTAGCGCCTGTTTATTGGTCTCCTGTGAAAACTTACAGCTCTCATGAAGACCTGGGAACACAGTGGAAGCGTAACCTCGCCGACGCAGCAGCTCCAAATAGCTGGCATCGGATTCGAAGGCTCCCCTGCCATCTGCAACTCAACACCCACCAGCAGCCAATACACTCACTAACGGGGGTGGGGGTTAATTAATGGAGCGCGCGCTCAGAAACAGCAAGCATATGCATTAATCATCTCCTCTATATTTAATATTCAAAATGCTTTGCTAATATCTGATGCAGCGCAACAAGAGTGGGTTTTTGTACCTCCAAGAACTCAACCAGGCTGGAAGATTAAACCCCGAAAATACTGTTGATTATCCTCCTCTTGCCATATCAGTAAAGCAGTGAAAATGACCACATGGATTCACAGATGTGTTTCACTCCAGTGCTGCTGTATTCAGCCAAGTTGGCAGCCAGTAAAGGCCCCCATGCCTCCTTTCCTGTCAGCTCATCCACCATCTTTCCCTCAGATTTTTTGGATGACCCGATCTAGAGACAGATGGATCAGACCAGGCGCCTTTGTTCCCTCCCCAGAGTCAGGACAACCTGCCAAATCCGCTGCAAAGTTACTCTGAACTTGATTATGGCCTTTATTGCTGGATACTCTGTCAGCACACAAGCTGCTGACTCACTCGTCAAGCCATATTGTCTGCTGCTGCTGTTTGTAACAAAGAGCGCTTTCTCAGTTAAGATCTTCACATGCAGCTGCTTGATGAGTTAAATAGTAGTTGGTGATGATAGTTTTGGATTTTGCAATATGTTTAGTGCTACTGTGAGTCTCACTGTTGTTGTTTTTCACTTCCCCTTTCCAGAGACCACTTTTCAATCAGACAGTGTGGGTGGCACAGTAGCCACACAGCTGCACAGAAAACAGTGTTAAACCTTTGAAAAAATTCTCTTTAGATAAGTATAATTACCAATAGATGCAGAAGTAGGCCAAAAGTTGCCTGGATGGGTTGTGTTTTGCAGTATTTTTGTGATGAAAATATATTTAATTTTCCAGGTAGCCTATTCCTCGAATCATATTTTCATTTCCCCCATTCATTTTTGTGACTTCTTTTACTTTTTTTTTTTAAAGAAATTTAATTTAATTTTTGTATTATTACCCCAATTTTGCCCTGTATGCATTTTCTATAGAAATTTATATGGATTATTCCTCCTTATTAGTTACTTTTTTTCGCACAGTATTGACTGTGAAGACCAGTAATTGTTATCTATATTTTCTACCTCACAAAAGTTGATATCTGTAATTGTTTTACATAACATTTACATTTTGGGAACAATTATGTGAGTATCTACTATCATAATGGAATGACCCTACTTTAAAGCTAGCTAACTTTAGTAGCTACTTAGTTCTTTAGTAGCTAAGTAACTTTGAAAGATATTATTTGCAAGTTTGCATAACAAGTATTACAAATCTTCGATGATTCAAATAATTATTTTGAGCAAAATTGTTTAAAAATTATATATACTACTTCTGAATCAAAATCATTGTTTCTAATAGAAACTAATAGGTTCCAATGACCTGTAAATTGATTGATCGAATGATTGATTAACTCAGACTCCTGTCCTTTGGTAAGATAAGCATTACAGATGAACACAAATATCATTCTACAGTTGTTGAAATAATGATTGATTATGTCTGTTCAACACTAGCATGTCACATGCTGCCAGCTCATCCCTCTCTTTCCTCTAAGAAAGAGCGAGAATGAATTGTGAACCAATCAGCACACAGTAAATTGGCACCTTTTTAAGTGTCGTGTACAAACTCACAGTTAAACTGTCGCTGCTGTTCTTTGTTGTCGTGAGTTTTCTGCTATTTTTAAGCAAAGATTGCAGCTTAAATCACTGCTAGTATGTGAAAGCTGTCAACCTGTGCGTCATATCTGTAAATGTGTTCGCTTAATGTGCCCTTCAGATCTCGTGCTTTGCAATCAAGAAAACACAATGATGGGAGTCTCTACAGAAATGGCACAATCCTTCCTGCATTGGCACTGGACGTAAATCGTGCGCTGCAGATTCGTCCAATATTAAACATAATTCCTAGTATACTGGGCTGTCTCAAAGATTATTTTTAAGGTATCATTTTCACTTTACTGGTGGGTTGGCAATGAAGGCTGACAGAAAACCTGACCAGAGAGAAGAGGATAACAAGTAACTTCACATTTAGTGGTGGTTTACTTGACTAAGAAGTCAATAAATACTTGAGAGCTTGAAGATTTCTGTACTGGACTCATTTCCTACTGATTTACATTAATTCTTACTCTATTGAGAAAAATTAAAAATCGGCTCTTGTTTCTATTCTTGTTGTTTATATGTGTAAATGCATGCATGGGATTTTAAAGGGAGTTCCGATAAGTTTACCAGCTCAAAACAGTAGAATAAAAGCCGAGACAGCATCATAGCCTCTCGTTGTTTATAATATCCACACACAGAGCTGAAGAAGCGATGTTAATTACAGATTCGGCTCCTACAGGTGCATTATATGACAGAGCTAAAGGTCACAGCTGCCTCTAGAAGCCTGCATTTTTCTTGTCACATTATCATCTCAATGCTTCTCATGGCAACGTAACACCAGCGTTGTTCTGCTTCAGAGGCTGTGAATCTGAGAATCTGTGTGATGTGTGATTGCTAAGCTCGGTGACCGCACAGATCGGTGCGTGTTGTGCGAAGTAGCAAAGTATAATTGCACATACACCTTGTCCACCTTTTGTACTCTTCATCATGCTATGCTGTAATTGCTGCCTTAGCATAAAGATAGGTTTCCAGGGTACTATAATTGCTCTCTGTAACTTTGCGGGACCAATCAGAAAGCATATACAGCATTTAATATGCAGGTGTAACAAATGTCATCTTTGCAGTGTTTTTTTAGATACAGAACAAACTTTGACAAACACCGGGAGTACAAATAAAAAACAACCTTCTCTCACAGCAAGTTTCTAAGAAGCTTATGATTAGAAAGTGGAAGTCTGAGCTGTTAAGCATTCTGGCATTTCCTCTGGCTTGCTAATCCAACATATTTAATTGAAATCTAATGCAGCTCATGTCATTGTTGGTGAAAAAGTAGAGTATGACTCATAAGACAGAGGTGATATAAAGCAGTGAGAATCTACAGACATGCCAGCGGCTCAGCGAAGCCATAAATAAGCAGAGTGGTGCTTTCAGTTAAATGCTAATATGGTCAAGGACTATGTTAACATGATGTTTAGCAGAAATAATGTTTACCATGTTCACCATCTTAGTTTAGCAAAAACCACAAAGTACAGCTTGGATCAGTGTTTAGTCATAAACCGAAGTATTGCACAGATTTAAATTATGATCAGATGGCGACGCTTGATGAAAAGTCAGTTATCAAAGTCATTTGGATTCACTCTAGCTGAACAAAATCTACTTTCCATGAATAAAACCAGCTTGAATTGGTTTATTGAAAGATATTAACTCATATTCTGTAAATTATTGCTACTCAAAATGGGATTCTTCAGGCAGTTATTGTCAATAACTGACCTAAAATCCAGGCTGAAAAAATAGAGAGATTCTGGTACCAGTAGATATTTTATAACAAGCCTGGAAAGTAAATGGTAATAAACTCCCCAGTGTCTTACAGTCACCAGCAGAACCTAATGGTTTCATATTAAAATTTTCATTGCAGAGAAATACTCCCAGTATACTGTAGGCCTGCGCTTCTTGTTATGTTTCCTGTCAAAGAGAAAACATTAAGAGGATTTAGGGATTATATTCAACACATGCGGTGACACCAGTCCTTTACATATTAGTAAAGTTGGGGGAAATACATCACGTTTTGTCATAATTGCCTGGAAAGTCAATGCACCACATGCGAGTCCCTATCTTAGGAAAACACCATTAATTTACTGTGCTCACTCCCTGAGGATTTCCATGTGGGAAGCTGACTGCCAACAAATGAGACGTACCGAGCTGATCACGATTTGCTGAACCAACATCTTCTCCTCTATGTTCTATGTTTCACACATGGTACCCGTAGAGGTTTCTGAGACATGCAGGTTCATTTTCATCATTTTCTCATTCTATATTTTACATGTCGAAGCTGCCCAGTAAATCTGGTCTGTTGCTGTTGGTCTCAGTGCAGCTCAAAAGTCTCCTCAGTAAAAAAGGTGTTCATTATTTCATTTCCCATTTTGTCTGCTGTAAGATTCAAGTGACGTAGGTTTTTGACCAGACTACCATGCTTTCATTCTTGTCAGGTAGGTTCACGGCACCATGGAACACAAAAAATGTTAATTAATAGTTCAGCTTTAAGTTCTTTATTGTCATATTCACAGCAATTACAGTAAAGCAATCATTGGCAATGAAATTCTTAGATCTCAAATCTGTATAGAAAAAGTTCTTCTCATGTGTAAATAATATCATACAACATGCTCAAGTTCAGCAGGAGTTATGTTCACCATGTTCACCATCATGTCAGCATGGTAATTTGCACAAAACACAAAGTATAGCTGAGGCTGATGGGAATGACATGACATAGTGCTGCAGGTATTTGGCTATAAACCAAAGTGTTGGACAACTGAAAATTTTGACCTGATGATGGCGCGAGATGAAAAGTCAGATGATCACCAAAGTTATTACAATACATCCTGAGAAAGTCTGTACTAAATGTAATGGCAATCCATGAGGCATTTCATTAAAAACCACATGCCAACCTCATGGTGGCGCTAGAGGAAAAGTTAGGGGATCACCAAAGTCATTAGGATTTATCCTCTGGGCACCATGCCTATCTGTACCAAATTCCATGGTAACCCATCAAATATGTGTCGAGATATTTCATTAAATGCCAAAAATGTCAATCTGCTGGTGGTGCCAGTAATTAAATGAAATATGTTGTTCGTCAGCATTCTGCTGATTCATTATAAAAACTGTGTGAATTTGCACGTAACACCAACTCTAACTGGACTCACAATTACACTCTCTATAACTCTGGCAAAGTGCAATACTTCTTTGAACTCACAATTACATCCATTTTACACACATTATGGCAATTTGCACATTGTATGCATGCACATGTGTAAAGTTATGTTAGTACTTGTGGTTTTGATACTTGTTTGTTTCTTTGTACTATTCTTGTGATTATTATATCCTTTCACGTTGTACTTGCTATTATAAATTAGTAGTAGCTATATAAACATTATTTCTAGGAAACAGGGTTGGATTTTTAAAACATGACAGCGTTTCTATGAATGTATATGTTGTGTACGTGTATAAATATACAACATGTTGTGTATGTACATATACACAAATAAATCTTTGTTCCTGCATGTGGTGATTATTCTTTCATTCACTTCTGCAGCTAACATGATATATTATATCTTTTCACCCTCGTACAGTGATGCACTCAAAGACCAAAGTCATAAAAAGCACATAATGTTTTCTACACAAACCCACGCACACGATAAGGCGGTGATTCTGATATATAGCACCATTCATCATCATCCTGCTCTCTGTGCTCCATCCAAGTATTACTCATTAAAGTAAAGGAAACCACATGTAGTTCTTGTCTTTACAAACAGTCTGCAGAGGAGAATGAGCGCTTTAATTTAATTCGCCTTTCCTCCTGCTAGTCAGTGGGAAGAAGTGAAACAAAAAGGTTTAACAAGGACTTCTTTCCTCTGTGGCTCTACTGCTGCCATAAATACAGCTGTCCCCTATGAGCAGGACATACAGTATAGCAACAATTAGACTCTGTCCCATGAGGTATCAGACTCCTGCAATAATAAATTAAAGCCACTCTGTAATTGCACCTTTTTCATTAAAATTGCATATTTAACTTTTATGCTAAAGTTCCCGTGTGTCCAATCGTCCCATAACTTCATTAAAATATCATTAGGATGTCAGTGGCTGAAGCGGTGGTGTAACCTAAGTGTTCCCAGTGTTTCTGTCCAAAATGTCTCGTTGCGATGCAGAAATCCTTATGCAATTAAGAGGCTCTCAGCTGTAAAGAAGGGCCAGAGGGACGAGGAAGTATGTCTTATCCACTCTAGTGAACCACTTTTGGTCATGACAGGAATACACCTGTGGGAAAGACAGCACCGAGGATGTTGCTCTGGTCTGGCATTAATGAGTTTTCCCCAGGACACTGTCACACTGTGCCCAGCTGATTTGTTGCAGATATTTTTCTCTCTTGTAGATTATTAGATCAACCAAATGGACGACGCTAGGAAAACTAATGATTGAGAATGGAATAATTCAAGGAGCAAATGTCCACAGATCGAAAAAGCGATGGAACTGGTACAAAGGTAGATCACATTTGGGTTACCGCAGAAGCTACTGTAAGATTCACTGTTGTGAAAGTTAAAAGAAATGAGTGTCTGCATTCTTCAGTAATAGTTGATTTAACTTATTTTAGTCTGTGTTGCTGTTAAACTGTTGGAACTGTTTAGCATCATACTGACAGGTGTTTATGTTATTTAGCCTACCCTCATTGATATAAATGGGGTGGGCAAAATAATGCATTAATATTCAACAGCACCACAAACTACATCCTCCATATAAAGTTGAATCAACACCTCTCTAAACCAGTTTCAACAGACACTGAACATTATTGTTGTAACAGACAGCATTTGTTTTAGCTACGTGTACCTAAACTGGCAACTGAGTGTAGATTTCAGCCAAGTGAGCGAAGATATTTGTATTTTTGATGATATCATGTTTTTCAAATGCTAATATACAAAGTGTATCTTAAATATATAGTCAGTTGTACCTTGTGGCTAACATTTATGGTTTCCATTCATGCTTCACCATCAGTGGCTCATTCATAAGCTTGGCTATCAGCTGACCAGTAGCATCCAATCATATCCATACGGGTGGCCACAGCAGCCTGTATAACCTGACACTTAACTATCACCGTCATGCCAATGCAGTTTGCAGTTGCAGCTCCCTCCACCACCCAAACCTCCTCCTATTTGCTAAGCTTCTGGCATAAATGGTCAATGATTTGATTCAAGTGTTTCTGACTAAATTCAATTTTATTTCTAGTGTAAAAAAAAATCATCAAAACAACATTCACGTTATTTTCATGCATTTTTTTCTTCACTTTGTACCTCCTAAGAGCACAGTCAGGACTATTTATTTCACATTTGGTGTATTTTAGCACCTCAGTCAGTCAGCAGGTGTGTGTATTTTCTGTATGTGTGAGTGAATATATTTATATATGCTTATGTAAGAGTGTGCGTGGGCGCATTAAGGCAGAGCCAATGAAGTGTATCCCTGCATTGTTTCACACCACAGAGGTGAGCTGACCTTCTGCAAGCTAATTAGGGTTTGCAAGAGCAGAGATAATGAGAGGGAAGCGCGCCACATGTGAAAAATACATGACTCTCCCATTTACCGACAAATTAGCTGCCTAGATGGTGTGTAACTCAAAACAACTGGTAAAGGTCAAAAAGGAGACACAGCTAGATGGATATCCTCAGGCTTTCCACCACCGCCTGCTTTCTCCTAAGATGCCTAGTAATTCCTTTACCTGTGGGGACTAATTATTCATCAGTGAGGATGAAAGAGGGCAGGAGGTGCACAGACCTAGATGTTTTTACTTCTCTGCCATCTCCCCTGGAGCTGGATGATAACATCGTCACCAGTGGCCGGCACTCATTACAGCCTGGGCTGTGCTCCAGGACAAGAGCTGTGACAGGACTCACATCCTCCAGAGGTGAGGAAGAAGAAAGAGCCCACTGTCACTTATTCATTTTGCAAAAGTCATTATCCCGGCCTGCATAGCCGTCTGCAGTTCCAGTCTGAAGTCCGAGGGACTGCGGAGGACGTGTTCTTGATGAAAGCGGGGAGCTGAAATAAAAGATTATTCACTGCAGGTGTGAAGAGTTCATTCCAGAATAAGACATCTGCCTTTTGAGATGTTATTCCTCGCTGAAAAAGGACTTCATAACCCAGGGATTGAGATTGATTGATTGATTGATTCAAAAGTTTAAAAATGTCTCATAAAATTGAGCTGACAAAATTAATAAACGAAAGTCGTTTTTTTTTATTTTGAATATAAAAAAGTATAAAGAGAGTAAAAATTGTGTTTGAAAGTATTTATTCAAATACTGTAGGTATGGGTAATAACCACTCAGCTAAGGTCAATAATTTAACCGCAAGTCTGAAGTGGAAATCTTCATGTATTTTAATTCTGTCATCTTTGCTGATCAGGGCCACTTTTATGATAAATGGGCAGGTTCTAGGGTCTGATTGGGCAATTTTTTGTCAGTCCAATCTGGCAACACTGGCTGTTTCTTTTATGCTTGTATGAACGTGAAGTTCGCCGGGCTGCACAGCACGTTGGCGAGATTTGGGAGCTGTGAGCTCGCACCCATAACACCTTTCTCTGCATAGATCTGCCAGGACATTTACTCGTGTACAAAGTTGTTGAAAATACCTCCTCAGTTTTCTGAAGATCCGAGCCGTTTTCACAACACTCGAGCAAGGTTGAAACAGCTACATGCAAATAAGACAAAGGTGCTAATGGGAGCTCTGCACTTATCAAAATCACACAAAATTTGACTTTGACCTCATTGTACAAAAAATATTTACACTTTCAAATTATGTGCAAACATCGATT
Organism: Oplegnathus fasciatus; assembly: GCA_003416845.1. NCBI lineage: Eukaryota > Metazoa > Chordata > Actinopteri > Centrarchiformes > Oplegnathidae > Oplegnathus > Oplegnathus fasciatus. The sequence continues at coordinate 877,266 of NTHP01000316.1, read as the reverse complement.
TATGCTAGGCGAGGTGAAATTGAGACAAAGATGCAAAATACACTGTTCTTCTAGTAGTTGTAGGGAAAGCAGAAATGTAATATCTTGTGTGCTAGAGAATTCTTCATGGGAAAAATCTACAGTTAATATCTGGGTGTTTATAACAGCAATGGAGAAACATTCAGAAACTTACATGCTTTTTTTCCACATGACAAGCATATAAAGTTAATTTTAGGAGGAAATAATCTTTGGATTATTTGTGGGGGTTTTTTTAGTCAAAGGTTTATGGCACAATATTGCCACATGACTTATCAAAAGCTTTACAGGTCCTTTTATAGCTTGTGTGAAAACTGTAGCTGTGTTATTGCTGTGCTCTGCACACTGAATGAAATGCATCATTTTATCATTAAGTGTGATTAAATTTTAATCAGTTTGGGCTGTAACCAGCTGCAGCAAACACTTTTCCACATATATTACACTGGTTATATACATCAAACTGTGTAGTATTTTTCCATGTTTTCTTGTAGATTGTTTAAATGGATTAAAAACAGCAACAAAAAAAACAAAAAAAAAACATATACAAGATGTTCTTCATGACCGTGATTTCTAGTCCGATTCTTGAGATGACTTCCATTAAAAGAGGCACTATTGTTACTGTGTTAAACATCACTGTACTGGGCTCTCTCAGAAGGGAATTTCTCTCTTTTGTCATAAGATTAGACTCCGTTCCAGTGATTACTCAGAGCTCAACGCTCAACCTGCAGGTGAGAATTATGCCTATGCATATCTTTGCATATTTAAGCCTGAATATTTAAATGTAGAACATTCTAATCACTGAATATTTTCACGTCCTTGATGTTGATACCGTGATGTTCGTGGTGCCGCCTCGCTCGCGTTCCTGTGAGGCTGCCGAGAGCGACAGAGGAAGATATATTCCTGGGGAAACAGCAAGTGGCTTAATGTGGACACATCGACAGATATTCCATGCACACACACACACACTTCATTTATGATTCCTTGTATTATTCCTTTGCCTAACTTTTCCTTAATGACCAATCGCAATTGTTACAAATACAAATTTATTTAACACCATTTACTGGTTATTAATTAAACATCAGCACATACCACATTTAATGCAGCAAGCTGAAGCCTCTCTTCGCTGCAGCAGAAAAATGCACACTTTAAATATATACCCAAAAGGCGCTAATTGCAGCAGTGGCAAGAGAAGGGGGCTTGTGACTGAAAACAAAGCGTATTAACATTTGTTCACATTAGAGGTTAATTTGTGTTTTGCTCTACTAACAGCATGGCCCAAGGATGAAGTAGTGTTCGGAAAAATGAGCCAAGCGCATTTCTTCACCTTATGTTAAAGCACTTTGAATTGCCTCTTAGTCTCAGTATCAGTGTTTGTGTAAAATATAACTTTTGATTCACTTTAAAGACCTGATTAGGTGCATTAGATTGTAATTTCACACACTAATCTTCTTAATCAGAACATTTATGTTTTGAGAAAGAGAAGTTCGTCAAACCGGCCAAACTTATTTTACACTGATTAATGAATAACTCTGTAACACTCAGCAACAATAGCAATCACAAAGATATTCATAAAAAAATGTCTTTGATTAAGAGGAGTGGTTGCACAATCAGTGTTTGCTTCTAAATGCCAAATGCTTTATCACAGTTTTTATGTCTTATGTATTAAGAAAATATCTTTTATTAAATTGAATCAGGTGTGCTTGTGGTGCAGCATGGCAGCTTAGCATTTCACACCATAACCTCATGAAGGAGGTCCTGGTTTGGAACTTGAATGGGACTTTTTCTGGTTGGAAGTTCTATGTTTAAGCACTTTGTATGGGTTTCTTCACAAGACGTAAAAGCCAGGTTAAGAAGAACGATCTAAATCGTCCTTTTATATGAATGTGTTGTGTTGTGTGTTAGACCTCACACAGACTGGCAACCAGTCCAGTAAGTCTCCCTGTCTTTTCCCAATGCAGACTGAAAGGGAATAACCATTTATTCCTCTTTCAGCCTTCCTCCATTGTAGATGGAGTAAATGTTTTTAGATGCCTTGAAGACGTTTGGGACTCGATGGAACAAAAAGGTAACGACATTCCAAATAATAAGGTTTGGTTTCTTATTAACTGGTGTGTACATTTAGAGGGTTACGGTGCTAATCCCATTGTTAACTATAGTAGTTTGTGGCAACATCTGTGCATCATGTTGTGTTGTGTTATGAAAAAGTGATTTAGTGGTTTATAGTGAGAAGGTGTTCCAGATCAAAGCACTGACTCCTCCTGTCCGCATGTTGAAGTGTCTTTTGATTTTCCATCTACAAGTCAAACTCTTTAATAATGCATGTCTACATACATCAAACATATGTTGTTAGAAACATACAGATTGGGTCTTTAAGAAGTCTGCAGTGTTGTGTGGACGTTTCTCCTCACAAACACACTCACATACTGAATATCAACAACCTGAGAAAAGCCACGGGGGCCCATGTATCAAGGAACGTCACTAAGGAGCTCAATGACCTATTTAAAATGCGAGGGGGCTGTCTGAAAAACTCACTGCTGTCGGCTCTCACCAGGGGCCTCGACGCAAAGCGACGATTCACAAGCTTCTAATCAGCCACGTCAGAGCAGCGTAAGAAACAATGTTAAGATCAAGACCATACATCAGCGGCTCTGTCACATCCTCTTCCGTTTTGAATGTTAACCGAACAGTGCAGGGTTAGCCTCCGTTCGAGAAGTGCAAGAGAAGGAGAAACCTCCTGATTCTTTTCAAAGCTGGAGTAACACAGAAGCGCCTTGTAAATATTCTCTTTGATCCGGCTGGCCTGGCACAGGTTGACTGAGATCCAAGCGGGCATTAGTCGACAAAGGGATCTGAGTGAGGACAAGCCACATTCATGCCGAGCTCTGAGCAGGCCAGCTGATCGCACCATCTGGCCTTCCCAAGCAGACTTGCGCTCTTTGAAAAGGCACTCGACTGATCTGCAAGGACTCAAGGAAGTGAGACTTTGCCTCATGACAATAGCTGCTGCTCAGATGTGGAGGGATGACAGAAACCCGCAGCCTATTTTTGGTTTCAAGGATTCATTTAGCTGGAAAAGTCGTCTAAGTGGTTCTTATATACTTACATAGGAATGAAACCATTTATTACCAAAGTGTAACTATGATGTTGTAAAATTGACTCAGTCACTCTGTAACTAAAAGTTCAACTGATAATGCACAGATAGACACTCATCCATTAGTTACCAATGGCTAACTAGCATCAGGTTAGCTATAAGGATGTCTCCTGGCCAATGAATGAGCAGGCAATGAGGATTTTTCAAAAATACTGTACTAATAGTATATGTTAATTAGGGTTTAAGATTTTTTCCTAAATGTATCACTTCCTGGAAATATATCACTCTTTCCCTCGGATTTCTTGTTATAAATTAAGTTTGGATTGACAGAACTGCAGATGATGTTATTCTTTAAACTTTGTTACATTATGTGGTAATATTTTAAGTAGAACAATTCCTCTTAAACTAAACACCATCTTTAAGGTGGAAAATGCAACGTCAGCCATACAGAATCATTCGATCCTGTTTTTTCATCCTATCCTCATATCATTTTTATGTTCTGGTGCAAACCTGAGGTTATAACGGGATGCAGTGGAGAGAAGAAATATCTATCTCATGTGGCTTCTCCAACATGATATTTTGTGTTGGTGGTGTTTTGAGGAATGAGTGTTGTTGTTGGACATGTAGTTGTAACATTAGGCGATCTTCTGCACTTTGATGCAGGTCTGCATATCTCATTAACTGTCGTCATAGTTAATATTTACAGATATTCCACTCTACTTTGTTTACTTAAAGATATAATCTCGAAGATTTTAATTTAAATAAATGTCTGTTAAGTCACTATCTATCACCGAATGATGCAACACAACGGTGACTGAGCCTGTGGCCCACTGGTGCAGTATTGCGACCCGGGTGTCGGCAACGACTTTCCCGGAAAAATCACAAGCGGCGCACAGTTCGACTTTTAGCAAGGCTTTTAACGCAACAGACTCGCTCTTCAACTCACCTGTGTGTGAAGCGGCGTTTTGTTTTTTCCGGTCTCTACTAGCATTGTGAGTAAACGGTTACTATGGCCGAACAAACAAAGAAAAGGAATGGAAGAACCCGCTGAAGGTGAAATTAATAACTGTAATAATCATTTAAATAAGCCATATTGTACATATTGTCTATGTCTACATCTTTATTTTATTTTATAATATCTTGTCATATTTTTATTGTCTATTTTATATATTTAAGCTCTGCTTCTGACTCGCAGTACTTGCTGTCACCTTTTCCCTTCTTATATTTTTTCTACTTACTATGTTTAAATTTCATGCACCAATATATCAAGTCAAATTCCTTGTATGTGCAAACCTACTTGGCAATAAATTTGAATTTGATTTAATGGTAATTTAAGGTGGGACATACAGTATCTATGACAGTCGCATGGAAGTGTCTTTGTTTCAGTACATGTGATATTGTTCAGTATGTGAATGCACAGGTGAACACAGACACACAACCAAACATGTTAAAAATCCTGAGATCCTGCAGGTATTTTTCCTGGGAAATGCAGCCAGATTTTGGCAAGAATTCCCAGAATATAGTATTCAAGTAATTTGACAAGATTTCACAGCTGTTTTTGATATTCTTAAAATGCTACCATAAAGCTCTAGTTATTGATGCAAAAGTTAGGTTTTTTCAGTTTTTTTAAGCCAGTTTCCTGCCTTGGCAGCACTATCATGTGGTATGGATTTTCCTCTGCAACAGCGTGAGGCGCAGACTTTCGGCAGGTCAAACTCATTTTGAGAGGAGCACAAGCCACAGGTTTTATTGTGAAGGATCTCATGTTGTGGCCGAGGCTCCTGCAGTTTGCTGGGGATTGATTTATATACTGAAGCCCCAGGATACCTGCTGCTGTTTTGCCCTCCTAGATCTTTTCGCCAACAGTTTTGTTTAGATCATTGTAATTCACCTCGGCCCATAACTGCTCGGGTTATTTCAAAATGATTGTGTTCCGTTCTCTGAAGGCAAAACAGGTCTTTAACCTTCCCTTTTTATCTTCTGGTTCCTGGAGCAGTGTGCAGCCGACAGAGAGGCAGCAGTGTTGAACCTTCTCACTTCTCACCTGCAGGCAGTCGACTTTTGCACACAATAATCTTTTTATTTTGTAGATCCTTTGCTGTGTTTCGGGCAATGGTGGCGGTGGTGGTAGTTTAGTATTACCGTCATTAACCATTTTAAATTATTTGTTAGTAAATCTAACCATCATTCTTAAGAGGTGGTAAGAGAGGTAAGTGTCTGGTCTCTGGGTGGATTTTGGAGATGTTAGTTAAGTGATGTGCTTGAAGCTTGGAACACCATGGTTTTCTTTATGTTGGCCTTGCCAATATTATCACATTGTAAATAAAAGCATCATTGATTCTATTCAGTTATTTGTCTCCGTGGCTGCTTGAGACTTGGGAAAGATTTTTAAAGTCATTTTAATGTTAAAGCTCAGACTCCACACTGTTTCACCAGCCTTTTAATGTAATTGCATCATTGGAACAAGCCATTCTGAACTACCACTCGATGGAAAAAGGATCACAGTATCTAACTTTTCTAATTCAGGTCTGAATCAGGTTTGTATGGTGCCAGATGTGTATGGTGAATTTATAGTGGATCATGAATACTAAACGCCAAACAGCCAGTTCGGGAGTCTGAACTGACAGACTTTTGGTGAAACTAAAAAACACTTGAAGCCACATATCTCCTTTTCTTCTTCTTTAACACATTGTCCCCCCTGAGCAAGAACACATCCAAAAGACTTTAGCCAGGTTTCCATCCAAATGTAGTACATATTTTAACTGAATTTCCATTAAATCTGCAAAAGGAAATGCAAATTTATGTGCGTTTACCATCCACTATTGTTATGTGAATTTATAATTCTCCAGTCAGGTGCCATTAAACCATTGTGGAAGAAGAGGGTGCAACAAGATGACATAATTAGTGCCAGCCAAATGGTGGAAAACGTGATGGAAATATGGTATTTATGTTTGCTCCATGTATTGATTTGAGGAACATTACAGTCTCATCGTTGGTCCACACAGATCTGATGTTTCGTCACATACTTCATGTACGTCAGGATTTATTTGCTAAGTGTGTTTCCATTGCACTTTGTCGTATTTTGTTTTTTATCGATAAATCAACTTTAACAAAGAACAAACCTAAACCCAAATATTAGATACCAAGCCTGTTTTTGACACCTGCAGAGTTCCAAAAGAAGTCCCAGAAATATATTATATATTACATATTTCTATACTCCCAAATAAAGTTATCATGAGACTCTCTGAAAACAAACCTATTTTAAATGTCTGCAGACTTTCAAAACAGGTAGCAAGGACATATCTACATTTTGAGCCTGTCTTGCATGTCTGGATCTCTGAAAAATGGCTCCTGGCTTGACATCTTTGTATTACCTTTTCTTGTAAGCAACAGACAATAAAAATGTGTCATGACCAAATGTCCTGTTGAACCTCTGTTGGATGTCCACAAAAGGGGTCGAGTGGATACTGAACCACCATCCTGCATGTCACAAACGTAGAAGAGGGGATGAGATACACAACCTATATGAAGATGTAAACTTTCACTGAAGATTCGAGGCTCTTAGCACAGATATTAGTAATAACCCAGAGTCTTAAATCCTCCCACCTTCCCTTTTTTTCTGAAGCGAGTTTGGTCCAAGTCACAGGAGTGTTTGATGTATTGGAGGATTTTTTTTATTTTATCACAGCGAGAGAGCCTTCCAAGCGTGGGTGTCTGCTGCAGGCGGAGTAATCCTCCTTGGTCTCGGAATCCAAACAGACCCAACATAAAAGGAAAGTGCAATTACCCAGCCTTATTCCAGATCAATTGGACGCCACCACCAATAAATGCAGAGTTGTTTCTCTTCATTCTGACTCAGTTGTCTCCTCTGTGTACGAGGGACCATGTGGGATTTTTCTTTGTTTCTGGGACACTGTGAGAGAAGTCACGGGTGAACAGTAGGTGTATACACCAGGGATGGATTGATATATCACTCTGACATACTTGATTTTAAGGCGCATTATATCCCAGAGCTCCTCCGTACCACTGAACAGGATGAATATCGGCACAAAATATGCCTCAGTGACTTCAGCATAAACATGCGTCTCTTTCACTCAGACGTTTTGTCAGACACCGATTACATGCATGATACACTATTAATAGCTTCATTAACTGTTTCATTAACTGCTTTACATGCTTATATTCTATTTCAAGAACTGATTTATTTTTAATTTAATATACTATTTTAGTGCAACATCTGTCCAGAGACTGGACATATTCACAGTTATGTTTATTTACATATATATATATATATATATATATAGATAGATAGATAGATAGATAGATAGATAGATAGATAGATAGATAGATAGATAGATGACATAATGTGTACTCTCCCTGTTAAATAAGCCATTAAATGCAAATAGAAATAAGGGAATCACATAAACTTTAAAAACCCCAACATGAAGGTCATAATGTTCAGTTTTTGTTGAATTTTGTTCTGTTTTAGAGAGGTGTTGAACATTATAACCCTCATGGAGACAGGATTTACTGCAGGACTGTTGTATTAGACTGCATTAGTTTTAGCTAGGTGCAGTGGTGGAATGTAACTAAGTACATTTACTCAAGTACTGTACATAAATACAATTTTTAGGTACTTGTACTTTACTTAAGTACTTGAGTTTCATACCACTTTCTACTTCTACTCCACTAGAATTCAGAGGGAAATATTGTACTTTTTACTTCACTACATTTATCTGACAGCTTTAGTTACTTTATAAATTAAGATTTTTTCACACAAAAAACACGAAGAGCTTGTAAAATATACAAATAAGCAAATAAGATGTTTTACTTACCCAACGGTTTATACAAGTACAGCTGAAACAATTAGTCGATTAATCAATTAATCGATTAATTTGAATGTATTTTTAATACATAAACATTATATATAAACATTATGAAGGCTCTGGGTAATTGTGACGGCATTTCTCACTATTTTTAGAATGTTTACGAACCAAACAATCAATCGATTAATGGAGAAAACAATCAGCATATTAATTCAGAATGAAAACAATCATTAGTTGCAGCCCGATAAGAAATAGTTCAAAATGAGCTCCACCTCAACCAACTCCAACAGTAAAATTTACATTAATGATGAGGAATAATAATCTGATGAGAGAATACAGAATAGTACAACAGGCACAGGGGACATTTTACTGCAGAGAGTACTTTTACTTTTAATACTTTAAGTACATTTTCCTGATTATACTTCCAGACTTTTACTTAAGTAACATTTTCAATGCAGTACTATACTTGTTACAGTATTTTTACAGTGTGTTATTAATACTTTTACTTAAGTAAAGGATCTGAGTACGTCTTCCACCACTGGCTAGTTGTACTGTACCTTAGTGTGGATAGATAATGAAGATGAATAAACGTACAAACGAACAATAAAAACTATTATGGTGTATGTGGTGTAATTCATCATTTTGATGAAATAATTAATGCATTATCCTTTTTCTCCTTTCATTTTTGATAGCATAATTAGTATGTGTTGTTTTTGTATGTGATCATTTTTTTCTACGTTTGTCTTTCAATATTGTAAGAACCAACTGGAAATTTAACCGCTGCACTCGTGAAATAACGTATAAAATATATATCTACTGTAACCTAGAAATGTATTTATTATCATAATTGACTGTTGGGCCTCTGAAATTTATGTGTCCAAACACATCAAACATGAATCTTTTCAGATTGTAGGAAACATGTTAACATGATCTAGGTTTAAACTAACATTGGTTACATATATAACTTTGGTTCTCTGAATGAGGACACTATCACTCCACTCAAGGCCAACCAGACCCATTTCAAGTAATCGTCTGCATCAGTCCCCATACATATGAACTCAGATATGTACGTATATACGTATGTAACCTTCTCTTCTCATATTGCTTGGTGTGAAATTACCATTTTAAATTTAATACCTGTCAGACTGGTCAAGGTGCACAGCTCTGACAGTGACAGTCCAATTCCACAGCTCATTCATTCTGGGCTGTCACCTTTTAGCTAAATATAGGACCGAGTTTCTGCCCCAAAATATTCGTCTGACAGGTGATGAAGGCATATTCTCTGCCACTCAAAGTGACATCCACTGAGAGGCCGTTCTTTCATACCACACAATGGCTGCTCTCCATTAAATATGTATTTTATTCTCTTCAGTTATATAAAGATATTCCTTTCTATATGCACGTGGAAATGAAACTACTTCAAGGTGAACCCGACATTTCCATAAACATGCAAAAAGTCAAGGATTTTGCAGAACTATTTCATTTCACAACAAGTGGAATCTCAATTTTTCCACTCCAGAACAAACCCACTCTATATGCTCCTCTCACGTCTCTTGCATACGGATCCTCAAAGACGTAATCCGCCTACACCCTGCTCAGCTTATGACAAATCATCCTGATGCATGGCAAATTCTCCCATCCTAAGAGGCCCTGAGAGGGCTGTGTCTATGTGTTCTACCAGTAACGTCCTACTGTAGCTCTCCCTGAACCATGAATCCACAATTTCATCATCAGACATGCATTGTATGCGTTTGTTATATTGATGAAATGTATTGTTCTGAAGGGAAATATGATTTGGTCTGAGAACTGCTGCATAAAGATTACATAGCCTGCATGTCAAATAAATGTAAATGCAATTTGTAATATATCAGACATTACTATAAAGTCTGGTATGCCTCTTTATTTTAGAAAATTCGATTTTTACTTGTTCCAGCTTTGCCAATCCTTCATTGTGGACCAAATAATTGTTTTACAAATAAAATTACAAATAATTGAATATATTGGAATAACATGCCACTTGCACCTGATAATTTTGCTTTTTCTGTAAAAATTATGAAGTTTATCAAAGACTTGAGGAATACTTGTGACCAAAATTTGGGACAAAATGACTTTGTCCCACGAACAGTATACTTTGAATACAACAAACAAAATTCCATTTTCCTCAATTGTATTGGGGTGGTGGCAGAAATCTCAAACTATCTATAAAATCTTTAAACTACATGCATGAAAAGACACCGTTAAAGGTTAAATGGATGTTATTTAATAATTTCTTTTGTGATTGGGTTGAACTGGCCCTTTAATCAGTACCTGAACGTGCAGCCTCCTTTGCACAAAGTGATAAAACTTTCCAGTTTGTGGTCTAATTTCCACTAACACTGGCACAGCTGCATGTTAGCCTCGAGGTTGAAAAGTAAAGCACTATAATGTATATACTCAATATATATTACAAGATAGATATTACATTTTGCAACAATCTGCATCTCATTTGTCTCAAGGCTATGAAGAGGTTTTTTAATTGCTCACTGGTGTAGATATAAGCAGTAAGAAACCATACCTTTTACCCAGTTTCAGCCAATATACATAAATGTTATTATAAAATATTCACCAACATCTGTGTTCAAAAATTTGTCTTGTTTTGAAGCTGTTTTTGCAACCACATCACATGTGAGCACACATAATTATCATGGAGGCAGAGATTTACTGTGGGAGGGGACAACCAGAACATCAAAGGCTTAACATGCATGCACTGCTCCAATCCTGCATCTTATGCAAATCATCATGCAGGGTTTTACACTTCCAGCACAAGACACACACGGAGAAAATCAGAGAATGCACAGGAGATGATGTGAGCAGGGTGATGTAACTGTTTGGACGGCGCAGCCATGTTTCTGTGTGGTGGAAAACAGCCCTCCCAATGTGAAAAAAAACATGTTTCATAAAAAACAAATGAACGTTACGGATAAAGGAGGAGTGACCTGGTTTATTTAAAATCTAGGTAGCTGCTTTGATCAAAAATTGACACTTGAGGAGACATTTTTAGGCCACATCAGGCACTTGAGGGAGGTGATGCAATGTTATATTGACTTATTGAAGCTGCGCCACATGTGCTATCGACTTCTGACAAACCTCCCATAAAATAATTGCTCCCCAGGCTTCTGTCATTTGCTAATCTTGTTGAAATGTTGCACTATCTGCTATAGGTAAACAGGATGGGTTTGAAAGTGTTTTATAATATATGCTCTAGTCTGGCTGATGATTCAGATGTGCCATGTGAGTCAAAAAGGGATGTTATTATATTTGAAAGCTGCACAGTACAATCACAATTCCCTCTTGTATTCTTCTCCATTATTTTTCACTCTAGCAATTTTTTTACCGTCATGAAAACACTCACTGAATACCTATTGTTTGCTTGCTTTCCAAAATACTAAAATCCCTGTTTAATAAAAGCACAACTGAAAGAAAGAATAACAGAAGAGAGAGGAGAGTGGGGTGAAATCATGACTAAACAGAGCTTAATGGCACTTACAATCTAAGGGAGAATTATTCAAAAAAAAAGTGAAATAATGACCTTTCTGGCACTATATTCATCTTCTACTCACTATGCATTGTATTGGTTCATTGCACGCAGGAAATCCCATGAAGCACAATCCAAAGCAATTTAATGGAGCTGCTGCTGGCTAATAACCAGGAAATTATGTCAGTTTGCATTGTGTACAGTGTCATCCCACTAATGTTAGTACAGTGTTGTTGAACAGAGCTTGAATCATTTGGGTCTCAGATTCCTATTTCCAATTAATGTTTTGGACTCTTGCTTTAAAAGGTTATTTTATCAGCCTTCGAGCTATTGTTCATTTTCACCCACTGGTACATCTTTCATTTCATCTTCTAGAAAGTCTCGCACAATATTCTTCAGGAAAAGAATTAGCCTTTTTCCTCAAGTTGTCAGAAAATTATAAAGAAGACGCACAAAAAGTTTTGAAAGAGAAACAGGAATTTCTAACGTATAAAGTTCAGCAATCTCTAAAGATTGCTTTTTCATTCCTTATTATTTATAATTAATGTAATGTGTTTATCTTGCTTTGAGTCTTGGAGGTCTTTGTACAAGCCTTAAGCTGCCCACCTAGACTTTTTATCTACACATACAGTATACAGTATGTGTGTGTGTGTATGTGGCTGGTGTAGACGTTCAGTTTACACCCACATATATACAGAGTGAAAGCAGCTCACAGCTTCAGTCCTCCATCAGTGTCTCCACTGGATGCCTTCAGCCACAGAACTGCTGGGCACTAGAAGCATTTTGGCAGAGCTCACACCCCAATAAAATAAATAAAAGTACATACACACACACTGTATGTTGGAAGAAAATATACTTTATGCATAGAAATATACGTCAGGTCGCAGCTACGTGCATGAAGGTGAGTAAAGCGTGAGCGTGTAGACTGTAGCTGTATTGATTAAAATTGTATTTTAAGTTGTGTTGTATTTGTTCCATCAGACCCTCTTGAGACGATTGAAAAGCGCAGCTGAAACGTGTCCAGTGTAGACAACCTGGGTGTGTTATGCAATTTTACATCACAATATTGAAATATATCATGATATAGTCCGTTTTCTGGAAACGCAGTTGATTTTAACTGTTAATGGATAACTAGACTGAAATGTCTGTTTTTGGCTAATCTGGCAAATTAATAACTGACGAATAAAAGCAATACATTGTATTGATGCAAAAGTTGTGCAAAAATCCACTATTACCATAAAGGGATGGCTACCATAGTATAAACAGTATAATATCATCATATCACACAGCCCTATTTGTGCGTATGTACTGTATTTGTTATATATTATACTTTTTAAATTGCTGTATTTTTAATATACAAAAAATAAAGTAAAAAATGGAAAATAAGGGCAAACATGAACTAAAATATGAAACATCGCAGTCCAGTCTGTTATCAAAATGGTCTTTAAAGCCGCTATGGGTGAAATTATTATGTGTTTATAGAATCTCTATAGAACAAATTTCCTAATAACATGGGTTTGTGTTTGTAGAAGCGCTTTGTTGTCTGCCACAGGGTTTTTTAGACTACCTCTGGAGGGACATTTTTTAATTTTGCACATTGTGCCTTTGGGGAAAATCACAGGCCATTACATTTGTTTTGGTAGATCTCAACTCCAAATGCAAAGAGATGAGACACACATGCATGAAGTAGATTAGGATTTAAAACGCAGGTCAGAGATAACTTAGAGGTCCCATGCCAGAAAAGTTGCTGACAGAAATCCCTTTCTGGTCTTGAGAACAGTTTAATTGTCTGCTTTTGTTACTGTACATCTCAGTGTCAGCTGGCTCTAAGTGTTGCATTAGATGAAGCTGAGCAGTGATCCGTTCTGAGAGGAGACATGGATGAGATAATTACGGTAATACATTACACCACATCAGTCGAGTGGAGAATTCTGGGTGTGTTTTTACCTACCTCACCGCCTCTGCAGGTCAAACTCATTCAGCTAGAATGAAAGAGGTTTGATGGTGATAATGCAGCAACCTACTTTTGGGGGATAAAAGTTCACATGAAGGTGTCACAGCTCTTGTTATCCTGCAATTATTGAGGGCAAGATTCAAGAAGGTTTTTGGTCATTTTCATTGCTGTATTCGCTGCACTGTGTCATATTTCTTTGCTGCTCTTCTCCATTGTTGTTTTCATTGCTGTCATCACTTGCTGCAGCTTCAACGTCGTAGTCACAACCAGTTCATTGCGAAGAAATAGAAAAACTTTTTTACTCTAAATCTAGTATCCCAGGAGTGTTTCCTCCCCAGCTGTGCACTAACCTCGATAACATGAACCAATCAAATGCTTTAGGTTGGAGAGTGTAACCCAGGTTAAACGTCTAGCCAATCCCGGACCACTCCCAAAATATAAATATCCAGGTTGGGTGAGGGCACTTCCTCTCACTTCACTCTGGCTGGTCGGCGTGTTAGAAGCAGAACTAAACACCCAGAGTTCTCAACAGATTGTTTTCTTTAAATCCTCTAAAGTCAGCGGTCAGGTTTTTGTGTTTGTCCTGTCAGGTGTTGCCTGGACCTTCTTTGAATCCCCGAAACCTGGATTAAAACAGAACCAATCCCTTCCTCCAGTGTGTGGTAGGAATGAACTGAACCCACCACCATAGATCATAGTTCGGGTTAAAAGAGAACCTTTCACAACGTTAACCACATGTTAGAAAGCCCTAAGTATCTAATGTGTGTCTGGGTGAAAATAGCATTGTTGGCCACGGACACCCGGGTGCGGGTCTCTGCCATATACACCCAGGTGTAAATAGCCACATTGGCTGTTCCACCCCGGGTGCAGATAGCATTGTTGGCTACTGACACCTGGGAGCAAATAGCATCTGGCAACATTAAAACTGAGCAATAATATATGAAGTAAAAGTTATTCAAATGTAAAAATGTATTTACTGCAGCTCAAATGCATCTTTAAAAGCTCCAGATGGTGCCGTCCTATTTATGGAAGGAAACACAAACATGAGGAAAGGTGAGGTTATTTAAGAGATTTTATTTGTGACAGAACGTGATGTGCTTCGCAGCAGCAAAGCCCCCCCCCCTCCCCATGAGCTGTGCTGGATTTTCTCTCAAACATGTTCAAAACACTTCCAAAGGTATTAAGATGACAGTGAAGCCTCCAACATGCACCACACTTCAGGTGATAACAGATACAGCAGGGTTACAACACTTTGACTTTCTTCCTCACTATGAGGCTGGAAATTAAGTACTAATATGCTTATTAATTTCATGCTTTGAGTATCCCAGCTGAAATATTGTAATTAAGTATATTCCGTCAACAGCAGTTGGTTTAGTTGAACATGCTGTTGCTATAGCAACCATTACTTTCACAGTTTTATAGCTGTTTAACTGACATTCTTACATCCACCATTTTGTCAGATCTGTGACCAAGCAAATATTGGAAACGCCCAAATTTTAAAACAAACTTGAAATATCACAAAAACGTTGCCTGAGGGGTAAAGTTTGGTGTATTTTTAAAAACAAAATGCAACAATGCCATGGACTGGGTTAATAAATCATGACGTATATGAACCATGTGACTTAAACATCCAATGAGGCTTTCACTCCACCGAGGATACTAAAAATAGCGGCAGACAAAAACATGAGATCTGTGTGGAGTGATGAGGAGACTGCAACCTTCCTCATATAATACATGAAACAAACATGAATGCCATATTTCTATCACGTTTTCTTCATTTCACTGTCGCTCTTTTAATTACATCATCTTGTTGCGCCCTCTTGTCCCGAAATGGTTTAATGGCACCAGACTGGAGAATTAACGCCACCAACTGTTTATCTCGAGGCATTTAACTTCTAATACTTACATAGTGGAATACGTGGATTAATTCGCATTTCACAGATTTTCTGCAAATGTTAAAATTTGCGCTGGATTTGGATTGACACCTGGCTTGTTTTTTATATTCCAGAATCTAGTTCCCTTGTTACTATAGCCACTAATTCATTTCTACAATACCTCTGACATAACTCTTATTTATGGTATCTGTAACTTCTATCGTTGAAAATCTTTGTCATGTGCTGTCTTTATCCTTTATTAGGGGTGTGTTTTGCTCACTGTATAGCTGTGCTCCCATGGTGAAGAGTGAAAAAATTAAACTTTGTTATAACTTTATTTCTGATTTAATCAGAATTTGAGCATTAAGTTCAATAGTCTTAACTCAAGGTCTGGGATGGAAAGCTCTGGAAAAGACTACTAAGTGGATCTTATATCTTGAGTTTTTTTACTCAGTTCACAAATGCGACGTAACGGTGACACACGCAGCTGTACATTTCAGTAAGCGATCGATATCCTTTCCTGTCTTTCACAGTTTTCAGTCTTCTCAACATGTACTGAAATGATCACAAGCTTGTTTACATAACCTAAACGTATAGCACTTTATTATTTGTTGTGGTTCAAAAGCATTTCATATTCTACTCATGCTGCTTCACTGACGTAACTTTATCCATGCGGATCAATACAGTTTAATCTTATTTTATTCCCTCCAAACTCATTACATAATGTGCAGCATCCCACCAAATGGTTTTCAGTGTTTTCCTAACTCAACGTACATTACCAATGGAATTGTGGGAGTCGGTGCTGGCTGCTGGTGAGCTGGAGGCTCACGATGCACAGGTCAACTCATTTTCCATTCCAAGTGGTTGCTATGCAACTACATGATCGGGCGCCTGAAGAGCCAAAGTAAACAAGCTTTATTCTGTCTTTGCAATGATAACTCTGAAACAACATGCAGAGCCAAAAGCAGCTGAAAGCTTCATTCAATACACCAGGAGCTTCAAATGCTGTGTCATCTCCTGTTTATTTGGTGGAAGGTCTACGGTAAACATCGCAGGATGTCAAGAGAATTACTTCTCGGCTAAAAGCTCCACGTCTGTCGCAATTTGTTGACGTTCTTAGAGTGAAATTCGAACCATAAAAAGCTTCACAGAACTCTCAAAGTTCAGAAATCAAGTTATAATCACCGTTCACATGGATCCAGGTAGAATTTCAAGTAGCTCGGCTTTAGAGTGATATTCATACAATGAAAGATGACATTCACATCAGCACTCCACAAATCTGAAAACTTATCTGCATATAATTACATTAAGAGTCTCAGCGGAGGCGTCTTTCTATCATTCAAATAAATCAAAGTGGACGTTTTAATGGAATTTCCCTTTAACTTTCATCCATCTTTTAACTTTTCCAAGTGACAACTTGATACATAAGCCACCACCTGCCTGCCTTCAAGCAACATTAAAACTCTACAGAAATCCAAATCTACAAAACTCCATCCACAGTATGTAGTATTTTTTATCAATCCATGACCAGAGTGAATACATACAATCAATTTGATCTGAAGCACTTTGATTAAGGCTTTAAAGGCTGTATAGTATATTACTGTATGTGTGCAAACATGCAGTACAATGCGTGAAATGAATGAAATGCAGTGATGAGTCTGTTTTGAAGAGAGGTTATGAATACCCACAGGTGCTAATGAATGCATTCCATTGATAACTACAGGACCGCTAATTCCTTTGAAGCATCCATAAAGAGAGTATTCTCTGTTCACAACCCATTTCCTGTCTGTGTTGTTTGGATACAAAGGCAGAGAGGTCAAATGAGTCACAGTGAATGCTTTGAGGCTGTGAAATTATTTACATTTGTGATAACTGTGCAAAACGGAAATGGAGTACACTCATCATGAATTCTGAGTTATGATAGGCAAAGGGAATTTTTAAAATCTCGTCTTTGCTGTCTGCCATATAAAAGTGCACGGAGGTCAACTGGACCAAACACAAAGAGAATAAACAAACTGAATTCCTGCTTTAGATAGTAAGCTCTGACAGGAAACAAATGAGACATCTGATGGCTTTTACAACAACACAAAATGGAGGAAGCTATCGTAGCTTATTAGCTGTGTAGCACAATCCACTGTTATCTAACCTCCTCTGTCGGGGTATTAACGGCTCCACAGAAGAGGCACGATTTGTAGACGGTTATGAGGCGGGAGTCGATGGTGCAAATACGTCTTTCCAATTAACCGTGTGACCTTATTTTTCAGTCAGCGGCCGAGTTAACTGGCTTGATGACTGAATAGAACTAGCATGTTCATTGAGTGAAAGTAAATTAACTTTGATGATCTCTGTCGCACAAATTCACAACATCCAGTTTAATATCACCCTGCTCACACAGGTTTTACAGCTTCTCTCTTCACATCCTTTCTACCAGAAATGGAACAGCCACTGCAGTAGGCCTTTTCCACAGCACACATTTTGACATGTCAAGCCAGGAAAGACACAGGTGCAATTAATAACATTAATGATAGCTGAATCCCATTTAGTTTTCCCAAATTCATGACCCTGGTGTAATGCATGATGGTTCATGGAACAGAGCCACTGTTAATGTTATCAAGTCCACCTGTGCTTCTCCTGCTGTGACGAGTTATAATGTCTGATGTGAATTGATGTGATTGATTGAATTGATTTTCGCTGTGACACATTCTGGTGTAACTGGGTGTGTTCAGAAGTGGTGCAAACTGCTGTTGGCATCTCTTACCAACATCTCATTGGTTTCTTGTAATGATTGATATTTCCCTAACCTTAAATCAGTATTTGTAGTTGCCTAAACTTAACCAGACCTTATACAGACAGTTGGGGGGTTTTGGAAGGCACTGGGAAACAACCCATTTCATCATGTGGGTATACGGACTTACTGCTTTCACCTGGGCGTCAGGAGCTGATGACATGACAACTACGACCCTGTTTAGATTTGGATTTAAAATGCATTTCGTTGATCCGAACACAAGTGGATAGCCGAGACACATCGCCGTTCACACCTGTGTCTCTCATGCATCTCCAGCTGACCGCTTGTCTTCAGTCTTCCTAGCAATACCCTCGTAAACGGCCCAGTTACGATACGAGTCGTCTAGTTTTCTTTGGACTGAATCTTCTGCCCACGTGAACATTTGGCATCTGGTTTCACTTGCACTCCAACCACGTACATCATTGCTCCTCTCCATTTTTTTGAGTTTGGCACGCTGTCACCAAAACAACCATCACGTCCTGCACTGACGACGTATTTTCCTGTTACGTCCTTGTCGGGGACGCATCAGGACGCATTCACGTTTACACTACAAAAGATATGTGGTGAAATGCGTCCCAGACCACCTCAGCAAGTGGTGTGAGTGATTGGATCGCAACGCGTCTTGGTGGTCATTTACACTTGTATTTAGAGCTGTCCACTTGTGATCCGATTGCCCAAGACACACTTTAAAACCAAGTGTAAACAGGGTCCATGAGACATGTGCTCAGGCCTAAACACATGATCTGCAACATCTATCCACAGCGTACATAACATTCTATCCAAGAGTGATTTACAATCAACGAATGTGCTTAGTATGTGTGTGTAAATTCACTGCACATTCCCCTGAATAAAACCAATTAAATTAATCTCCCATTTTAGAGGCTATGAGTGCCCACAGGTGCAAATGAATGGCTCTCAATTGATGACAACAAAAGCTGCCATTCTCTCTGCTGTCTCAGAATGAGAGTATCTGCCAATCACAATCCATTTCCTTCCCTCGTGTTGGCACTCCATGCTCCGCTCCAGCTTCCTGCGTTTATCTCGAGTCTGTTTATGAAAAGAGAAGCTGCATTCCTGCATGGAAAGAGAATAAAAAGCTCCCCAGAGGCTGGAGCACCACAGGGCGATGAGGCAAAGATAGCACTCACTGTGGAAAAGGAGCTAAACACTCTGGGGTGAACTCTGTTTGTGAGGATTGTGATAACGTGTGCATACAAACGACAAATAAAAGGCGCCACGCTAGAGAGCTCAATCCACCGAAGCCCATCACGGCCTCAGGAAACAATCTGTGTAATCTGGTGCATTTTCAGAGGACTTCAGTGACATTTCAGCTAATTGGTTAAAGGTCAATATTCTTTAAAGTACAACTGTCACTTAATCAGTACACTAAAAGAAGACAAGCTATTGAGCACCTTAAGCTCTTTGCATACAGTGGCAGCAGGTGTAGACAGCAGGAAAACTGCAGAGAGCCATGGACAGATTAGGAGATGATGGGGCTTTCATCACAGATTAAAAAAATAGATAATTTTCATTAACTGCATGTGTGCATTTTCAGAAACATGTCAACAACATGTCAAAATCAAAGACCTGAGTAGTAAATGATTCATATTAAAAACCTTAAAACGTCTGTAACATTTTACAGGTCTGTTATTTCCTATAATTTATTGAACGTTTTATGAAGAGAACTGTGTAATTCATCATTTCTTTACAGGGAAAATAGAGACAGAGTTCTAAGACTGCAAGTTTAGATTGTTTAGTTTTAGTGTTGCATTTAAAAGAAGTTGTTAAAATTTTTAAACAACTGCTTCTAATTTACCGATAATGGGTGACAGATCAAATAGTTCTTTCCAGGAAACTTCATTATCATGATGATGGGGTGACTTGGTTTTAAAACACCTTTTTGCCCTTTCACTTTGCAATGAGAGATGTCAATAACACAGAGATGCTCTGTTTTAAGCCCCCAATGACCCTTTGAGGACATGAGCGTGTGTCCAGTATGCCCGTTTTGTAATCCATCATTGCCTTAAGCAGCACATGGAAACTGTGCGCTGCCAAATATTTGAGTGAATTGGAGCGGCAGAAGTTTTCAGTCCCTGCTTAAATCATTCTGTAAAAAAATCCCACTTGAATGCCATTCAGCTGCATTAAGCGACTCAAAGTGAAATTTAGAAGAGGCGAGAATGCAGACAAACACTTATTGGAAGTATATGCACCACAAATTGAGGCAAAGATGTGTGAAATGTTTTAACTTGAGCAAAACATTGCAGTTCTGAGTTGTGTTTTTGTGACTCAATTTTATTATATACAGAGACAATGGAGCAAAAATGAGAAAGTCTGCGAGAAAGAATACAAGAAAGCAGTGAAGCTCCATGTAAGTTAAGAAATCAGTCTGTCGGAGCTGTCAAACACAAACACACTCCACACATAGAGTGGGTGTGTGTTGATACAGTAAACATCTGCACTGTCAGTTGGGGGACTTGTCAACTGGCAATTCACAACACATAAATTTGAGAGAATAGTGAGGTGAAATTTTACTTTGAATTGTATCTGAACACTCATAGTGTCCTCTAAAAACAGGAGATTAACGTTGTTGTCTCTGGTTTGACTCTGTGTTAATCAGTACAGGTGGTTTCACCTGTGTTGATTGCTCTCATAGTTTGCACCTGTGCTGTGCGTATTAAAGTTCCTCCGTTTGAGTCTTTCACTCTTTGGTCATTTCTATGTTCAAGAGGACAGGAGGCACTTGTCTCTCGTCCCCTCCTTCAGTCTGTCATATAGCTGTGAGGTTTTTAAGTTTGTCTCCAGAGTCTGGTTGTGTTAAAATGCCTCCACATGAGAATAAAGCTGTGAAACATCCATCTGCCTCTGTGTGTGTCTCTGCATCTGGGTTCTCGCTCTGATGAAACTGTTACACAAGAACAGTCAGAAGAGCTTCTTTCACACAGGGTGGGGCGGGGCGGGGCGGGGGGTTTTTTGTCTCGTTTTTACATTTTATTTTCACACTTGTGTATTAGACGTTCACACCTGGGGCCTCTTCAAATTCCACCATAAATAATGACTTGTTCAGAAACATTTGATCAGATGGTTATTTCCAGAAACTTTGTTTGGCATGAAATGATCTTGTCTTTGTAAAGTGTGATATGATGTGAAATTTTATGGTCGTTATTTTGGAGTTTGACAAATTGGAGTGTTTTTCCTCTCTTGGATTGGGGAGGAAAAACTGCACAGTGGTTCACAAGTGGAAAATATTTTTTAGTTATTAAAACACATCACCATTTATTAAAAACAGGCTCAGAATTGTGTAGAATTGTCTTGTGTTATAGGAAGATGGTGTCGACTGTTTTTTAGAAGGTAACAATACCAAAATAATTTGCTCATTCTGAAGTGGTTTCAAATCACTTTCATCTCCAAATGTTTCGTAGGAAGACATTATCGAATCGTGTCATCAGTAACTGAACTCTCCACATGTGGTTGAAGTAGAGTTCAGTTGTGAGGAAATGCATCAGATGTTTAAGATTCAACTAATTCTTCTAAAATGACTTAATGCAATTTTGTAATTAAAGCTGCACTAATTAATATTTTAATATAATCAACAGACTGACTGTGTGATGTGAAGGATGCCAGATGTGGTGCTTATCATCCAAATGTACCTCATTTTTATGGAGCATCTTAGTATCTTTCAGCTCATTGTTTTGGTCATCAACCCTGTTTCTAGCAGCAGCAGGTAACTCTACACAGTGGAATATTTTGCAGATAAAGAGCTAGATATTCACTCAGGAGCTGGTGGAGACCAAACGAGAGCTAAAACAAAACGTACTGATTGGCAACAGTCCACTACGCACACGGACATTTAAGAGTCTGCCAATTCAATTTTGTGGCAACAGCTTGTTGTGCTGCCCCCAGGTATCCAAAAAACTCCAAAGTTGTCAAAATGTTCAGAAACCAAACCTAATCATGGCATGAGAGTCTTACTGCTTTTACCTACTGTTCTTATCATTTAAAAAAATGTAAATTACACAAACACTGTCGACGCGTGCTTATGACGTATGCTCGCTAACGTTACATAACACTCATAGCCTCGGAAAGTCCCAGGCTCGTGTTCAGAAGTAGTTACAAAAATACACAGAAATTTCCAAGACGATAATCCATTATTTAGGTAGAGTAAATTAATAGCTACATAGCCTGCTCCAAATATTTTACAAATACCAACCTGTCCAAGAGCAGCAACGCAACATCCGTGTCCCTTCTCTTCTTTCAGCGCTCTCCAACAAGGAAAAGCTACATCGATGGTTATCTGTGTTTATCCTCGCCGTTGATCACTTTCTCTTTTTGACTGTAATCCTTCCTCTGAACGCCAAGTTTCTATTTTATCTGGAGCACCAGAAACTTTCTTGGACGCTCCTTAGGTTTTTCCACCATACTCCTAGTTGCTGTAGCCTACTCCATTGCTATGATTGCTCCTTCCCCTTCTGCTCTGGCAAACCAGCCATTGCTGGTTGACGTCAAATGCATCACTACAGGTGCACCAGCATGGGAATGTCACCACAGACACCAGATTTAAAAACTCTGCTACTGCGAAATACAGAGAGATTTACCTGGCGGTGATAGGCTTAATCAGCATTGTGTGACTCGTTTGGCAAGGGCTTGAATGTAACGGACGTTCATTTATATGTGAAAGTCCCGCACTCCAGCTTTAATTATTCTAATTTTACCATTTGTTATTATGGTAAAACAAACAGGAAGTTGAATGTTATTCATTTACCCTGTCCTGCTGATTGCCAGCTCAATGGGAGGACTGAACCAACAGCCTTGGGTCACAAGACTGCATATTTAATTATCCAATTACTGTTCTTCCCATAAGCAGAACAAACACAATAGTATTGAAATCAAGCACAATGTTTACATCTACTGTGGGTTTTGAGTGGGTTTGTTTGTAGAGTGGGCAGTTCCACTGGGAGAGGAACTCTCAACTATGCTGGTGAAAGTGCCATGACCTATATATTGAACTCTACCAGACCACACATTCAGCTCTGAGCTCTGATTTTTCTTTTTGGAAATCTCAACAGGCAGCTGCTTCATTTTTCTCTGCACCTGGGTGATTAAACAGCAGCTTAATGGAGCCTCTGGTGATTTCGATGTGGAGTTGAGCGGGGGGCCTTGAGAAAGTAGATAAATGCTCCTGTTACAGGCTCTTGTTCTACTCGGCACTAAAGAGGAGGGAATACTTCCCTGCATGCAGTGTGCATGCTCGAAATCGCAGTGAGAGCGAGATTTTCTTTTGTTTTCCTCTCCACTTCAACTAAGATTGTTTGTGCATCTCACTCTCTAAATTGCAGTGTGGAGAAAATTGCTTAAACTGCTTTCCAAGGAAACCATCTGATCAAAATCTTGACTCGATGTGCTACAAAGGCCTGAGCTGAGAGAATAATAGACCTGAGGAAGCGGCTAGATGCATTAATCCACAGGATTCCAATGATTACCTTTTTAATATAATATTCATTCTTTATTTGACATTTTAGCATTTAACATGCTGAGCACACACCGTTTTACTTCAACAGCATCATTCTTCACACACCCAGAACAACCAGCCTCCTCCTGCTGGTTAAGTAACTCCTGAGAGAGGAAAGAGCATTAATATCCCACTGTGCGTACGTTCAAGGGATTTTAAACCAGCATACAAACCAGCCAAACGTCTGTGATTTAAGCTAAATCTAATGCTGAACATGATAGAGTTGTAAATGAAAGCAGGAGTCTAACCCTAACCTGTGAGAGGTTTTTAACCCATGTCTGGTTGATTACGATGGATGAAGAGAAATTCAGCAGAAATAACCAGTCTGAGTCCAACAAAAGAAGTAAAGAAATGGTGAAAATAAATCCCTGTAGCAGAAATGCTAAACTCTTCCTGAGGGGTACAGACCAGCCAGAAGAGCTGCTGTATTTATAAGGAGAGACCACTGAGTTTAAGACCTTCAGTGTGGGCCCGTTTTTTGTCTAGTAAGGTCATTCTGAAAGATTTTCTCTGAGGATTTGGGAGATTAAGGGTGAAGATAGACTGGCTTTTAACTACGCGTGCGCATGATGGCTGCCTCACGTATCCTATGTCCGTTTGTAGCGTTGGTTGTGCGCGTCCTCAGATATTAATGGGGGCCTAAAGCCTCTGCTTTCTTTCTGTTGGCTGAGGAGAACTCAAATGTTAATCTACTAAGCAGGATATTAGGCGAGAGGACATTTATGTGTGTTAAAACAGCATTCTGGGCTTAAGGCTACTACAAGTTGAAATAGCCACTGAATGATATTTACTTTGGTTTTAATAATATTTGACATATTAAACAAAGTGAGGTACAATCATGAGCCTATAAGGCCTAAGCAAAATATGCCTTACCTGTTTGAATTACGTTTTTATATTTCATTTTGTAAGATTAAAATAAAGTGTGGTTAAATGAACTGCATTGAAACTTGCGCATTGACTCTTCCGACTATGAACCCATTTTTTCTGAAAATGTGCTCATACTCGCCATAAGCACGTTTTAGAACTTCTAACTCCAGTGGGGTGAACGACCTCTTTTTCTCGCCAGCTGCCTTGGTGAATCGTAGTATCGCAGCTCCATTGATGATGGCTTTTTATAGTCGTCACGCACGTGCTTAACTCAAAGTGAACATACTCAGAGTTGATTGGACTAACTCAGATCAGCTGTTCTGGAACTGAAAACTTGGAGTTTCCCATCTCAGGGTTCATCAACTCAAGAGTTCAATTTAGGGTTTAAGTTTAGGGTTTGAATGTAGCCAGTAGAATATCGTAGCAAGCGTAGCCTACTATTTGAAATGTCTGTATACATGTCATTTACATGTCTCAGTCATAATTCCCTCCTCAGACTGAATTTACACCAGTCTGGAGGAAAAGAAGTGATTGAACGTTGTCGAAATTGCAGCTGAGTCACAACTATCAGGGCACGTAACTTCATGGATGCAGTAATTTTCTGAAATTTTGATGTGATTTCACTTCTGTATCACTGCTCCTCAGAAATCTGGAGAAACAAGTTTATTTTATTTTTTTTTTAAAAGAGGAAAAAACCTTACTACTGATAGTTTCTAAACTCTTACTGTGGTTGGAAAAATGATCCAAGCAAGCTGGTCAATCAGTCCTGGGCTGTCAAATAAATAATCTTGGTCCTTGGTTGTTTCTATGGTTGCCCGACCACTTGAGCAGAAGACTTTCAGAGGGTGGAGCCTAATTGGCTTCAACCGCATGTGTGGAAGAGCAGATCAGATGAGGTCAGGGAGAGGCAGATCGATGAGGAGTTGTTAAGATCACACAGTCAATAGAGGAAGTGGAGAAGCTGATTCTTTGCATTGATGTCTTTCACTTCATATGAACAACCTGAGGAAGCAGCCTGAGGGGGGATTATGGAGTTGAAAAGGAGTGACTGTGTTCTTTGGTGGGAAACGGAAAGTCTCTCTCCTCCCAAGAAACTGCAGGAAGAATGTGAAGATGCCAGTATTTATCAGGGCGATACTGGTGCTCATTGGCGCCGACTTGGGTTAAACCCTAACCCCTAACCCTAAATACGACATTCAGAACATTAATACAGCAACAAACAACTATTTGCTATGTAAAGATATAGTGGAGTAATGGCGTCCTGATCTGAGGCTGAAGTCACACTCCCTTTGTGCGTGTTGTGATCCCAGCTTCTCTTCTTTGTTTTGAAGCCGGGACGCAGGTGCGTGTGAGTGACAGCATCGTTATTTGACGACCCGGGAATGAGATTGACCTCCAGCCCTCCCTAACCAGAAACATCATCATCGTAAAGCACACTTCATTCAAACTGGACAGAAACAAAATAAAACTCACCAAAACCATCTATAAATAGTCTATGAACAGCTTGAGCGAAACATTTGCGCGTATCGCGGGGCTTTGCAGAGTGTTGTGTGGGGAGGACCGGGCAGAGCGGACCAGCGGGGAGACAGAGCTGCTCCTCCCCCACAGACAGCTGCTGAGCGCCGGGGAGCTTTGGAGGAGAGACCTGATGGCAGACCCGGAGCTTTTATGAGGAATAAACAGCCTACCCGGAGTCACACCGGATTCTGCTCTGATCTGGAGCCGTTTATCAGCGGGAGGAGAGCTCAGAGTTTATTTTTTTTAAACTTTTGGGATTGAAAAGTGGATTTATCTTCCCTCTCGCTTCTCAACCTGTCTGCAGCAGCGAGCCGCGAAAGTGCCAACTTCCACTGTGGGTGTTATAATGTAATTAGTCTCTCTTTGTCCATATTGACTGCTGACTGGGGGAGAAATGTACAGAGGAGAGGGAAATAACAGAAATAACCTCTGGTCTCTGGTGAGTGCTGAGTTTAGTCAGAGGCTGAAGTCAGCACAGACACGCACCCTCAGACACAGTTGGTGCCTGTCGTTGCTCGCTAGGAGCTATTTCATCGATCTGCCAAGTGACCTAAATCCATGTAACGTAATTATTAGCTTCCTAACTATCCTGCTAACGCTAGCTATCTAAAACATCCAGTAAAATATGCTTTAGGTCGCTAAAGTTTGATGGTTTCAATTGAATGTGAATGCCTTCAGCTGAAGGCTCCGAAGTCATCAAATACCGACGCTTTGTCACGCCTCTCTGCATCTGATACCGACGTACGAGGCACCCTTTAGCGTCTGTATGAGACGCATCAGGCAACTCCACTGTAAATGAGAACGGGTTGGGGAAGGTGCACATAGTATTGATTTATTTTGGTCTGAGATGCTAGTGCTCTGCTGCGAAAACTAGTGGCACTGAATCAGTGAATGTTGTGTGTGTGTGTGTGTGTATATAGAACATTTAAACATGGGGGGGGGCAAAACATGAAATGCTACAGCGTCATCCTGACTGGGTACATTCATTACACCTCGGGCACACGGAAGTCAAAGCAACGCACACTGGGCAATTCAACCGGAGGACAAAGACACAGCAAGCTCTCACAGAGAACAACACTGCACCTGCAGCACAATTGGATGAAGCAGCACCACAGGATGCAGCTGGCCAGAGGTGGATGAAGCTGCACCAAAGGATGCAGCTGGCCAGAGGTGGATGAAGCTGCACCAAAGGACAACACTGGAGAAGCCGCAGGCGTGCCAAAATTAACCACTTGTTGGAGGAGAACAGGATACTGAAGGAAGAGCTCTCCCAAAAGAAGATGGATGAGCATTTCTTGAAAGATGATGACATGAAGGTCAAGTACTACACTGGGCTTCCATGTTTTGCTGTTGTGGTGGGTGTGCTGATGCAGCTTCTTTCCTGCCTACCACAGACAGGCTGTAAACTTTCTCCTTTTCAGATGCTCTTCTCTACTCAGATGCACCTGAGGCTGAATCTGCCAATCCAGCACATTGCACACCTCTTCTGCATAGACCAAAAGACTGTGTCCACCACGTTCAGAGACACCAGGTGCACTGTTTACACAGCCCTTTGGTGCACTG
This sequence comes from Oplegnathus fasciatus, assembly GCA_003416845.1. Classification (NCBI taxonomy): domain Eukaryota; kingdom Metazoa; phylum Chordata; class Actinopteri; order Centrarchiformes; family Oplegnathidae; genus Oplegnathus; species Oplegnathus fasciatus. The sequence continues at coordinate 849,750 of NTHP01000316.1, read as the reverse complement.
GCCAGATAGACATTGCTTGCAAGTCAGTTGTGGAGGCTTTTGGCAATCATGTTGCTCTCTCAATGTTAATTTCAAAGCAGCCCACAATAACTGCATCAAATCTGAAAGCTACAGCACAGATGTTTTCTGACTACAAACACAAGCACACCATTAAGATTCTCATCGGCATTACGCCACAGGGAGCTATCGCTTTCATTTCCAAAGGGTGGTGACAAGCATGTGACTGAGAACAGTGGCCTTCTTCATAAACTACTGGAGACTGGGTCGTGGACTTGACACCAGGGACAGTGTGAAAAGGGTGATTGGATGTGTACGCACCAAGTACACCATATTAAGACCATACCAGTGAGCATGGTGCAACCATGTAAAGGCAAGGACATGATTTTCCTTGACAAGACTGTGTCTGTGTGCTGTGCCTTGACTAACTTCAGCTAAGTGTGCAACATGTCAATTAAAATAAAAAAGGCAAATATAAAAAACATTGTAAAAATGCAAATTAAAGACAAAGTATTGAACAAAAAAGTGTCTGTGTTCAGCAATAAATAAGGGAGATATAAACACAGAAACACGCTTGTGCTCCACTGTTTTAGTTTTAAAGGTGAGTCCCACACACTCGAGGTGGAACCACTGGATTGTACAGTTTTCGTTGTCACAAGCCACCATGTCGTCCTGGTCTTCAGGCCCTCTGCAAAGGGACTACAGTTTTTATGTTCTCTAGTCTTCTAGGCCTTCTTGTGCAAGATGTGCTGTAACTTGGTTAAAGGCCTAGCATGCGACATTGTGGAGGCTGCTCGGGTGTTGTAACAAGCAACAAGCTCGGGTAGAGAAACCTTGAGGGAAAACTCCTGTGTCTTTGCTAGAAGTGTCGTCCAGAAGTCCACATGTGGTATTATCCGAACCACAACGCAGAGTTTTGTGACTTTGTAGTATAGACGCAGACAGACTGACCCAGTCAGAAAGATCTGTGTTTGGCTGTAGTACTTAGTGTGTCCGCTTCAAGTTTCACTTCCCATCAGTTAGCTGGAGACAAAAGTTGCTGTCATCTGCACAGGCCTGCAGGATGGCGTTGTTGCGGTACTTAAACGTGCATTTGACTTCCAGACAGCCTTTCCCACAACATGTGCAGTGAATGAGCCCATCCGGTGATGCCTCAACTTCTGGTAATGATGGATTTATTATAAACCCACATTGCTCAACTTTCAGGTTCCCCTGCTGGGATGCAGTCAGTGTGACAAAGGTCTGCATTGCTTCTTCCTCGTAGTCTATCCCCGTCTGATGGCAGCTGTGGTTGCTGGGTTTTTTTGGAGGTAGCACACCCTCCACACAGTTGACATAGCTGGTAACACTGGTGGACACAACGGCATGGATATTGGAAGCTGTTATTCTTCCTGCTCTT
>NTHP01000316.1:790828-835816 GCA_003416845.1 Oplegnathus fasciatus | reverse complement strand
AAAAAAAAAAAAAGGGGGGAATTCAATTGCAAATTCATAATTTAAGCCATTTTATGCATGAGTGTGGTATAGGTTTCACACAAAAAAAGAGAAATACAAATTTGTGAGCAAAAAGGAGAGCAAATCTCTTCAAAAAATCATTAACCAAGAAACTACTGCAGAAGTCACTTTTTCAGCATAAATAAATAATAATTAAAAAAAAAAACTGGACAGATTTATTGATGACATCTGCTATGGCTCATGGGGGCATGCCACCGTGAGGTTTGGTAGCTGTGGACCGATTTCCCAATTTATTTGGGGATTACTGAAACCAGCAGTCTCAATCTAGCACTCACAAACGTCAGGGGGAGTCGTTTTCAACTACTGCGTCTTTGAAAAGGACTTTTCTGATCCTACCAACAGTGAACAATCTCTAAAAGCAACAGCCACGATCCTGAAGTGGTGAAACAATCCATAATTTAACCAGTCATTTGCTCTTCAAACTGCACCACCCATGGCGACGTGATTCAGTGCACTTGAGCGTGGCGCTTTTCGGAGCGGAGCAGCCTTTTAGAGCAGGCATCAGCTGCAGCAGTGCAGTGCCGCCACGGCCAGACAATATATTTTTTTTTTAGAGTGTTTTAGTCCATGTAGCCATCTGAGTGACCCCTCGAGGTCTCCCTCCCCGTCACACACAAAGCCTGCCTGTGAGATTACTGGGCTTTAGAGAGGACTCAGAAATGAAGGAGAGAGTGAGCTGGGCAACAAAGAAGGCTATCACGCTCCCGGAGTGGACGCTTATTACAGTGGAGTGAACATAGAAGAGCCATTTTAAGTTGCCAGGAATGATTCTGCTACCAACAAGCTTGAAATGAATGTTGCTGAGCTTCTGAGACATCTCTGAGTTCGGAAACTGTGCACAAAGCAGCCCAAATAAATTGTTTACTTGTCTTCACATCACGGTGGTAGGGGGTACTACGATCTGCTGGCGCTGACAGCCCACGCGAAGCTGCGAAAACCAGCTCGAATCGAAATTCCACCCAGCTCACCCACAGATCCTAGCAGGAGATAACAAAGAGTCCGACAGGTGTTCAAGGTCAAAGCAGAGAAGATGAGTCCGAGAGCTGAAGCTCTGACAGATCACGGCCTTCCCTCCATGCTGGAGACCTTTCGAAGCTGATACAGACCCCCATCTGCAGCGAGGCAGAGTCGAGCCTCCTGTAAACCTCTTAACTTGGCTGTCAAGCATAGCGGCACTGATGCCTCAGTGTTGGTGCCGATAAAAAGCATGAACATCGATCCATTCTGGTGCACGGGAGGTGGAAGATGCAGCCATCAGTATGCACACATACACACACTGATGAGAAAGTCAAATCTCCCCAGAGCTCAAGAGAACTTTGGGAATATTAAAACTGAATCAACCTTGTGTGATTTTTTTTTTTAGCTATGAAAGTTCAGAGCCAACTATCTGTAAGAGTTTGAGGTCTCAATCTGACTCTGAGACGCAAACATCTCACCAGAGAAGCCTATAATAAGTGTGAGTTTCTCTTTGAGGCAGGAGATTGCAGCTGGCACACCCAATTTCTCACCAGTTTTCTTTTATTTTTCACAGCATCAGCCCCGTCACAGTCTATGACTTTTCCCTCTATTTGCTTTCCAGAGCAAGACTAGGCAAGTGGGTAAACCAAACCCAACAAATCAATGAAAAAAGGGAGGGGAAAAAAAAGCCAGCACCTTCTTTATCTGCACAGAGAGACCGCTCTGACAAGAAAAGACACCCGAGGACTCGAGCACGCACACGTACAGAGCAGAGACGTGTGGGGGGAAAAAAAAAGGCGACAGGAGAACTTCGCAGCACAGTGCTTTTCTGTCTCTGACTGAATCTTTCTTGAAGAAGTTTGAAACAAGGACTTGTTAGCACCATAGAGAGCACCAGCAGCAGAGACAGACCATTTCTGACCGTCACTGTGGCAAAGCCCCCGCATAAAGAAGACTCCACCCTTTCCATCAGGTTCCCCATCCGTCACACAGATCACAGGCTTCTTGGAACAATACTCAAAAAATACACAAAGCGAAAGGCTTTGTTCACACTGCAACCTTTTGTGTTTAAACTCTGTCACAGCAGATTTTTGTGTGTCTGCTGCGCGATGTTACAAGAAACAAAATGAACCTGCCGGCTGTTAAACAGATGTTAACTGCTGCGAAAAGACAACCATGTTCAACTTTCTTTCTACCATGATCAGTTCTGCAGAACTGATGGTCCCTTGACTGAAATCTTGTGTGCACGTTTTCTCTTTTGCAACCGTTCTGTCACATCAACATTTTCTTTCACCACAGATTTCTTTTAGTTCCCTTGTTCTAAGAACTCATACGCATTAGATGCTTTTTGGACAAACGGGCTATTTGGTGTTTCTACTATTGTGTTTTTGTTCTCCGTGGTAACACTGTCTTGATTCGTCATAACAGTTTTCTCTGGTGAAGGTTCAAGATTAGATCGTATAAATAAGTTGCAAGCCTCACACAACGTCTACACAGAGCAGCAACTGCAGCTTCAGTGCTCTGTCTGTCTACACAGGACGCATTTAGGCACAGTACTGAGTGTAGGTCACCTACGTTTTGGCAGCACCCAGGACCCATCACACCATCACTGTAGTTGCATGCATAAAACTGAATAAAATATACCTTAAGCGCAGAAATACGCTTCGAGACGCGTATAGTGCAAGTAAACCGCCAGCCATTACGCAGCCTGTGTAGACAGATGTATTGATTTAAAATGGGAGTGCATCTGTTCCATCAAATGTGCGAGACAATGACTGAAAAATGCAGCTAAAACACCTCCTTCCCTAAGAAAAAAAAAAAGAGGGCAAAATGTTCTCTTCTTCACAGCAAAAAATCTGATGTGAGGCGAAAAACACACAAAGGTGCAGTGTGACGGCAACCACATAAAGCAAAATGGGGGAAAACATGAACACACATACAGATGTAACCTTTGTTTCAATGCCAGTCCTTCTAAACAGTACAAAGCAGTATACGCAGTGTTCTGCATAATACAGAAATATTTGTGTTTCTGTTTGTACTCATCATTATAGTAGCACCTTGTTGGGGGGGTTACAGCTTAATCCCTTGAGGAAAAAGCTCATGTACATTTAAGAGATTTTATCATGAACAGACTGAACCATGAGGTGACAACACTTTAAATATGACGAGTCTTTGACAACTGGAGGAAATTGACTTAACATTGGCCTTATTTTTAAGAAATCTGTTTATAAGCCTTTAAAACACCAAGTCTGCACTTACAAAGACATAATAGTGCACATTATTACATTATTTCTGTGGGGATTTTCAACAAGTTCTAACACTGACAAGCTGGTCAGGCTCATTGTTTTTGGTTTTTAATCATTTTTTTAGAGTAGATGAGCTTAATCTTTTTTACCTGTGTAAAAAAACACCAATTTCTAAAGTTGTTCACTGTTGCAAGAGTGCAAGCACATTTTTTACAGAGTGTTACAGAAATAAAAAGGGAGGAGAAATATGGGGAGAAAACACAAGATTCGAAGTAACTGAAAAATAAATGGCATGTTTGTGCTGCAAATTATGTTTTTATAATGAGATTTTCAGGAGGTGTAACAGGGTCCAAGAACCTGGTGCAACTGGGCCTCATGTTTATCTGGAGTCGGTGCTCGTTGGTTCCGTTTTTAAACCCACGCTTTTCATGATAGATGCCAAAATTGGTACCCCCCAAAAAAACCAAAAACAATGAACACTTCACATAGTTTACTGGATTAAGGGCCTTGAAACATAAAGGTTACCATAAGAAGTGAACTGAAACACGCAGAGATGATATTAAAGACTGCAGGAGGAGTTTTGGTTCAGCTGGTTAGGTACAGACCTGTAGGCTATAAAAACGTTCGTTTAATACACACATCATAGGTCCTTATGTGGCAGGGTTCCTATACATGTTTCCATTTCCCATTCCCAGTTTATGATAGATATACAATGGTGGAGTCGCTAACTGACTTTGCCTGAAGATCACTATACAAAACTGCAAATACCACAATACTGGGAATGATCAGAGGATTTCCAACGTGTGTGTGTGTGTGTGTGTGTGTGTGTGTGTGTGTCATGAGTGGACCAAAGTTTTTTTTCCTATAGCTTTCAGACTTTTCCAATTTCAAGACCATTTTCAAATGAATATATTTTCCCAGACTTTTGGAACCTAATGATGGATAGGAACCCTGCATGTGAACATACAGACAAAACAGCTTGTTGTGGGCAGACACAATTCAAAGGGTAAATAATTGTGGTTTAATTACTGACGAGACAGGTCAGTGAGGTAATACTACTTGAGGTCAGACATGGCGTTTAGGGATCCAGTTGTGGTAACGTTAAAGACAGTTTAGCAGTTTGCTTTGAATGCTGTGAGTTAAGACATTTTGTTGTTAAACAGAACATTGGTTTGCTGTGTCACACAGTTACAGTAAGAACAGCATGTTCCTGAGGAACAATCCTCCTCAAGATTAGAAACATACATTTATAAGCACCAAATGACCAAACAGTAGTCATTTTATCCAGAATTTTCATTATCAAAATGTTCAAAAAACCTCCCTGTGCGAAACCTGAATTTGCGAGTTATTTCTCAAAAAGACTCGTAAATTTGTGTCTTGTAAAGTCAACAATATTGAACACTGGCTATCCTGCAAAAGAAATCCAAGTTTTACACTGATTTTGTGACAAAAACAATATCCACTTGACTTTCAGAAATGTTCTTAAATTGATTTTCTTAAACACTGTGCAACTTTGCACATTTGCAACTCCAACTGGCAGTGAGAAGTAACTGAAAAATACCCCATAAACACAACAATGTGACGTCAGTAATCTGCATGTTTATCAAACCGGCCCATCTGTGCTGCTTCGTACTGAGGAAGTCCAGCTTGTAGTTTACCAGACAGTTTCTATTTTGCTCTCACATTACAAATGTCAAATCACTTCCTGTGGGCGAGAAAACTTCCATATTTAACACCAGGACCTGCTCTGTTGCAGCCCCACCTTGTCACAAGCGAGACTGCTGTGTATTTTACAGTTACATAAATCATTTCTATTGCAGCTTTGAGAGAGTTTTGCAGTAAAAACGCAGCAGAAGGAAATGCATGGTATAAGGGTGCCAACAACATCTGCTGCTAGCAGCTCAACCCAAAAAGCTGTAAAACATGTGGGTGTATCTCTATTTGCCTGCCTGGTGCTGCTGAAAGACTGCAGAAACACAAGGATGGACATTAAGGACTGTATGGTGTGAAAAGTTAGACATTAAAATCAATAAAAATGAAGTTCTCTGCCCCAATATTGCATTTGTTTTGTCTTGCAGGCATTTTTGAACGTGAGTGTTTTGTGTAGCATTATTGTTAAGACAGAATTGGTTGATGATGTCCAAAAAAAAACAAACAAACAAAAACAGACAACAATAGCTGTATTCCCAAAAGAAGGCAGGTGAGATGAGGAGCATGGGGGGTGGGGGGGATAGTTTGAAGCTTTCTTGTCTACCCTAAAGTCCTGTAATGCTTTGAGAGCAATGTAACATACTCAGACCCCACATACACACACATGGCAGAGGATTTGATATATTTGTTTTGTGTCTTTCTCAGACAACATAAAGATGCATTTATATATTTTGATACTGATAATGAGTCTGTCTTTAAAAATCCTAATTTATCACCTCCGGACACTTATCGCCCAAAATATAGATAGCACTTCTGGGATCCACTCTTTTTTTTTTTAACAGTCTAAAGTCTCTCTTACTCTCTTCAATCTCTCTCTCTGTAATGACATTTTATGTACAATATTGGTATATAGAACATAAATTACTACACAAAACATTTTAGCCTATTCACAATTGACAATCATCAAAGAACCCAATAGCAAATTAGACAAAGCCAACGAAATGAAAATAACAACAAAAAAAAAAAGATTCAGAGACAATTTACTTGATAAACAGCTTAAAATTGATGCCTGTTGTTATATAACTTTTTCCATATACTTTCTGTGCTCCCAAGACGTGTCGAGTGTGTTGTGAAAAGAAAACAAAACAAAACACCTTTTTATAAAAAACGTCCTCCTCTGCTCTCAGTCATTGTCTCAGGAGGATGAAATCTGCATGAAGTTCAAAAAGACGGTCACGTGATTCCCGACATCTTGTTTGCGTGTAAACAGAGCACCAGTAGTGTCTTGGTTCCATGTGTCTCTTCTGTACAAAAGTATAAATATATGCTTTCTCTCCATTTGTTTTTTTTTTTGTTTTTTTCTTTTTTTGTTCACATATCTAGGATGTAGCGGACAAAAAAAATGGTTGTTTTAGTTCCTAAAAACACACCAGTGTTGCAGTATCTGTGCTGGAGGTTGCCAGTTTTTGTTGTATTTGTCCCGCCCCTCCCCTTTCGATCCCGATTTGCTGGCTTGTGTTGACTTTTACCGTCGGGTGTTTGCTTGGTGTTGGTTGATCGTCTTTGCATAAATTAAAAAGGTTTCGGCACAGTCCGCGGCCACTGGGCCCAGAAAAAACAAACAAAACAAGAAAACAACCGTTGTGTCCGTTTTAGCTACAGCAGATCCATCTTGGGTCTGTAATGGAGCAGGAGGGGGGATTTCTGGAGGGAAAAACAAAAACACAACCTCAGTATGAGCAGTTTTTGTGAAACCCCTGAACAGACTGTTAAACTAAACCCCTCCTCCAAACAGCAATTAGCTTATCAGCCACACCGAAGCGCGCCGTGCCTGTCAAGCTTCGTATCGCTGCACACGTTGAAGCAGTGTGGACGTAAGAGAGATGCCCCGTCTCCAAAGAGTTTGGAGGGTCGTTGTCTTCATTTTCATCCGTCCAAAACCAAAAATATGTGGGAAAGTGTGTCAGGAATCGCTTTGCGCTACTCCTGAGGCCAAAATTTAGCTTATCATAAGCTAACTAAATTATTTTGTTGTTTGTTGTCGTTATAGATTATGTTAAAAAAAAAACAAAACCTTTTCAGGATTCAAGTCCACTACGAAGGATCTGGTGTAACTCTGACATCAGACTTCAGCTTTAGCAGGTGTGTCCTGCTTTTGATTGGATTTGGAGACGTTTACCCACACTGACTTTGTCAAACTCAACACTTACTCGTCATCCTCAGATCCTTTCCTCATGTAAATCTGAAACATGCAGTTTAATTATAACCTTAGTGTTGGTTTTTATAAGTAACCTATCATACTATACTATACTATACATACTATTATACTAGGGCCTAAATAGCTCCACCCTGCAATACAACAACACAACTACAACATCATTTACATGCGACATGTTTGCTACGTGGATCATCGACTGATGAGGACGCTGACTTTCTGATTTGGAAATGCATCTTAAGCCTCTTGTTTATACCGTGTTAGCATTATCTCATGCATGTAGCCATCATGTTGATATGAGTGAGCTGGAAACATTAAAGAGTGTCCCAGACGGACTCACGCAGAACTAACCTCGCACTGATTAGCTAGTTAGCTAGCTACAGCTGATGAAATACATCACAGAGAGAGATGTCATTTTAGCCCGTAAAGTGACAGCTACTGCCTATAAATCAGGAGCTGTCTTTGTCTACCTGTATCTGAAATCAAGGACTTGACAAAGCTTGACAGGCATAGCAACAGTAACTAAGGGGGGGCGGGGCTTATTGAACGGTCAGTTGGTGACGATACCTAAAAATAATGCAGTTCAGTTAAATCATTTCAGCTCAGCTGGCTGAAATATTAATGAAAAATACAAAACATAATAGAAACAATTATAGAGCAATTATAGAGAGATTTGGGAAGAAAACGTTTTACTTTTCAATCATTCAAAACTGAATCAAACTGATTTCAGAGTCTGATACACTCAGGCTTACAGTGGGAGCATCTTGATTTGTCAGGCCTGTGTAGAATTAATAAAATCATATTAGGCCTACAAATCAACAAAGCTGCGATGCCTTTACACGGCAATATAACTTAAACAGCCAGTACACAGCTATCACCACGTTATGCCACAACATTCGTCTTTTTGAAAGCACAGGTTACCTTAAATCTCCATCTTGTCACAACAACAAATTTCAACGTGTGGTCCTTTCCCAAGATTTCCTCGTTGCATAAAATGTCCAGCTGTGAAAAGACAACAAAAGAGCGAATTAGTGAACAATTTGTGACCTCAGAACTTTCCAACATGCGGGACATAAATCTCCATTTCCCTACAATCCCTACAATCATAGTTTAGTCAGGTTAACAACATGACTAAACTATGAAACACTACGCAGGCTGCGTCTGAGCAGTGTGATGCAGAAATAAAACTTCCACCACCTATACGCTGCCCCCTCTGCTCTCAGTCTGAGTTATAACATCACTTGTTTCTTGGAGAGGAAGCTTATTCTGACATAGAGTGGCCCGTGGCTCCGGAGCAGCAGCAGCGGGGCTTTTTGGGAGAACACAGAAGTTCGATACTGAACACGAGGCTGGCTCGCCAAATCTACCACTCCTCCTGTGAAGTCAACATTGATATTCTGCTGAGCAGCGCCTCGCATCTGCATCTGCCGGTCGATACTGTGAGACAGGGAGGGAGGGAGGGAGGGAGGGAGAGAGGGCTGGAAACGAACACTGCCACAGCGTCACCTGCTGGCTGTGACTGGAAGGACGCTCTGATGGGTGAGCACCAGCCAGCCTTTATCAGCACCGACAGAGCCGTGGAAACTGCCCAGCTCTGTGACTAGGAAGATACCAAAAATAATCCAGAGGGAGGGCTGGAGAGCTGTGATTTCATCTCTAAAGTCAATGAGGGCTTTTGTGTCAAAATAAAAGAAATTTTAGAAAAGAGAGAACATCCCTGATCCTCCTGGATTTCCTTGTACAAACCAGAAAGTTGTATATCACAGCTTTAGGAAGATGCTTATAATTTTTACCAAAATAAATCTGCACAAGAGGAGTAATGAGTCTTCTTGAAGAAAGGCTATTGTTGACTGATTAATCGTTCAAGCCACTTTTTAAGCAAAAATGCCAAGAAAATCACTTGTTTTAGCTTCTCAAATGTGAATGTTAGTTAGTTTTCTTTGTTTTCTGTGATAGTACATTGAAGATCTTTAGGTTTTTGACTGCTGGTATTTGAATATGTCAACTTAAGAAATTGCAGGGGCCATTTTTCACTTTTTTTCTGACCCGTATAGACTCAAACGATTCATCTGTTCATTGAGAAACTGATTGATTGCACATTATATTAAGACAGAAGCATTCCCTAAAACGGTAGTTCCCCAAACTGGATCCTGCACGCGCTCACAAGGTGAACCTGAAAGGCCACGAGATGATTAACAAGAAAAGAGAGAAGAATAAAAAAACATTCCTGCCACACAAAGTTAAGTTCATTTTTCTGACTTTTCCCAAATCTTTGCCTCTTTCTTGTGACACACAAGAGAGTTCAAAGTATAAAAACTAGTGCAGTGCCCGTTCAAAACGTGCCTTTTCGCTACGCACCGATTGCTTGGCCTCCGCTACTGCTGCTTGCAGCTTTCTCGATTACCGCTCATCCAAACAGCTTCACACTTGACACCGCACTCCCTTGGGTCCTCGGCAATGCACCCGCCAAGTGTGAAGTCGATCGGATGAACGGTTGTCGAGATAATCAAAGGACAGACAGAGACTCCTTCCATTTATAGTTAGATGAATCAGTCAAATAAAGGAACATCAGTCTTTACTTTTTTTCAGTATAGCCTGTATTGTTTAGCTATAAAGAGTCGCAAGCCAAAAAGTTTGGAAACCACTGCTCCATGATGTGGCAATCTTGGAGGTCTTTAGTGTAGATTATACTTTTAATATCATCTCCTACACTTAAGTTTAATACATACAGTCACTTTGGAAGATTAAGTAAAGCTTGTTAAAGAGGTTGGTCAGTTTGGGCTTCTCTTCTGTTCATTTATTCATGCGCTCACTTCCTGCAGACACATTTAGATGGGTGACGGGACCACAGCGGTGGGTTTACAAACACGAGGAATGAGTAAATGGCGCACTGTTCTCTGACAAAGCGAAGTGTTGTAACACTCTGCGCTCGGCTCGCCGCTGAAAACAGAATCGGTTCGAACAACAGCTTTTGATAGTCAATAGAAAGGACAACAATGGCTGGTGGGGAGAGCGGCTGCCTCGCCAAAGTTGTGCTATGGAGGCCGACGATATGATGGAGCCTACCCACTCATCTCTGTGACAGCCAGTAAAAAAACAGAGGCAGAAAATTAAAAAATAGAAGACACAAAGGCGTCTGTGATGATTATTCACGGCATTCTAAAAATCCATCTGTCAAATTATCGCCCACCCTTCCCCCCTGCTGCTCTGAGCGGGGCGGGAAAGAGAATAAATAGAAAAATTACCACATCTAGATATCATAAGGGCTCGTTTCCTGCTGAATATAACAAACACAAAGACCTCATATGAGTCAGTGCAGGAAAGTATAATAAACTGACCTTTATGTACTTTCTTGTGATTAACTAAACTTTGTGATGCACTTGGCCCACACCGCCCAGCTGGTGCTCCAAACAACTTAAAACAAACGCCAAGAATTGAATACATTTGTTCCAGATTGCACTTTGGAAAAAACAAACATGCAGTTTTTGTCAGGCTTCAAACAGCACAGATGATTGTATCTACATTATTTATTAAACACAGGAGTTAAGACGACTGAGAGCAGTAATCCAAAGTCGCATTTTGAACTAAAACTCCTTCGAATGAAAACCACAATTTCACCCACAGTCATCGACTCCCACCATCATGTCAAGATCCTTTAATTAAGAATAATTGAAGGTGGTGAAGGTGAGTCTCTAATATTTAAACACTTTTATATGTCTTTATATTTCCTTTCCTTTTGTGAAGAAGACTGATGTGAACCTTCAAAATGCACCGTGCAGCCTGACCTTTTCAGTATTGGAGCAGGTGTGACCTGCAGGTCAAATCTAGCTTTGAGCAGTGGAACAATTTGATTGGTGCCAAATGTTAGTTTAAAGGTTATCAACATGTACAGAACTGTAATTAGCAGGGAAACAATCTCTCAACTAAGAGGCAACTATCCTGTGGTCTTTGTAGTTTCTCGGTTTTATACCTTCACTAAAACTACATTTAGCATGTGACAGATCAGGCAATGGTTTCCTCTCAGCGCTCTGCTGTCTGGGCTGGTGGAGCGTGCTGTTTTCTGTACCTCATTAAATGATGTCAGGTTAAGCTTTTTGGCGATGAACTTCTTGAGGTGGAGGACGGTGGCTTGTGCTGAACAGCGGATCCACTTGCGCTTCAGACCTCGAAGCTTGCTGCTGTTGCACTCCAAGCAGATGCTGACCTGTTAGAGGAAACACAGAACATCAGTAAGCGTTGCTGTTTTTATTTGCGTTTTTACAAGGCCGTCAATACCTATTGCATGTTAAAGGACAACACAGTTTGTCAACTGTAAATTCAAGAAAAATACTGTCCTGACGTAGCCCTCAGAGGTGAACGGCATTAAGCCCAAAATGTTTTAGCAAAAGATGTTTCATAAACTATTTTTCAGGTAAAATAAACAGTGCACAATGATATGATTTATGATCAGTTGCGATACTTGCTTGAGTAGATGGTGTAGCTATGTGTTCTTCAGTGTGCTTTGTAGAGCTGTGCCTGACAAGCCAAGTCTGAAATGTGCTAAAATGACCCCAGTACAGAAGGTAAATACTTGCAGCTAAACATGAGAGACAAGTATATATCATATTCTTAGTATCTCAAACTCTGCTGGTCTATTGTCAAAAACTGTCCAGAGAGTTACTTATTTCCCCTGATATTTCATGAAAACAGACTTAAGGATTATAAAAGGACAATGTTATGATAGCTGGTTAATTCGGCCCGGCACTGCTGCTGATTTCCGATTCTGCTTGAACCAGTGTTGTCTGTGTGTGTTTCACTGATTGGCTTCTTCCGTGCGAGCGAGTATCACTGCCATTGGCCTGTGCTCTTGTTTTTCCACTGAGGTGACACGGTAGGTGGTTTTGGCAGTCGATGGTTGCAGGAGTCAGAATGCATTACTGCCACCGAGCTCCTGCCCCCCCACGTATCAGAAGACAGAAGAGGAGGACAGAAGCCTCGTATTTCCCCATTTGTGGGTGTCCCTCTGTCACACTCCCTCTGTCCGTCCCTTTTTATCGCTCTCTTTTGAGACAGGAAAAACATCACCCTGGTTTCTGCTTAAACCTGGAAATCATGTCCCTTCTCAAATAAACATTGGCAGTGCTTCAGCACACCCCCTGCCCTTCTATAAGCAAAGAGCAACACCGTAATATATCTGCTTTCCAGTGGCGCTGGCAATGAGGGAGGCTGGTAATGTGAAATAAAAGCCTCGGTGGTGATCTGGACTCCACAGCGGCTCGACGGCAGTCTGTGAGGCAGTTTCATTACATTACAGGACATTAGTGATGTTTTTATGGAGCCAAAGAGTCCTGCAACACTTATGCACACTCAGTCGTGACTGATGCAACAGTGAGGCATATCAAGAAAATATCATGCTTCCCTCTTTGGTGTCACGCAGAGAAATCTTAACACTATTTTGCGGGCTCATTACCGAGTCCTGAATGCTTGCAAAGGTCTGAGGCAATATGTCTACTGGTGTTGTTTTTCTTGTTTGTAGTTGTGCTAAAAAAAAAAAAGTCTCTCTGTGCGAGTATTGAGTTTGGACCGCTGGCGGCTTTGAGAGTTCAAGTCTCGATTAATAATTTAGAGCAAAGCTGGGTTCTCCAATTTCTCCAAAGTAGACTCTTTAAGCCCAAAAAAAGCGTAGTTTATTAAATTTACACAATCTTTTCTCACCCCACAGAGATCTTACCCAGACTTCATCTGAAAATATCAACCTCTGAAACACCACTACTTCATGCTTTATTGATAATGTCGTTTTTTCTCTGATTAATTGTGGCTCCATTTTAATCCTTTTTTTTTTTGGTTGTGTTTGTTGGTGTGTCACTGCTTTCATTAGCTTTCTCTGGCGCCGCCTCACGCCCCAAGGTTACACTCTGAAAGGTCGTCCAGAAGACAGCGGGGAAGTGTTCTGGAAGTCGGCCATGCGTGCCGGTTCGCCTGCCGGTTCTTACATCTGAGTGGCTTCTACATCTTCAGTGACATCATGATGGGGGGGCGGGCAGCTTTCTGGGACAATTTCGTCCCTCATCCTCATTCTTCTTGATGGCAACTGCTGCTACCCTCCGGACTTCTTTCGCTTTTCTTCACTTTTGTTCAAATTTATCACGTGTGACTATAAACCTCTTGAGATGTACCATCTTGTTTTGCATTTTCCAATCTTCTTCCTTTACCACTCTCTGCTTTTCTAACAAAGCTCATCCTTCATTATGGCATCCTCTGCTCTCTACAACCTGGGCTGGTTGCTACATTCTGGAAAATAAAAGGGCTTTTTACCTTTTACAGCATTAAGTTATCCATCCTTAATTGTCTCTTTATTGTTGAATGAAAGTTACTATAAGCGAACACAAAAGTGGTATCCCTCAAGTAACTTGTTACTAGGAGTGGGCAATAAGGATCAAATCTGATCAGGATATATACAACTTTATGTCGATGTAAACAATACAGCAAAAACAGTCTTCTCAAGGTGTACTGTTACATCGCCTAACCCTACTGGAGCATTTCTTGACATTGAAAGGACTTCAAACAGCTGCTTTATCTGAAGATAAGCTGCAGCATTACTTTGGACAGTAACCAGTAAATGTGGAACCTATGTGGAAATCTATGGATAATCTTTAGGTAGTTCTGCACACAGAAAAAACCTAGAAGGTTCCCTGGAGAAGGTCTATAGAAAAGGTCCTGTAAACCTACAAACCTCTTATTCTTCCACAGAATGAGAGGTTAATGACAGGATTTTACAGCCCTGTGAGGTTATCACAGCTGCAGTCCTTTTTATCTTTTTTATTTATGATGGAGGGTGATTATAGAAGAACACCACTTTCTGCCAGGAATGTGTGCTTGCATGTATTTGACTGGTCAATACAGCATGCTGCCTGATGACGTTAATTTCACTGTGGCACTTTTTTGCCAGACGAATGATTTTTGCCATAACTCTGCGTCAGAGGTCTCATGAGAAGAATAAGAAGACTGTTTATGGTCGGTATCCCCTCCCTCTTGATCTTAAGAGTGTGCATACCTCCAGCGTATTTCTGTATCTTATTCCATCACAGTCCTTCCTCTTCATCATCCTCTCATTACAGCCATTTCCTGTCTGTCTGTTCTGACGAGATTCACCTCCTCAGTGTTCACCACTTAACTCCTAAATCACATGATCCTGCATGCTGACTTGTTTTCATCAGGAGGGCTTTTTTTCTCTCTCAATCCTGCAAATCTCTCATTTTCATCAGTCATCTTGTATTCCTCGGCTCTTTCCCTCCTCCTCTCAGTGACATTTGACATGACTGCATTCAGCTCACACAGACTTCCGTATTAGCTATTCTGAACGCATTCTGCACCGCTGCTGAATATCCAAAGGGCAAGATCTTCACCCTCATCAGGGCAGCCTGCCTTCCCCCTCATGGCAGTAAAGAGCTGGTTGATTGGAGACGACCGGCTTGTTGTTAAAAATCTGCCTGATGGGTTCTTGTCCTCTTGAAAACAACGACTACAAAACCAATTTTCTTCAGCCACATTGCACGGAAGACACTTTGTGTTTCTGATAGCGTCTGTCCAGCACAACAATAACTCCGCTCTCTCTGCATTATTAATATCATCTTGCAGGGTTTGAGAAATGTGCCAGAATACAAATGAAATCAAGAAAAGCCCATTTCCATTTTAGATGTGCTCAGTGGATGGCAGTGGTGTGGCGCTGTGGTGTCTGTCACTAAGTGGATCTATACAAATCAAACAGCCGAAAAACCCAAGACAAAAGAATCCAGTAATTGTAAAACAGCCTGGTAAATCACATGGGGGCCACTTTTATAAAGGCAATAATTGAGGTGCAGGCTTTTAAGGCAATTGTACCCACAATTATCACCAACAGTATTTTTTTCCCTCAGTGCTTTTGTTCCTGACAGACTGCTTTGTAACCTATAATTATTTTATCCAATCCAATCTCGGTTAAAAGACAAACCAATGTGTACTGCCACCCAAATTTCCTTGTAGATTATAAAAATGGTTTATTGTTAAAGGGCTGCTTTACCTCAATTACATTAACAAAACATCTTCTCACTTACCTCTAGTGGTATCTATCCATGCAGATAGTTTTTATTTATCCACGTTCTTAGATATCTGACTCTGATATTTCTGCCTCCATACCATTAAAATGAAGGATGGGATTACGTGTGTGGTGCTCACAGCATTGAAAATGGACACCTAAAAAGTTCACTTTGTAGAAACAATGTCCGTGTGACTTGGAATAATCTTCAAAACTATCTTCATGGTCACCAGGGGGAAGTGATTTTCTTTTCTAATGTAGGCGAAGCAAGCCTTTAACTAAGAAAAAGACAGGCCTTCGTTTAAAGAGGCCCTTTAAGAGAGGACATGAGAAGCATAAATTGCTGTCCATCAGTAAGTGAGGGCTTACCTGCTCGTCACTACGGTGATAGTCGTTGTCCTCTTCTGGTTTCTCCTCTCCTGCCTCCTTATTGGGCGTGTCCTCTGATTTTGCGTCGCCTGTGCAGAAAACCAAAGGGAAGAAGAGCACTGAGTCATGTTGTAAATCCTGAATAAAGATCTAAACATGCACATAAACACAGTAAAAGCAAAAACTGATCACGAACATGTCTTTAGTGTGTAGTTCGCGGACACTTTGTTGTTTCAAACTGCATCTACGTGCTTCTGTTTTTGCTGCAGTCAATCCGGTGATCGAGCATCGTGTTCCTCTCATTATGCTCATTAACTTAAGTCAAGAGGCTTGAGCTTAATTGACGTCCATGGTGGCCCTGTTGAAAACAAGACTTGTTGGACGCGGAGGAACCAGGCATGTTTGTCTCTCTGCAGTATTTTAACAGCCTGTGCCTGTTGGAGCGTAAAAACACCTCCTGCAGAGGTCCATTTATAAGGTAATTACATGTCGGAGCGCATCAAAGCATCCTTTATACACCTTATCCACTGTCTGGGCACGTCCCTAATACTGGCTTTTACTTTTTACCAGAAAAAAGCCCAGTCATTCTCCATGCTGATTGGCCTACATGAGGGCTGGCATCAGCTCTACCTTAATCGAGTTCGCCTGGTTTTGCCACGTGTCTTTTTTCAGGAAAATGGAGGCAGATATGGGAGGATATTAGAGAAAGCAGCAATCTCGGGTGAACGTACAGTAAAATAGGAAGAAAGAGATTTCTCACACTCTGCGCTACTGAGGGTAATGTGTTCAGAGTGGTGCGAGAAAAGGTAAGGTACTGTTTAATAATACACTACACAGAGCTTTTGGTTTGGAGCTGCAAGAAGCCTGAAAGATACAGTACACCTCGAGTCAATTATATTAAAAGAGTTTATGTGAAAAGGGAAAATGTATTAATTTGCTTGAGGGGAGTGTGATTTAAAAGACAATTATACACTTTATAGATGTTAATTCACTGAACATGTTCTGCAATCTGAAAGTACCTTTACTTATTCCCTCCAGAAAGTAACACTGTAAGTGTGGACCGACGGATAGCAACAGTACAAAGACAGGAAGGACTGAGATCTACAGAGCTGTCAATCAGCTGACAGAATGCCAACAGCATCAGACAGAAAACAACATCTTCAACAGAAATCCAGTCCACCAAACTGGTTGATAAAACTGACACCCAACTAAATATAAACCTGATTTGCAGTATGTGAGCGTACGTGCACTTTAGTAGTTACTGTCAGCTTTGTAGCTGCAGTAACCTCGTAGATTAAATGTCATATAAATTAAAGACCTGATTTACTTAACACAGCTAGAATAAAGTTGGAGAAACTTCATGATTACAAGTGCATGACAAAGACGTCTGACGGGGAATTACTTTCCCAATTAATCAATGTGAAAAATGCCCATCACACAAGCCCGCTGTGGCAGCTTAAAATGGCTTGTTTTGCTTTGATCAATGATTTAAAACAGAGAAAGTAGCAAATCTTCACATCTGAGAAGCTGGACGTATGAAGTATTTGGTGATTTTGCTTCAGAAAGTACTTTAATGATCGATCAATTATCAAACGTACGTGCAGCCTAAAATTTATGGCCGAGCAGACTGTATATGCCGACAAACATGAGTGAATACATCCATGTATGCAGACACCCAATGTAATATCCTAACTGCATCTGCATCCGCAGTGGACTATATCTGACCCTTAACTGATTAATTGTTTAAGCTCTAGGCACATCTTTTTATCCTAAATACTAAAATCAAAAGTTCAGCTGAAACAAATAAGTCTTAATATTTGAGTTTCCACAGTTTCGTGCCGTGTTTATAGAGACTTCCTGCTCTGGTTTCTTGTGTGCACACAAACACAGTGGAAGACACCTAACCAACTTTTAAAACCTCTGTGAAGCAGCTGCTATAAAGTTGTCCGGGACAGGTGTGGCTTTCTTGTTGGCTGTGATACTGGAATAGTATTGAATTGTTAGATATGAAACTTAGTTATCAAAGCCAAAATTGCGGTGCTGTGACAAAATTGCTGCACAGATAGGTATTGCTTTTCTGTAACCTTTTAAAAACAAAGAAATTCAGTCCATTCTTCCTGGATTCAGTGGATGTAATAACGTGGTGTGTAGGTGTGTGTATGTGTTTGTGTAGACAGTTTACTTCAGCTCAGACTGCAGATGGGATTGCGTTCACCCTCTGTGGCCATTTTCCGTTCAGGCTAACTGTCACCAATTCCACTGAGTATTACCGGGAAAGGTCTGAGCTTGCTCTGATGTCTCTGTGGTGATTGTCTCAAGAGTCGGCCTCACTGATTACTTATCAAGACTGGCTTGCTCTTATTGTTGTGTCTCACCTTCAAACAACCCTGGAGTATCTCAGTGACTCCAAACAGACATGAAGAACCCTGCTTGTGTTTGAGGTAATGGGATGATTGCTCGTGTCTGGAGATTTTAAAAACTCAGTAGTCTGTCTCAAAGAGTTTCTTTCTGTTTCACTCACTCACTCATTCGGGATCTCTCTTATACAATCAAATCACAAAGGCACGTACAATGACAATATCAAGTGAGGCTACATCGGGATCGAGATGGAGTAAACTAGCCGTGTGTGTGTGTGTGGGAGTTTATATAGTCATGAAAGAGAAAAGTGTACTCAGCAGACTCATCATGTCACCATGTCCCTCCATTTTCTTGCGTTAAGTGCTCAGGAAACCAGGCAATTTAGAGAAATGAGTCTGTTGTGTGCTGGTGGAAACCAAGTGTTTGTTATGCCCTTGTCAAGTAGTGCTTGGAAGAAAACTCACTGTGTATGCACTTAAAAGCGAAGTGAAGAGAGCTTAGATTCACGTGTGATGTTATCTGTTTATGTCACATCGTTGGTTGACTGATGGGCCTATGGTGTATACCATCTGTGTTTTTCTGTCCCTTTATAACAACTTAGGAACACTCCACTCCTCATCATTTGATTTAAAACTATTTAAAAGTCTAACCAGAGACGGGGGCTGTAAGTTAGCTTCAGCAGGACACCACATATACCTTACATCTGTTGCTTATCTGTATGTAACAACGTTTATCTGTATGGCCCCTGTTAAATAAAGAAATAAATAAAGAGCTTGCTGCTTCTTGGAGGGCAGCAGCTGTAATCAGCTTTGATTTACAGCAATTATAATGGAGTATTATGGATTCAAATGGTGACAACGAGTCAAAGCAAAAGCTATATATCAAACAAAATCGAGCATCAATAAAATGTCCTTAAAAACGTTTTGAACTTCTCCTAAAGCATCCTTCACTTCTTGGCCGTTGGTTCATATTTTCAGTTAACAATCTTTGCTGGGAAATAGGAAAGTTGCCAACCGGGCAAAACAGGCAACCCCCAGCCCCTGGACCCACCCGGTGCCCAAACAAACCCGCGTTCACGGCATATCATTTGCTTTTTAGTAATCTGATTATTTGTTACTTTATCCCAATTGGGATGCCCTGGCGGCCTGGGTTTTAAGGCATTCATGGGTCGCATCAGAATGGGGACATTTGCTGCATGTCATCCCCCATCTTTCTCTCCCTGGTTTCATGTCATCGCTCTGCTGTCGCCTGTCTAATAAATGCACACAATGCCCAAAACATAGAGAATTTGTACAACTAAAGTAAAATATCCACTAAAAATCGGGCGTTACATTATTACTTAATCTTGTGGGCCGGTCTTGAAGAAGGGCCTTGTGTCAGAATCTGTTGTATTCATATATATATATCTTGCAGCATTGTGGTTCATATTGTGTTCACTTGGTGGATATTTCCAAATAATACTGGGATTGGGAGGCCCAGTATTCCTAAATGTGGCCCCCCAGTTTTGCCACAGGGCTCCCTAACAGGTTAATCTGGCCATGCCAACAGGGGGTGATTATTTGGTTTCATTTTGAATACCATTTTAACTACAATGTAGGCTTCCACTTCACTGAAGGTTTACATGGTCTTCCAGGGTTTGAGAAAACACAAATATTAAACCTTTTCCGTTCCCTGTTGAATAAAAACAGAGAGTGCATTGCCACTAAGCTACAAGAAAGGTTGCTTGTTTTCTGTCAAGAAAAGCAGATGTTGGCGTTTCTCCGCACCAACTCCAGTAAATGTATTGAACTTAACTTTACCAGCATTAACATTTCTGGCCCTGAATTCAGCTCTGAGGAATTAAATAGTGCTGCTCTGTCCGGTGTCATTAGCAGTGTGCCATAAGTAGATCTATTTAACTCAGCTAGTTAGAGAGGACCCAAGAGAAAGTTTGTATTTCTGAGGGATTCTGGATAAATGAGCCTTTAATTAAGTGTAATGCGGTTCATCTCGACTGGCAGGGGCAACATTAACAGAGTGCCCACTGTCGCCTGCAGTTAGTGTAGCGTGATCTCTGCTTTACCGCGAGTTAATTTAGCCATTCTTAAATAAGACCTAATGAGGAGCATCCATTTTCTCAGACCGGAGAGTAAAAGCGGAAGTAAACAAGCCAGAGTCTGGCTGTGTGTTTTACTGCAAAAAGTTACTTTAAAACCCCTGTGGTGATGCTGGAAATGCAAATTCTCACCACGGCCTGTATGAAATAATCGAAAAGATGTTTTTGGCCTCGTTAGTGAAATCATTCAGCTCTAAAAGCAGCAAGGTCAGTTGGTTTTGATTGATTGCAAAGAGACAGCATAGCCTCTAGAGGCCGCTAGCTGGGCTTTTAGACACTAAGGCTGTGTTCATGGCTGGCTATCAAACAGTCTTAGTCCCTGCAATTATGAAGATCAACTTCGTACTAAAACGATGGGACCACACGAGTTTTGGCTAAACTCTGGAATAGCTCAGAACAAGGATTGCTGATGTTGACCCCAATTTCTTAGACGACGTGATCCCTCGTTTTTGTCATACCGACCCTACAGTCCACTCTATCTACATGAAATTACACTTCAGTCGGAACCTATCCTTCAATCTGTGTGCAGGAATCCAGGTCTCTGAAGGTTTTACAGAGTATTTACAGAGACCCTCTGTAACTAAATCATGGCCTTGATGCTACTTCCAAGAACCACTGACACATGCCACACACTCTTCAGGGACATTTTAAGTAAAGAACTCTAGGGGTTTAAATCTTAGTTTGTTGGGGTGTTTTCAAACTTGGGTCAAATTATTCAGTCCAGACCAAAGTTTACTACCACCAGGACAATATATTCCTACTGAATTGTTAGGCCGACACTAAAATATACTGTATTCATACTGCAGGCAAAGATAGATGATGGTAATGTGACATATTCAGCCTAACAACCTGGGAGGTAGAAGCCAACCCTTAGACCAGCTTTGAGGTGGACCGGACGATTGACTAATTTTCTCAACTGCACTCGAGTTCGACAGCGGCTTTCACATTTCACGAAACACACAGAACTCAGTTGTCAGTACAGGGTGAAATGTGTCAAAAGGCTGGTAGAAAAAAAAAGTTTTACCAAACTCTTTATTGATCCAAGAGAGAAAACATCCTGGTCAATGAGCCTCCAAATGATTTGCAACCACATTTGATTTTCTACAGCTCCTCTTGCGTGTCAGAAGTCAAAACGTATTTTTATCACTACCTAAGGCTAGAGACATATTTGTTGGTGTTTTAGCACACTGAATGGAAATGATGGTGAAATGCAATCGAGGGGTCCCTGCGTTTCTATTTCTGTTGACGTCTGTGCAAATGATCCTCAAAGTGTGTATGAACATGTATGTGTATTTGTGTGAGTGTGTGCGCTGTAGCTAAACCCGTCTTCAAGCGACGAGGCACGGGAAGCCGGAGAGCAGTTCCACTTCCATTTGAGCCTTAATTACCAAAATCAGAAAGGGGGATTAAGCGAGCGATTAGGCCTGCCAGCATGACAGCCCTCTGGGCACACATTTACACCAGCCCCCGGAAGCGAGTTGGTACGGAAAAGCCGTCGTGCACAACAAGCTGGCCAGGGACTCATTCCGATTGGCTAAATTGCCTTCATCTCTACTGCTTAATGGCTTCCGCTGTTACTTGTGGTCGTGCTTCTAATGCTACTCATCACGAGTTGGAGGCTTCATTCCTTAAATAGTACAATGAGAAGACACTCGTACTGCTGAGGTGACAACTTTTTCTTGAAACATATTTTAGCAGTTGTGTGACGGCACATTTACGGTGTTTGGTCGTAAAAATAATGTAAAAATAAGCTGTTTCCACAGGCAAGGTGTAGCCTGCTCTAATCGCGCCAAGCTGTGCCGAGCCATGAACACAAGCTTTTCACAGCCTGTGGCCTCCCAGCAGGGGAGAACCACACTGACCCACGCTATTGTGGCACTGCTTGGTGGCGAGGATGACTGGGGCCACCCTGTCATGGTCTCCTTCCTCAAACCAAAGCTGGAACTTGTGCGAAACTGATTGGCTGAACTCATGTGTGGATGTGCTGGTGAGGACTGTTTTTAAAGTCTTGCTATAATAGCTGTCAATACTTTTTTAGCAACTGACTGAAACTCTGTGTTTGTTACAGGGTTACATCTCTACATTCCTGTTTGAACAGATATCAGCTTTTTTACCTCGCTGAGCTGTCCTATAGAAAACCATAGCAACAGCACGGTTGCTCATGGCTCGTCTCGGTGCAAATATCCCTAGCCTAAAAAGTACATATACATGGTACATATACATAGATTATTAGAGTATAAATAGATTTGTGTGCTACAACGTGTTAAACTTTGTGTTTATCTCTTGCTTTTGTAAATCTTCCCTCACTTGGACGGTGCTTTCCCTTTGCTGTTCTTTTTTTGTCGGTTTGTTTGATTGCCTCAGCCAAGTTGACCCCCACTGCCATTTGGAGGACCTTCAACACATAACTCATATCACATAATAAAAGGTAAACAACACCTTTTACCATGCTGTGGCACCCATGTCTGTAATGTGCTACCTTAAGGTCATGTTGAACTGGGGAAAACCTGGTAGGTCAACTGGTAAATGAAGCTGCTAAAGCCACCAGGGGCAGTTATTGGATTCACACAGGGGCTGCTCTCACTGAAACAATTTCCATATTTAACCAGATAGAAGCAGCTACCAACTGGCATTATGAACCACTCAAAACTGTTCGATTCTAACATGTCTGGCTAGGATCAATTTTAGATTTTTAGATGTAAGACATTACTATCACTAGCAGGTTCCTCTTTGGCCAAATGTGAGAATACATCCATGATAGTTTTGTGAGGAATGAACCAAAGACAAAATCTTTGCGAATCCTCTGAGCGTTAATAAAAACAGTTGGAGGAGGATGAAGCGTACCGTTGCGTTGATCTAGATGAGTCTTCATGTTGCAAAGCTCTCCTTTAATGTCTCCAGGCACCTCCATCCCCAACTTCTGATAGAAATCCCTCTGCTTCTTTATCTCCGCTGTGTAAGAGGGGGCAGAAAGAGAGAAAATAAGAGAGGACAGTGTCTTTTTCTCAAGGTCACTGCTGTCACTGGACCTTTAAAGTTCAATGGTGTGTGTGATTATGTGTGTGTGTGTGTACTGTAACCTGTATAACTCTTCTAAGCCCAGCAAGAATAATTTAATTTATTGAAATGTATTTGTTTCTCAGCTATGCCAACACGTTTTAAGATTATTATTTGAATCTCTTGTGGGTTGCATCACAAAGAAAGACAATAAATGGCACTTACCCTCTTGAAGTCCCGGTACCAACTTGTAGACAATGTCTTGCATTGTTCTGTCATGGCTAAAAGGAACAAGAAATGGATTAGTTACCTTATTAGTTGATGAGAATTAACATTATGGGCCAAGAGCATCTGAGTTTTACACCCAAAGATGTAAACCACACATCTAAAATGCTAGGGATGCACTTGGCATTGTATCCCTTTGGTGGTTCCCAACTTGGAGGTCTGAACCCCATCAAGGGGTTGCAAGTTTGTTCTGAGGGGTTGTGAGATGATTAACAGGATAGAAGAGCAGGAAAAACATTCCTGCTACAGAATATCGTGTTTATTTTTTCACACAGTTCTCTAATCTTTGCTTTTTTTTCTTATAAACAACTTATTCAACCTATTCAGGCCTATAAAACATGCTCAAATGAAGCAGTCTAAGAAATAATCTCTCTTTGGTTGAACTGTAGACGTCTGTAACCAGTGATGAGGGGTTGCAAATAGACAGTGCTTTGTTTAAAGTGGTCCCAAGTCACTCTGAGCACAGCTAACTGAGAAATCCCTGCTTGATACAAATCTGAAAATATCAAACTGACACTTATGGATCCAGGACAAACATGTTGTGATAGACTTAAAAATTCAAATGACACCAGCTATGAGGGTCAGTGTGCAGCATATGCTCTGTCAGTCAGAGTGTTAAATAGCCTTGCACTGTTGGGCAGTGCAGGTGACACAGGTGCACAGTGTGGGCTCAGGTCTGCCATCACCATGATGGTGCGTTTTGACAACCAGCCGTGGCAGCCGGCTAACGGACACGGCATGCTGAGTTTGTTCCAATGTTATGGAGGAAAAACCTTCAAAAAAATGTGGCACATTTGTCTCCCCTGCTGTCCACCAGGAGAGTTATTGTATCTAGGGCCAAAATGATCTGCCCGATGCCGAGGCTCGCTTCAAAAAGCAGCAAAACACTGACCCCTGCTGGACAGAGCTGGTAGTATAGTCTAACAGCCAACTTTGGTGGTCCCAGCACTGTTACTGAGATTTTAAAAGTCTGTGGATCTCTACCGGAGGGATGAGCGCCGTTCTTCCAAAAGATCTTGCCTTATTCATTGTGTAACACGTTGCTCCAAAACTTCACACAAGTGTGGGGTTGAGATTTGATGACTGCAAAGGTCATAGCATATAATTCACATCAATTTATGTTCATTAAACCATTTCCTTGGCCCTTGTGCATGAATGGAAGCATCTGCATCTGTTGTGTTTATATATATAGGTTTATATTCTTTAAAATTACTGGTGATTTAGCTGCGACTTCACCTTTTTTGTAAAAATAATATACAAGTTAAATTATTTACAGACACCAGCTATATTAACTGAATGCCAGGCTGTTCTCTGCAGGCGTTTAGAGTAATGCTAAGTATGATTCTGTGATGGTTTTATTGTCATAATCAGAATCATTTCAAGAAAAGGGGGGAAATTAAAAGGATTAAAACCATCAAGGAAAGACACACTTGACAGTACAAGAGGCAGGATTAGTTCTGCTGAGCTAATTCTCTGTGAGGAGACGTCTGAGTGTGATTTTGAGTTCAAGCTCAAACATCAACTTTGATCAATCTTCTTGATGAGCAGATGGGGTTTATCTGTCATCTGTTGGGCGTTTTGCCTTCAAATCGCTTGTGATGTTTCCCATCAACTCCAATTTTCCTGCAAACAATGAGGCAAAAAACAGCTGTGGGAAGAGCTAATGTGTTTGAAATGGAGCATTTCCTGCAAAACAATGAGTCTGCAGACAGCGCAGTTTAGGCGGTAATGACTAAATTGCTGGTACACATTAAGTTTGTGTGTCGCATTAATCAGACATTAATGCATGAGCGCTCAGAGGGGGCACGAACAACAAAATCCCTCAGCGAGGAGGGTTTAGTCTGGTAGAGTGAACTTAACAAAACAATAAGAAGCAGACTTCACGCTACGTCTTCATTTTAACCTGACGAGAAAATGAAATTTGTTGTTCAAAGTCTTTGATGTTTACTGTACAGGTCGAAGTCTGTGTGTGTGAAGTCGACATGAAATTACAGACAAGGAAACTTTTAAAATGAAACAAACACGTGCAGTTAGAAAGAAGCCCTCTGTGGCCCGCTCCTCATCTCTGCTTGAGGCTAGCGGCCCCGGGCTACAGTAGCCACTACTAGCATAACACACCCGAATCTCCAAACCAAACTGTAAGGGACCGAGTTGCATTGTGGGTAATGTAGGCGCCAGGTTTTGACAAGGAAGGAGAATGTGTTGAATAAAAAATCTCTGCTTCTGCTGCATCGACTTTGATCCTTTTTAAGCTGTCCATCTTGAGCCTGACAGTTTTAAAGCAGTGCAATGCGCACTGGGCAGGGGGCAGGGACACCACTGACTGATATGAAAACATTATTGTTTATCAATTTATTTATCGACGATAACAACCTGTATTTAAGCAGGAAGTCAGCATTACATCATCTCTTTTAGAAGAATGATGCGTTATCATGCAGGGCTGAGAGTGAGCGATTACAGAGAAGTTAATCAGCGAAATCATGTTAATTAATGTTTGGCTAATATGAAAATCTGCACACTCCCAGCCATCCATTAGACAATTCATTTATAGATTTAACTGTACTTTTAGGCTATTTATTTATTTATTTATTTATTTAATGAATTACTGCATATTTTTTATTGCACATTATATAATTATGTATTTTCTAGAGGCTCGTCTAGGAAACAGATTTGTAAATGAGTTTCAGTTATAAATGCTGTTGCGTGTAGCATTAATTTATTCATTGGACCTTCTTGTGTTCATGTATCTACCTCTATAAAAGATACACAGAGATACAGATCACCCTCAGCGGACGTTCAGGGGCTTATTTCCTGCAGAAGAGTAGAAATAAAGTGGAGAAAGGCCAGCAGCACTTTGATCCTTGGTAGTTTATTCTTTACTGGCAGTGCACTGCTGATGCTCCCAGAGGCAGCGAGCAGTTCACTGATGGAGCACCGTCAAAATGTCAGTGTGTGTGTGCATGCATGGGTGTGCACGTGTGTGTGTGTGTGTGTGTGCGCAGTGTATGTTTGTGAGTGAGGAATGCAGAAAGAACCCTAGAGAGGGGAGGAGTGTACTGTAGATAGAAGAGGAGAATGGAAGAGCATGAACCTCAAAGACAGCATCTCACTGTACCTGTGCAAGTGTGTGTGTGTGTGTGTGTGTGTGTGTGTGTGTGTGTGTGTGTGTGAGCTCTGCAGCGGCTCCCTCACTCACCCGATGTACTGCAGTGGATGGCTCTGATGAATAACAATCCTACACGTGGGGCACGTGTTGTTTTCCTCCAGATACTTCACTAGGCAGCTTCTACAGACTGAAGACACACACACACACACACACACACAGGGGAGATATGGTTACTCTCCAAGCTACAGATGTATAAATAAAACCATTGAAAAAACATTTACACTGTGTATTTAGTATGTTTTCAGATGGATGTTTCAAGTGACAAATCTTTTAGTCCGCGTGACCGCAGCTAAAACGATAATCCTGATTATCTGCTTGATGCTCTGATCACAATCGCTCCTGATGATTTAAATAATGACTAACTCAGCCACACATTCAGCATTTTAAAATCAACATCTCACTTTCAGCTGCAAAGCAGGAAAACTGCTACAATTGATTGGCCGTAATTAAGAGCCCAACTGACACATTAGCTTATCAAAGAGAAAGATTATATCGCTGTATACATCTACAAACTGTGTTTTCAATACCTGGTTTGTCCACCAGAGAGCACTCACAGGTTTATTTTTACACTGTAAAATGTCCACATCATATCTTCGTCACAATTCTTTATTAAACAATTTAAAAGGGAACCGGATCAAAAATGCTTCTGTTAGGAGTGTATGTTAAAAAGCAAATGTTTGTTATCAGATTTTTAAATTCACATATTTCTGTACTGGACTCAAAGATCCAGTATTGCTGGTGAGTTGTTATTCTACAGCTGCACGAGATGATAAGAGCATCGGCTGAATTATTAAACTGTAAATGTTGCCATTAGGATCTGCTTTTCCTCTTCAGACGCTGTTTACAACTTCTTGAGTCAGGCGCGATGCTTGTTGGTTCATGCTGATTATTCGGTTTAAAACAGTTTTTTTTCTTTATTTACTGCACACAGAAGCATCACCACGCAACTACAACCAACCATTATTTTACTACTGATCGATATTTCAATTCTTTCCCCTATTAATGAATAATTTAGTTGATAAGATGTCCAAAAGTAGTCACAACTTCCCAGAGCCCAAGGTGACAAGCTCGAATTTGTCTGACCAGCAGTCCACATCTCACGATATTCAACTCAAAATGATATAAAACACATTTAAGAGGATTTTTTCTTAATAAATTAATTTTCTGTCAATCAACTAACTGATTAATCGACTTCACAGTGAAAGAAACAAAGCGATTAGAGGGTGGACGTGGACATTCTGCAGATATAATGAAAACACACTCCTGACTATCAGAAGCACCGGTTTCACAGCTGTTACAACATTCAGACTTTTGATGAATAATCTAATATTACAAATGATGATGAAACATGAATCACTTGACCTTTCATCTATGGAAACCTTCACGTGCATAATACAGGACACATTTTAAGAACTGGCAGTGTAATTCACTGCACACAGGCCTCCATCAACACTGACACTTTTTTTGTTTTTGTTTACTGCAGTCTCAGTTTCATTGCAGCGGCGCTCAGTCTGTCAGAACAGCTGCAACGGTGACGTGCTGTGAATCCCTCTGTCTCAACTCTCCGACGGTGGAGCCCCCTTTTTCAAAGTGAGAGGGAGAATCAAAGCGTCTCGATTGGACTCTGATGTTTACAGCGGGCAGAACAGCTCCCATCTGTGGGGGAAGAGCTCCTTCTGGTGGACAGACGAGCTATTACACTGTCTGGGTTCAGCTTACATGTCCAACACGAGTTGATTGTTCTTTCTTTACACTGCATGCTCTTGTTACTGTTTAGATATTAAATTATTAAAATTATATAATTATTAAATCAATCTGTTTCAGGCGATCCAGAGAGCGACTGACGGTCCACACTCCACTTTGATTAGATTATTCTCACCGACCCAAATGAACTGTACCAGGAATAACTGTGTCGAGTTCGATTAAACCGCTTCAAACACAATGGGGGGTGAGGATGCCTCCAAGCTCAAAATCCACAGACCCCTTCATTATTTCGCAGTAACAGACAATTATGATTTCTCAACAAAGAACCTCAAAATATTACACCACCAGCACTTGTCACAATGTCAGTATTACTATACTGTTAGCTCTGCCCTCCCACGAATTGCCCAGGTCTCATGTGAGCATTAAAGCAGCACTTAAGGTTGCAGATGAGGCAATCAGGCCGAGGCCTTGTCGACTCAGTGACCCCCAGGCCTCACGAAACGGCTAATTCAAGGTCGTACTACTTCCGTTTCACTCTAGCAGGCAGTAAAACAGAAGCCAACATATAATGCAGAAGGCGTCATCCACAGAAGCACTATGAAGCTGCTCAACAATGTCCAGCACAACCTGACCGAGCTGAAAAATACATGAGGCCTTGCTGGTTGTACAGGGAAGTGTCTGGTAAGATGGTGGAGGAATCTAAGAGGAAGCTCTGCCTTAAGACTTGTTTCACAAGGGCAATGAAAAGTGCCAGAAAGCCCTCAGAGGGTCTACAGCTGCATTTTATAATGCATTTTTTACATGTTCCACAAGTTAACCGATAAAAAAAAGCAGGGGGGGTTTTTTGTCCAGATACTGTTATGCATAATTACTCAAACCTAGTTGTGTAAATGTAAATATAATAGAAAACAAAACCTCTTAGTCATATTGGATCTTTCTCTAAACTTTGAGCTCCATGTGAAATCACTGGTTCAGTCCTGTGTCCTTCAACTAAGACACAATGTGAAAATCAAGCCGTTCCTTCTACCCTAAAAGTCGTCCAGGCTTTTGTCTCATCACACTTCAGCTGCTGTAATGCCTTTTTCAAAGCTTGTTGCTCCTTCTGAACAACCTCCACCAAGTCTGAAGCAAAATCAGAGGCACTTTTATTTTGAAATATTCTTAAAAATCATTTCTTTTCTTTGGCTTTTTCTTGATGTTAAACCTTTATATTTTGTGGTTTGTGTCTATCCCGTCTATTTCCTCTTTTTCTTAACCCCCTTCTGTAAAGCGCTTTGTAACTTCTGTGTAGGAGCCAAATGTAGTGTTGGGCGTTATTTACTGTTTGTACATGCGGTGTTGCTTTGCTCATATTTAGAGCTCAGGTAGGCTATATTGCCAGGAAGGTGACTGTTGGCGTCAGGTGTTTGACCCTGGAAGGGCAAAGGGTTTTTGACCGCTGTGGCGGAAAGTTTGTTTGTTACCTGTAAATTGTGTCGATGGACTTCGTTCATATTCACCTTTATGCAAGGAAACAATAAAGGGAATATATGCTGCAAACCAAGAAGAGCCTGCAGATTCTTGCTGAACGCAACATACAGCAAATGGTAATAACAAACAAAGCAAGCGCGTCAACCAGGTCACTCCTGGGTTAGGCACCTCAGTCGCTGTAATAGACTAGCTCCTACATTGTGTTTGGACTGAACACCAACACACAGAATGACTTCTGAATCCAACAGCCAAACAGACTTCAATTACTTGGTCACTAATCAAGTTGCTCAATCAAATTGGCTGCTCATTTAACTTTCCAAACATATTAAAACATCTTTAATTGTTAATTATGTTCGTATTCCAAATAATGTTAATTAAATGTTTCATTTAAAAAAAACAAAACAAAGAAAACAGGGCCATGTGGTCTTTATAAGGCCTTGCCATTTTTGCTTTTGAACTGCTACAACTGAGGCACAGTAAGCGTTTCATTTGAATTTCTCTGTCTTTGAAAAATGATTTCTGCATTTGTTTGCTCTTCACAACAGTTAATAAATACTAACAGCTCCAATCTATTCACTACTGACGCGTTATGAACTTCACAGCCTATATGATTAGAGACTGCTTAACACACAGAACAGAAGGTATCATCACTTCTGCACCAGTGCACACTATTTTCATGCACTATGAAGCAAACATCTGTACATCATACAGCTACCACAACAATCTGTTTGAGAGGACAGTAAACAAACAGCAAAACTGACATGTAGCACTGTCTGTAACATGTTGCGTCACTGTTGGCAGATAAATATCAGATAGACACTCACTTTATTAGGTACACCTGTACAATCTAGTCAAATACAACTGCTCTGCCATAAATTCTACCTTTACCAAGTTTATAATGTTCAGTTTTTCTTGACATTGGAAAATGTGTACATTCAATTATGTGATATTTTTGTCCTCCCTGTTTACATACATGAGGAGGACAGATTATTAGAAACACCTCTGAATATAATCCAGTCCAGTACAACACCATCACTAACTATGATCTCAATGCTAAAACATATAACTGAAATAAAACCTTTACAACAGGGTCGACAAAAACTGAACATTACAGGCATGTTGGACTTTTTGGCAAAGCATCCGTATTATACCGAAAGCAGCCACTGAGTGTATTTCAGCAACAGAGAATCATAACTCTGTGAAAATTGTTAACACTAAAATCCTTTTACTGTATCTCTACTCACTCAAATTAAAAGTTACCGGCTGGTAGTGTAACTACAGTTTTTATGTCTGGAAACTGATGTTAAATGCAAAAAAATACTTAACTTCATAATTTTAGGAAAGTAAAACAAGTCAAATGATGTCAAAAAGATGCTTCACAGCTGATAAAGTGTAACGGGATTTGAACTGTCAAAACACACGTTGTCGGGGAATCAGATTAAACCCAATTAAAATCTGCTTATCGTACTTAAAATTTAAGACATTTAATGTTCAAGTCCAGACTGCCCATCCTCCTCCGTTAAGCACTGAAGGCCAAGTCAGACCAGCCATTAAGAAAGAAGCTGTGGGCAGCTGCACAAACCCTCTCTAGTGTTTCCATTAATGACTTCATTCTAAGATATATTTTTCATAAGTTTGGGAAATTGCCAAAAAGTTACATATGCATACATGTACACATGTATAATGACAGAACAGCAGCCTGTTTCTGCCTCTGAAACTTTATGTAAATAACTGTTACAGCTAATTATTTGAGTTAACTTTGTAGAGACTGTGCTCATGCATAAACATGCAGAAAAGTGACCAATTACGCTCCATAACTCATGACTGAATAAAGAAGAATTAAATTTGACTGAGAGAGGGGGTTCTGCACGATGAAAACATTTTATAAATACAATCTTTACCCTGCCGAGGATGTTTGTTAGAAGTTATTTGAGAATGTAACTTAAGGAGGGCACTTGGACATAATTATGTGCAACTTCCATTTCTTCTAAAGCGTATTTTTAAGAGAACTCTAAAAATGCTTCATATAACCAGCTTTTAGGCTAGAGAAGTTTTATGTAGAATGATCGTTGAGGCTGGAAGCACACAGTATAATGACATTAACTGAAGTTATAAACAGATGGTATTATCCTACTTTACTGCAAATGTCCTGCTAATGATGTACCACTGTGTTAATGAGAGATGACATCTTCTCACCATCTTATCAGGGCTAATAAATGTGCAGATTACCTGCCGGTGACAAGAATCTCATTTTCTGTGATCCTGTGAGTCAGGTTTAAGACACTGACTTCCATTTTTTTTTAAATGACATTTATATAAACCGTGAGAGTGGTTTATTAAGTTTTATGGGTGAGATCGTGCTATACATAAATACAAATGATGGGAATCATCGAGCTCACAGCACTGGTGCCTGTAGTGCACAGCCACCCGACCAACAGACAGATCATGCACTTCATAGCTGGTAGTCTGACAGACCACACAGACTGAAGGCAGACTGCAGCTAGAAAAAGAGCTGCAGGGATCACAGAGGCATCACTCTGCCTGCCATCAGGGATAAATCCTGAAGGCAACACCTTTTGAGCCAAGAAAAACCCTCGGAGACAAACACAGCCGATAAACAAGAGAAACTGATGAAACAAAAACAAGAAGAGAGCCGACGACGAGAGAGGAAAAACAGGAACAAAACCAAGAGATGAGCAGCAGAACTGAGAAAGTAAGAACATATGAGGTCACAAAGAAAGACAGGAAAAGAGAGCTGGTGCGTGAGGAGGGACCTACAGGTGTGTAAGCACTCGGTCACAGTGGTGGCGTCGATCAGGTAGCCCTCACACAGACGACATGTGATGTGGGCGTTGATGTGACACAGCTTTATCTTCCTCGTCAGCATGTCGGGGTTCTGCGGAGGAAGAAGAGCAAAACAAGATTAAGGATTAAAGTTTAAAGCAAAGGTTAAAGTAAAAACTAAACTAAGCTCACACAAACTGACTTAACGACATCCAGCAGTGACTCTGCCGGCCCAAAGCAACACTGCAGAGCGTTATCTGTTGAATCATGTCGAGCATTCTCTCTCTGTGAAATGTTGGCACCGCTTTTATTAGTAACTAAAATATTTATTTTGTGCTGTTCCAAACTACTTTCCTTCCTGCATTTACAAGTATATTTCAGTGAAAAACTACAACATTAAAATACCATTTACACATTCAGACATGAATATTGTAAAGTTTTCAGTCTGAGAATTTTGTTTGCCACAGAAGAACATTTAACCAACTACTACAAGAACTCCCACAAAACTTGACTGAATGCACAATTTTTGTGGAGTATTTTTTGTAGTGAGACTGCTCCTTATAAGAAATAGACTGAAAACATAAACTAATTTAGTTATTTGCCCTCATGGACTCAACAGGTGCAACTTTAACTTTAACCCTTTATTCATTTATTGTTAGTCAGCGACTTGTATTGTGTCTTTTGGCATTGTTTGGGAAGGAAAAGTGAAGCTGGCAGGTTCGTTCAGTTTTACTTTAGCTGGGAGGAAGACTGTCCTGCAGGTACAAAGGGGTCCCTTCACCACAAGGTTTTGGGTTCAATCCCTGCAACAGCTAATCTGTCCCACGAGTCTGTGTGCAACAACACTATGTGCCACTTCCTGCCCACTCATTGTGTGCTGCTCTGCAATTATAGCTAAATGGCTAAAGTGTAAGTTGTATAACACCACAGATGCTCAAATAAAGGAAATTGTAAGTGTTTCTGAAAACACAGAGTGGCAAAGAGAGCAGACAGCAACATGCGGGCAGAAGGATAAAAGAAATCCTGAATCATGTAAAGCAAAAAACTGTGGCTGAACTGAAGCCTCGATAACCAGGAAACCCATCACGGTTATGTCCTTCCTTTGTACTCTATAGGAAACAGGCACACATAATGTGATTGATGACCCAGCCAATATCCAATATTCAAAACTGTTTTAAACTTGCAGATGTAAACATGCCACTAGACGCCATCTACAGGCAAGAGAAGTTGAGATCTGTAAAGCCTCCAAGCAATATTACATTTCCAGGTTTTTCTTTTTATAGCTGCAGCTGCTGTGTGCATGTGTCTGTTTGACGCATTACATTCAACATTTGAGCGAGTGATTGATAAGCAAGTTCCATCTTTCTGTGACCAATCATTGTGTCGCATTTCGGTTGATACAAACAAAACAGGGAATCCATGCACAAAGGGACAGAATTGCTTTTAGAAAAAAAGCAAATATAAAGATAAATCCTCAGTTATATGGAGGTTAATCAAACACACAGCAGTGCTAAAACAATTCCTCCAAATATCTACAATAATGCCTCTGAGCGCGGAGAGATAAGCCAGGTTCATGAGGTTCTTCACCACTAAAACCATTGAATAAAAGCCCCTGCGAGTACCACACGGCCAGCAACATACCCACAATCACCACAAGGAACACTGTGTTGGATATCACTGCAGCATTTTATGTCAGCTAGCTGGGCTTCAATGTTTTCTCCGCCTGGTCTTATTGTACCCAAGGAGCTAGTTTGCCATCATTCCTGCTTTCCTGCCAACTACAGTTACTGTATCTCCCGTGTCTTGATCTTCTGGTTGTGTGTGTTTCTGAAGAAAACTTTTAAAAGTCTACTGCAACACTAGCAGCCTGTTAGATGTTGCTTTTCTAACACTGCTGTACTCTTAGTGTAATCAGAGAGACACGTTCAGGTTTAGGTTCACTAGAACACTTCACTCACGCATAAAAATACCTCCATCCTGCTGGCAGAAATTGCTTGGCTTATTGCTAATTTTAAACCACTGTGAACAGAGATCAGCTTTACTACGCCGAGTCTTCGGTTCAATGTGAACCTGCAAGATCGCGATCAGACAAGCAGGGCTGACACGAAGCGACAGGGAGCACAGCTGGTGATTCATGCTTTAAAAAGATGTACATGAGGACGATGTCGAAAGCAGTGATTTGTTATACAGAGGCTGAGTGTGTTGAGTAACTGAATGACTAACTGTGGTTTCACTCTGTAAGTAACATCATCAACAAGTCACTGGGAGTCCTCTCTGTTCTCACAGAGCTGAGCAAATACAGATACTCAGCTGGTGTGTAAACGGTCGACTAGATTGTCAGCTATATATGGCATCTGTGTGTCCTTATTTTAATTACTACCATTTTGTTTTACTAATGATATACTCCCTGATTTATTACAGTGTCCAGAAGAGGCTGCCAAAAAGTGACCCCAGCTCCCAGTAACATTTTCAAACTCACAGTTCATAGTTAAATGCACACAAACTGAAATATACATGTTTATACACTACAATACCTTCAATTTAACTCATACGCATCCAGACATTCATCAACAAACACACACCAATGACTGAAAATTAACACAAGGAATGATACAAAATGACACTGAAAACCTAGGGTGTAAATGAAACTGGGAACGGGTGGGGTAATGTTTCCCCTCGCTTATCAAGATACTAGTTTTGTGTTCTGCCCTGGGTTTTGCCTCTCAGGCTACATAAAGGCAGCTAAGTGTATGCATGATATGCAGACACTGCTCAGGGTTGAAAGAACAAGCTCTCCTCTGTGTGTTTTTTTTGGGGAAAAAAAAAATCTGTATTTTGATTTACAGCCGACAATGTGTAATTTTAATAAAAACACACTAAAACTGAAGATCAATCAAAGCTAAAGCAACAGAAAACAGCAGAACTGTCTTTCTTCTGTCTTTGCATACTGCGAAATAAATGAATAAGACGGTAGGAATGACCCAAAGTGCACATAAATGCCATGCTGTTAGATGTATGGTAAATATTAAGTTTATCATCGCTCTTATGATCAAAACAAAACTGCTGTTCACGAGCTAACTGACAGCCTTTTTTATTAGCGGGATCCTACAGAGAATTTCTGTTCATCATCAGCAAGGATAACTTTTAAAATAACAAGAAAGAGAATGTCTGAGCTGTGTTTTTTTAAAAGAAAAGTTTTTCTTTTGATGAAACTAGACGGCCCTCTGGTATCAGCTTGAGTACAGAGAGAAGCCCTGAGGAGACGGCTCGGCTGTCTGGCTCCACTCGTGGTCTGACTCCCGGAGCTCTCCGCCGGGCTCTCCCAGAGTCATTTGTACATTAGATATCTTTGTGTCAGACAAGATAAATTAATTTTATTTGATGTTTTTGTCGACCCTACCTACTCTGAACCTGAGTGCTTCTGTCTCCGCCATCCGTAAAATCAACTCTACTACCAACAGTTTGTTTTTCCCAGAATTTAAGAGCAGGCTTGTTTACAATTTTGAAGAATTACCCTTCCACTTTAGGTCCATTTCCCTTTAAAAATCAGAGTATGCAATATTAAAACTGACTTTGTTAGCATACTTGTTAGCCTGCCAACTGCAGCTGCTCACCAACCAGCTTGCTTTAACAATTAATGTACAATTAATGTAAGCTGCTCGTACATTTATGTTCCAGGTGTGGAGTAAAAACAGTGTAACTTGACTGATCAGGCTGACAAAC
This sequence comes from Oplegnathus fasciatus, assembly GCA_003416845.1. Lineage (NCBI taxonomy): Eukaryota > Metazoa > Chordata > Actinopteri > Centrarchiformes > Oplegnathidae > Oplegnathus > Oplegnathus fasciatus. The sequence goes on along the minus strand of NTHP01000316.1, from coordinate 799,684 downwards.
TACAACAGCAGACAGTTGCAGTCAAATCATCAGATGTGAAATCACACACAGCTACCACTCAGATAATGGCTGGTTGTGCCCGGTGAGTTAGACACTGAGACAGCTGACATCGATCATTTAGAGGCTCCGACCTGTTCTGAAATCCTTGCTGACTGCTAAAGCGGTGAAAGTGTCTGGACGCTGAGATGTGAAGATATGACGAAGAGAAACACACTAGACGAACAGAGATGTTACAATCATCGTCTGTGCAGAAGGACAAGAGGCTCAAATGTCCAATTGTCTGCTTTTTAAGAACTAGAAAAATGTTTTGTCTTCCATGATAGTAAAGTGAACGTCTTTTTGAATTGTTGGTCAGACAAAACAAGCAATTTATAAAGGCTACCTTGGACTTCAGGAAATTGTGATGATAATTTTTTGCTATTTTATGAATTTGACATTTTATAAATCAAACAATAAGTCAGTTAATTGAGAAAATAATCATCAGATTACTAATAATGAACATAATTGCTAGTTAACAGTTAAAATCAACATTGGAGCGATGTAGTTTCAGTTTCCGAGACCAGTGTTTATCAAGCTATTTTCAACTGTTAAACTTTTTATTCTTGCTTATCAACTCAATTATATATTATATCAACATTTTGGATGCACTTAAGTTTACTCCTAAAGTGGATCTACTTCTACTAACAGCCAAGCCTAACAGTAAACACAGTAGTGATTCCATTAAATGTCTAGAACTGTTACTAACACATTTTCCTGTCATTTTTGATGCTAAGAAACCACAACAGGAGCTCTCAGGGGTTGTGGTTGTGGTTCTTACCCCTAATACCGCCATGCGTCGACTGTGGATGGTGCAGCAGCCACGTCTCTTCCTGCGGTTGTGCGGCCGACAGTGTTAGCTCCTCATCATGGAGAGCCTCTCATTGGAGCCTGTAAGAGGGAGAAAAAAAAAGCGACAAAGCTGTTAGGAAGATTCATTCTGAAATCTCATTGATCAGAAAATTGAGGCTTGGCAATATCCAAAAATAGTATTCTTGGAGACTAAAGAGTACTGCCTCTAACCAGTTGAGCTTTAAAGAAAATAGTTCAACATTTTGGAAAAATACGCTTATTTGCTTTATTGCCCGGAGTTAGATGAGAAAATCGATTCCACGCTCATGTCTGTGTGTTAAATATGCAGCATCGGTTAGCTTAGCTTAGCATAAAGACCGGAAACAGGGAGAATCAGCCAGCCTGGTACAAAAGCTGCCACCCAGCACCTCCAAGGCTCACCAATTAGCATGTTAAATGTAGTGTGTTTGATCAGCACAGAGTAAAAACAACAATTCACCCTGTAAAATGGCAAATTGTCATTTTTACACTTCGGTATTATACCAATTAAATACACAAGATATAATATGTTAATCTGGGAGCTTTAGAGGTGCTGGTAGGCAGACTTTGTTACTTTTGGACAGAGCCAGACTGCCTGTTTTCCAACTGTTTCCGGCCCATTTTCCACATTTACCTTACAGGCATGAAGTGACATCAGTCTTCTCATCCAACTCTCAGCAAGAAAGTGAACAAGCATTTTCCCAAACGTGTCAGACTATTCCTTAAATTAAGAGCTCTAAATTTGGTTTGATTTTACTGAGCAACCAAAGAAAAGAAAGAAACCTACAGCGAGTCAAACTGCAATGGAAACTCCAAGGAATAAATACTTCACTGTACCACCCACGCTGCTTGATTGACAAGCCAAATGCCACAGCGATGAATGCTTGGCAAGAGAGATTAAACAAAAAGAATATATTACCACTTTACCGCACAAGTTTAATACTGTACAGTTTTCCTGAAAGTTGTAGTAGAGGGCAACGTATTTCTATCCCCCTCACAGGCAGGGGTGACTAGTCCTGCCGTCACTTTGTGTGATTCATTACTTAATTGTAGGAGTACGACCACTCCAGTCACGATGGGAGAGGGAATGCCAGGTGAACACCCACCACCGTTTCATCCTCCTCCAAACACGCAGTTTAAAAAAAACAAAAAAAACAAAAAAAACAGCCTTTAAAGTCTCCGGTGACATCGGTAAGTCTGCCAGCCTGCCTCTGTCTGCTCATCAGACCATGAAATTAGCCCAGTTAGTCGACAGAGATGAAATGCAGCGGGGGCTGCTGAGGACACGCACTGTACTGCTGCCTATTAGAGAGCCGTCATGCGCTGATGAGCTTCACACAGATGTTATCGTGACATGACGCCCGGCGACTCCTCGGTGATGTAATGTTTTATTTGTGCGTCGGTGGGGTTGAGTTGAGGTCATGATCGCACCAAGTGTGCTTGAAGGAAACGCAGGAGTGTTCCCTCTTTGTTTGGTTTGCTTAGACAGATGTGAGAACATAAACTGTCTGTACTAAGAACATAAAACAACCCTCCAATGTTGAAGGTTGTGGGTATAACAAGACAGATGCTGACATCTGCTATCAAGCAGTTACTTTTGCTTGAAAAGCTCAACGTGTCAACAAGTATCAAGGGCAGATGTCAAATCATCATAAGGAGCAAAGAAGCCCATTTTGACGTAAAAGAAGAAAACTACAGTGAGACAATACCAAAACTCTCTACATGAGCTACACTATTTAGCCAAGAGTATGTGGACACCCAAACATGACACCAATAAGATTGTTAAATACGTCATGGGCATTTGCATGCTGCTCTAACAGCCTCCACTCTCCTGTTTTCAGACTTTCCACCAGATGTTGGAACCTGGCTGCAGGGATTCACTCCCATTCAGCCACAAGAGCATCAGTGAGGTCCATCACTGATGCTGGGTGATCAGGTCTGGCTCACAGTCCGTGTTCCAGTTCATCCCAAAGGTGTTGGGTGGGGTTGAAGTCAGGGATCTGAGCAGGCCAGTCATGTTCTTCCACACTTAACTGAGAAAGTAATTTCTTTATGCTTCAAAGTCGGAAGAAAACTATTGTGTAATATAGCATAGTGTGCTGTAGGGGCTGCAACTACCAGTCATTTTATTCATTATCGTTTCACTGACAGATGTTTTTCTCGATTATTCAATTAATTGTTTGGTCTACAAAATGTCAGAAAATGGCTTTAAATGCCGGTGGCCCAGGGTGATACATTCAAAATGCTCGTTTTATTCAACCAACAGTCCAAAACCTAAAGACATTCAGTTTACTATCATATACTACAAACAAAAGCATCAAATCCTCAGATTTGAGAATCTGGAACCAGTGAAAAAAAATTGTATTTTTGCTCGGAAATATTTAAAACAATGAATCGATTCTCAAAAATAGCTGGCAATTAATTTTCTGTTGATCGACTAAATCGATTAATAGACCAACTGTTGCAGCTCTAGTATGCTGTAGCATCAAGATGTCCCTTGAAACAAAAAAAAAAAAAGGACAAAGACATCCACATACTTTTGGCCATGTAGTGTGCATGTGGATTTTGGTTACAGGCTCTGTAAATAAACCAATTAGAAAAATGTGACGCAGTCAACTTTCCACACTGGTTTGAACAAAAGAAAATGAACTTTAGTTGGGATTTCACCCTTAGTTCAGACGTCACATCTGTACTCATTATCAACATGTTGGTTTGGTTACAGAACCAAAAGCACTTTGTTATTTAGACAGTGTCAAAATAAAATAACTTCAGACATTCAGAGTGCAGATCTTGCTTGAAATGATATTTGTTGATCAGTTTCTGTCCTCTGCAGCAGTGGTGGTAGTGTTCTTGAATCATGGATGAGTGGAGGGATAACACCGGAGGCAATATATAAAAGATAAAACATAAAAGATAACAAACCACCTCTGAGTTCAGTTCAGTTCAGTTCTGAGCTGAGGCTGCTGCATTCAGGGTCATTTAGGGATACCAGTTATATGAAAGCCGGGAACAGTTTACATCCACCACAGTAGATGGCCTGCTTTCACCATCACATTGGAAACACTGTTATCTCTGTCAACAGTCAGATATTAGCGACATCCTGGTAGTCAAGTGGTTAAGATGCATTTGACTGCAACGTATCAGGTTCAGTTCTGGCCGGGGATCTTCATTTCCTGTCTGTCTCAACTGCCAACAGTCCAATGAAGGCAAAAAATGCCAAAACACACCAGATATCAGGGCAGCAGCATAGTTAAAGCAAACTTTAATGCTGCGCAACTGTGTCAGTTATCCATCTTACAGCTTGCAGATCATATAACCACACAAATATTTGTTTCTTTGTTTTGTCAGGAAGGAAGAGGCAATAACTTTTGTTGTCTCTCATATCCGCTTGCGAATAGGTTCCTAAAATTCTGTGATTGCTCAGCAACCCGAAGCGTATTTACACTCTATATTTAGATACATTATTTCCATGTATCTATCGTCTAGGATCATACAAGACACCAGCTGAGGGTAAGAGGCAGGATTATACCTGTAAACTGCGGCTGTCTGGCTGGTTTATCTACTCCACCGGCCACATGGCAGGTGTTTACCCACCCACTTGATCCTGATCAAGTCTGTAAACATCATCGGCTGATAGTAAAGTTTAAAGAGGGGTTTGTGATTTGCCAGGTCGCCTCCTGGAGGTCAGTGTGAAATTAACCCCCATTACTGTGTTTATTGCTCGGCCCCACTTCTGCTTTCTGTTCCCTGTTAAATGACTCCACATAAATTTAAGCCGAACGTCAGATTTTCGTCTTGGTAGCAGCAGTACGGAGACATTTTACGACAAGACGCCAAAGTATTGCACAATACTGGCACGGGGATACAGTCAGCTACACAGCTTACTGTTTAAATGAGACAAGAGTGCTCGCTGATACTTAAATATAATAATGAGTACGACAATTTGAACAGAGACCAAGACGTAGCCTAATCGAATCAATCAAATGTTTGTGATTAAAGCTGTAAAATGAGACTATATCAAAACATTTACAGAAATACATCACATTAGGCTGCAGCTAACCGTTATTGTCTGTTATTTTTTGACTAATCACAAGATCATTTGGTCTATACAATATCAGAAATCACTGAAAAGTCCAAGGTGACATTTTCAAATGTCTTGTTTTGTCTAACCAACAGTCCTAAACTCGAAGAATATTCAATTTACAATTGGTGGAAGACTAAAGAAACCAGCAAATATTCACATTTGAGAAGCAACAATCACAGAATTTTGACATTTTTGCTTTAAAAATGGCTCAACACAATTAACCTATTGTTTAAATTGTTGCCGATCAATTTCCTGTCCTGACCAATTAATTGAATAATTGTTGCAGGTCTAAAAATATATCCAAACATACTGCTTCAAAAACAATCAGAGGGAGAACATTCAATCTACAGTAAGAAACTATTACTATTAAGAGCCCAAAAACTCTTGACATTTAGTAAGAATGTCAGCTGAAAGTGAAGGTAACCGTCATACTGTAGTGATTCACAACGAGACTGTGGGTTCATAATCACGCATCCTCCCACTGAAACCTGTCAAGCAGCAACTGTTTCCCACAAACCCACTGACACACTCTCCATTCACACCACCACGTTCAGAAACCAGTCGCTCTGGTTTTATCAATCATGTTCTACAGCCAGCAACCAACAACCGCAAATATCATATCACAGCTGCCTTATTTCCTTGTGCGTTGGATCCTGCACACGGGTCAACACATGTTACTTGATGTGAAGTGTGTAGAGCATAAATACAAGGAGGTAAAGACTGTAGATAAGTGCTGGTGCTGAGTGTCTTATGATGTAGTTCTTTTAATGGCTCCAAGAAACACCAGAAATTTAATAAATGTTAACAATAAACTAATAATAAATGAGTCTCTAGACGATTAAAGGGAAATAGTTTATTTAACCTTACTTTTCACTCATTTTTGCTTTTATTCTTGTGAAATAGCCAATGCTTTCATCTCTTTGGGCATCTAAAACATAATTTAAATAAGAAAGATATAAGAAGGAACAAACTGCTCACAACCCATTTCCACCACTGACCACCTGTGATGAGACACACAAGTAGACATGGCTTCATTTTAAGGGTTCACAAGCCAAATAAGTTGTGAACCACTGCCCTAACCCAACACCGCACACGGCTGGGCAATATATCAAATATATTCGATATATTCTAATATCTATTAATGTGCGATATGGCAGATGACCATATCGTCATATTCCAGTTTTCAGTGCACAGCAAAAAAAAAAAAAAATCCCAAAAGAAAACGAAATGTTACACGATCAATCTCTTACTCACTTTCACAACAAACCCACTAGACTACGTCTCACACAGGTTACCCACAAGGCCACCTTCCTTACAGGGGAAGGCTACAGGGCGTCTGTCAACACTGCTGAACCGGATAGTAAGATCAGAACACAACAAGGCTTCATACTAAAACACATCATCAAATATACTTACAAAACAGAGGGAATTAGAAATAAAGACCTGTCTCTAATAAGCCTGCTTCAAAATAAAGGCCAGGTCCCCCCTATCCTCTGGCCTCAGCCACTATTTGAGAATTTACGGTACGTTATTTTAGAAAAAGATGTTTCAGTCTCTGGCAGATAAACGCGTGTGGCTAATATTTCCCCTCCAGACACTTTGGTTCATTAAAGAGGAAAAAAAGATATGATGAAATCCAAACAATCGGAGAGATTTCTAGCAGAGAAATGTTTCTTTCTTTAGACTTTATAAAACTACCAGAATTCCCCACAAATGGTCACAATAGGCTAAAGAGGATAACTGATATTACTGGTGCATATGAGTGGGATTATACTGTCAAAACACTGGAGTGATTCACTACGATTAGTTTGACCCGACCTAATTCATGTCAAAATATCTTTTTTTAAATCCACTTCAACTGAAATGTGTTTCCAGTCGTCTGTTTTACGTGATTGTTCTGAGGTCACAGTTAAATTGTCAGGACTGCGGCTCGAATCCACCCCTTAATAATGGCTGCTTGTAATGCTGGTGAATGGAAAATTGTTGCACCAGTCACTCGAGATAAGAGGATCAGCTAAATGCCTGAAATGTAAAACATTTTGAGGGTTGATTTCATTTTTGGTGCCCTTACGTAACAATTTGAAAGCAGAGCAGAGTCTAGTTGCCTCTCAGAAGGGCAGAAATAGCAGGTGAAGGACGAGGATTTCAGTGGTCTAACTGTTTCAGGGTGGGAGGTCAGTTGCCCTATTTGATCCCTGAGAAGTGCAAGTGAGCATATCAAATGACATTTCACAGCAGTACGTTCCTAGTTACAGCCTCCCAAGCACAATTTTATACCTCATAATAATACATTTAGTGCCGTCATTTTACCTGGAAACTTTAAAATCAAAAGCGTTGAATAAATAAATGTAAACAGGTAGAAGTTGTTGTGTGTGTGAGACCATGAATGGGAAACAAATTCACAATCTTCATTCAGTGCAAAAATATTTACTGCTCAATGATGAAAAAGCCATTTTATTTACAAGGACATGTGCCCCTGTGGCAGTGTTTAAAAAGTCTCGATAACCAACAGGACAAAATATCTAGTTGGCAGCATTTCAGTGCTGGACAGACTGTGCACTGATTGTTGTTAACTGTGGCCGCAATCACGAGGCGCCCCAAAGCAACAAGCTAAACCATCAAATACAAGTCCAGAATCCTCGAGATCAGGAACAGAAACACATTTCTGTCAATAAGCCAGAGACTCTAGTAGATACCAAAACTGACAGCCCCTGGGATAGTGGAGGAGCTCTAAATGATTGTGCTTTACCTGCCATATAATGCAAGCTGAACAGATTTAGCAGCATTGGCTTCTGGTTGTTGTTAATGCCAACTTTGTGTGCAACTGAAGCTGCGTGCAAAGTAATGTACAGATGTAATGTACAGATATGATGAAGTAACGGGAAGTGATAACTGCTGTCCAAGTTGCTCTGTGGCTGTAGACACGATTTTTGAGCCATTATATTAGTTTTTAAACACAGTTAACTGCCAGCAAAAACCTTTATTTTGTACCCAATTTTAAAAAATAACAAATCAAATGAGCGCTGACTCGCAAACGGTCAGATCACTACAAATGAGAAGAAAAGAAAATTCAAGAAGAATTAAGAAAATTAAATTAAAAAAAAAAAAAAANAAAAAAAAGGTAAAAATGAGGTGGGTGGGCCGCAGTTGAAATAGAAGAGAAACAACAAAGGTTAAAATAATGTCTGGCATGGCAGTCTTGACCACATGACCTTTCCTCTCTTTCCTTCACACCTCCCTCGGGATAAAATGCACCTTTTTCGCTCCACTTCTGGTGAGTCTGCAGTAACAGCTCCATCATTGTTTGTTCTGTCTAAACATTTTCCAGCTCTCTTTTAGCGTTGTTTACATATTTAAGTACTGATATCAGAGTCCACAGTTGGGTATTGTGACAAGACGGTACTACTGCCACACGGGAGCCATACAGCCTCTAGTGCATTCATTAACTTTGAGCCACTAACATAATGTAATTCATGCCTTAACCAGTGCAAACACACAGATAGAAGTCCTCTGGATGGAGCCAAGTCTGAAGATTAACAACATTTGCAGTCAATCATGAGCTGAACAACTGTCCCAGTGGCTGATAAGTACACACACAGAGACAGACACGCTCACACACTCAGAAAAAAACACACACTCGCACACACACTCTGGCATCACAAAGAGCCCCTGTTGGCCCGCCTGTGGGTATTGGAGTGTTTGGCCTCGGTATAAATTGGCTGCCAGCTGGAGCGACGGACACTGAAGGCCTGCATCAGTGGACGGAGCCAGGAGGAGAGGCCTCTTCTTGTTGTGGAAGCTTTGGCTTCACTTCAAAAACACACACACACACACACACACACACACACACACTCCTAGGCCACACACACTTTTAAACACGGATAAAAAAAAATGCACAAAAAAAA